>JAODKM010000001.1:19907355-19930244 GCA_026780845.1 Petrocephalus sullivani
CCCGCCCCCCCCCCCCCCCTTTTTCCCATCCCAATGACCACTTTACCCCCCCCCCCCCCCCCACACACACACACGCACACGCACACACACATTGAATGTTAACTAATCAGTTGTAGTGAAACCGAAATATAATTCAAGTAAATTACAGAGTACTATTTTTTAAGTTGTGAGCTAACATTGACTGCAAAATATGTTATCGTATAATTTAAAGCAAAATAGCTTTGTAATAAGTAAGTACTAATTAGCCGTTTATGACAGTATAAAAATGATAAAAGTATTGGTTATTAATTTGGGACTACGTCATGTTGTAACAAGATGTTTGTCTTACTGCCATTATTTAATTGCCTAGTTAGACTGGTTTAACCTTTTTTTCAGGTTGAACTATTTTTAGTTTTGACTTAACTACAGACGCCGGGCCTGTATTTTTCTTTATTTCCGGGAATTCATCTGCAGTGCAGTCCGGGTGGGCAGTGGGTTTGCTAACGTCTCTGAGTCTAAGATGCCCTTTACGTCATCAGCAGCAAACAATAAAAGATGTCTGAAACGCTTCCCTTTGTCACCCCTCTTACCGTAAGCGGGCTTTTGGTATTGCGAAGGAGCTGTATTGCTACCTGCTAACTGTTATAATCGTTATTATTGCCTTCTGTAAACCCCCCTCCCCCAGCTTCTCCCCAGACTCCGAACGACAGCGGTAGTGATACGCTGGACCTTTTACGTCATCACTTCAGGACCGTGGACAGCTCGAGTGCTTTAACGATAATTTGCAGGGGGTCTCCGAATGGTAATGTCTAGCAATATCATGCATGTTTATTTTGGTACCGAATTTGTAATTAACTTTTAATTGTGAAAACAGATCATTTGGGTTTATTGCGGCGTACATTTTACATGCTACGGTGCTGTTTCAAAATACGCCTTGAGTGGTACCGCAATTTCAGTAAGCTCTGTGATTATTTCATAATTATCTTAATCTTTTTCACAGTCTATAGACTGTATATACATTTTATACTGATTCCAGAAGACATTATAAAGGTTTGTATTGATACAGAATTGCTTGCCCATTCTCCATATGCATTTTTGTTTGGGCATACCGGATAGCAGGCTCGGCTCCAGCTCTCGGTAACGGGGTGGCCAGGAAGATTTTTTTTTTTTGGGAGGGGGGTGGGGGGGCAATTACATATAAAAATAATACACCTCTCCTTCTTGTCTGGGTGAGCTAGCCTTGTGATTCAGAAACTTCAGTAAGGTTCTGTTTCACGCACATGAGGATATATTTGAATTATATTTGAACGGCCAGTAATGGAACCTTTCTGAAAACACACATTTTCTATGTAGAACCTTTTGAGGGTGCCATATATGTACCAAGCTATAGAACCCTGAAAGGTTCAATATGGAACCTTTAGTTCTAAGAGTGTATTGACACTCTGTTTCTGGCTCTCAAAACCGATCCGTGTTACAGCCTTATGAAGTACTTCCAATTTAAACAACAATCATGCATCAAGAGTGGACATGAACGAAATACACCAAAGAACCCCACTGCGTAAAAAAATGGCTCTACACAGAATGTGTTTGCGGCAGGTTAATGGTTGTGATGTTTTCACTGTAAATATTTTGTCAAGTTTTTGCATCACCTTTTTTTGATCACGTTGTATAAAAAGCAAGATTTAGCTAAAACATTAACGCATTGTTTGTACCATATGTTGACGAAATTACTTTTTAATCTTTGTTTTATATTGCAATGTACTAAGCATTATTGCTATATATATTATATATGTATATATATGTATGTGTGTGTGTGTGTGTGTATGTATGTATGTATGTATGTATGTATATATATATATATATATATATATATATATACACACACACACAGGCTGTTTTTGAGAAGAAAAGAGTTTGAATATTGTATTATGTCATCTGTAACTTGTGCAATTACACAGAAGGATATAGCTACTACGTTCACGGTTCCGAGCAGCGATTCCTGGACAAATTCTGATCTTCGAAGCAAAACGAACTTATACACTTACGCTTTTTGCACACTGGGCTTTTTGAGAGGGAGGAATGAAGTTTCAAGTGGGTCTGGCATTCTGAGAATAAAAGAAGCCCCCAGAGATAAATAAACTGTCAGGTTGTCTAAACCAAGGTAGGCTACAAGTCAACAACAAACTGTAGTATTTAAACGATCGGGACTTTGGTTGTGGATTCAAATCCCAGTAGAGGCACGCATACTATACCATTAAACATGCTGTTTTGAGGAATGTCTCGGTATACTTTGACTAAATTGATCAATTTTACGTTCAGCTCTTAAAAAGGAAATATCTAATACAGAGGCCGAAATCCAGAGTTAATGTTAGACTCCGTTCAGTCTGTAATATGTGAACTGTTAAACATGACATTTTCTAGGTAAGCCTATATAATGTTTCGTTATAAAATGTTTAAGGATAATTATTTAATTTACATAATGTATAAATACTTCATTCATACAAATTCTGAAATTATTTTGCTACTTTGTTTCCTTTGTCAGTTATTTAACGTCAATTAATATAATCATTCATAATTCATAAAGTCGCCTAATAATGATTCAGCTAGGGTTTGACGGTTACATCGGTTGCTTTTTATTTAACAAACTTGTAGCACTTTAATGAGGCCATTGTATCTCCTTGAAAGGTTTCCATTATAGTCCGTCATCTAATGCACTTTTAACGAACACGTCAGAAGGAGAATTAAGTTGCGCAAAGACTAAGTACATAAGGTATTTTTACAAAATACAGCCTTTCCGTGTCACATACAGCTGAATACATTTAAATAAACCTGAATCTGCGAAATTAATTCAATATTTTTGATATACAAATTTGCTGTCCTGGGTGAAATTGCAACTTTGCACAGGTAGGAAGGGCGTTTATTTTTTTATATAATTTTTGTTGTGACCTGCTGCGTAAAAATGCTTTTTTAATTCCTAATTAGTAATATAAGTGATACGAGACCGGAGACTGAAATTATGTTCATTTTCAGAACTGCTGTAAATGCACATGTTACTGTCCATCAGTGGTATCGACGCTGCCACTCACATCTGTGTTCTTGCTGGATTCTCCGCCCAAAGGTGAAGCTTTTTATCGGCGTTTGTGGAAGGTTATGTGAATAGGTGTGTCGCCTTCTCGCGCACACTAACACTAACTCGACGTCAATGTTTTATGCATGTTTTTAAGTAAATGTTTTATTAGAAAAAAATACCGCTGACAAGTGGTAGAAGTGAAACACACAATACTTTACTGGTCAAATCAGGCAGAACGATTTACAAAAACAGTCGACGATTGGTACAGCTCGATTCGAGCTTTGTCGATACCAGGCATTACAGTCATACTTAAAATTGCTTGAAAACAACAACAGTAACAACCGCAAAACGTAACATAAATAGAATAAACGTATTTACAACTTTTTGGCATGTGAGTGCCCCCGTGTACAACAGAAATTACCTACGAACCGTTTATTGTCCAAATAAGAATAAGTTACAGTATCGTTCCTGATGATTATTCCATTTTTATGTGGCATTTACCCAAACACACATTTTTACAAGTCATCGTAGTTAGCTAATGTTAACAACAACAGATTTAGCACTGTCTAGTTGTCACGCTAAATGCAATAAAATGCATTTGGTCTCTAAACAATTTACAGTGCATACGAAAGTGCCGGCAAACAAAACACAAAGAGCAAAATTACACTGCCATATGTCTTAGGAAAGCAAGGAGTCTATTTTGAATGGGTGATAGCTGCCCAGTCTCACGGCAGGTATCTGAACTGGGGAAAACGTCTCAGCACTTGGCAAGCACTCTGGGCTCATGTGGTAAGCGGTAAGAATGTCCCTTCTCTGCTCCATGCCGAGGAGCGCCTCTGAGTAGCCGCCGCTATACGCCCGCAGCAAGTGGGCGGCACCGGGGTTGACCTGGAACAACGGGTGTAAGTGGGACACCGGCGCCGGTGGGTAGCCCATCACGTAAGGCATCACCTGAGCGCTGCTGGACCACATCGCTCTTGTCCCGGCAGCGGTGGCGTCCGGCTCAGGATGGCTGTCTTCCTTCCTTTTGAAAGGTTTGCTGAGGATGCTGTCAATAGCGAAGGAGCTGGAGAACTTTGTGTTAGACCCCTCTTCTGCAGATGACGATGTCCCCGCAGAGTTTAGCGCGTCCTCGGTGGCAGGGTGCTCTGTGTTGTTGGCACACTTTTTGGTAATGCGCTTTCTCCGGCGGCGGAAGACCCCGTCGGCAAACGTGTACTCGCTGTGGGGGTTCAGCATCCAGTAATTGTCCTTCCCCCACGGTCTGGATGGATCGCGTAAAACTTTCAGAAAACAGTCGTTGAGCGACAAGTTGTGGCGGACCGAGTTTCTCCAGCCGGTATAGCTTCCCCTGAAAAAGGGGAATTTCTTCATGAGATAGTCGTTTATTTCTGCCAGTGTGAGGCGCCCAGTTGCAGAGTCGCGAATAGCCATAGCGATCAGGGCAATATAGGAGTAAGGTGGCTTAGGTCGCCGTGTGTAAGGTTTGGCTTTCCCGTCAGCGCTGGGAAGAGCAGGTGCAGGACTATTGGCGACGAAATCCCCATCGGAGCCCAGCTCTTCTTCTCCGGAGAGAGGCGAGGGCACGCTGCCTTCCACATCGCTGCAGACCTCCAGCGGTTTCTCCACAAAGTGGTTCGCGGAGAAGACTTCGAGTTTCATGGTTTTGGGTTGTCTATGCCTCTCGCTGCTGCCGTCGGAATGTATTGGAGCTCCAGGAGCTGTAGTCGAGCCACGAGACAGGCTCTCGTCGTTAGTGCTATATATATATAATTAAAATAAACGAACAGTCAGGCAACTTTGTGAGCGATTCTACAAGCCTATAAGAACAGCACACTTAGGATTCCCCTGGCGCGTTTAATTTAGCACCCAAGTCATAACTGGAGAGGAGTTAAATCCCCAAGTGTCTCCTGAGACTCGCAGAAGCCCTATTATAATATTATCACCTCAGAGGTCCAGCCCACGAGGCGGGACTTCAGATATGTATTAACATGACTTAATAACTGCGCGCTTACAAATAAACAAAAATAACCAATATCGTGTATGTTGACAAGTGCGCTATAATACACTCGGAATGATTTTTAATCAATTGCATTTAGCTTTTAGTAAACAGATGCTACGGGAACCTAAGTATGTTGTTGTTGCTGAGCCGGCATACCTGTCAGACCTGGGCGGAGGTGCGCGCCGGCAGCGGGACTGTCGCGCGAGACAAGCAGGTGGCGTGCGTTTCCCAGACACGGCTTACTATACAGCGAAGCCTTAGATCTTTCTTCCTTCCAGTACCTGACGCTTCTTCATCCATAGATCACTATAGATGTACCGTTTCTGGACCTATCTTACAAAGACAGGGAAGTATTCATGACGTGTACATATATCGGCGTGCAAATATGCTTTAAGTTGAAATGCCTGTATGTTCAGTTACTTAAGATACTTCCTGTTGTACTAATGATTGCGGCAGGCAATATAAAGCTTTAATTACAACAATTAAAGCTGGAAGCAATTTACATCATCCTACGACTATTTCAGCATCTATTGTTATGCATTTTCCTTTTGTTTATAGACATGAGCACTGCACCGTGTCTTTTTAAAATGTAGAATAAAAAAAAATCGCACATCAATTAAAGGTGTAGGCTATAAAAATAAATCCTTGTCATACAAGAAACTGGCAACTGCTTTGTTTTAAAAAGGGACACAACGTTTTTAATCACACTTGTTGAAGAAAATAATTAACAACATGCGAGGGTTTTTAACTTCTAAGAGTTACGGTCATTGGTGTGGGAAATAAATCATCAGAGGTAATGTTATCATGGGTTGCTGATGAATCTATCATTAAGCATAACTTTAACATGACTATTGCTCAGTTTGATTCTAGAGCCCAACTTTCCAGTATATTGTACTTTCCCTCAAACGTACACCAGTTGATTTAACCACTAAAAGTCCTGCAACCCCTTTAGTGTACTAACGGAGAATGAATGGTGTTGCACTGGAACGTCATTTTCAGGAGGTTTATTCCCATGTGTAACATATGCCTACTGGACCAGAAGTAGCCTATGGCCATATGAACCCTTACAAAAATACATAGGCCTTTGTACATATACAGTGCTCACAAACAATCTTGGAACATTTTGCTTAGTTCAGTAATGTTGCAAATGTATATGTGTCATAATAAAAGTGCATTGACAAGAAATGTTTAACATATTTGCGTATGTCTTCCACACATTTTCTTCTTATCAAGTGTCTTGATTTTTTTGACTGACATTCAGTTCTGATCTTGTCATTTTGCTACTAACTGAATTTGTACTCCCTGGCTCCCATTGAGATACCAATCAATTGTTTGGTGTTTTATGTTATTACAAAGGTGTTACTAATTAAAACGTACTAAATTAGTCTGCTCGTCAACGAACTTTTAAACTCAGAGCAGATCCGTTTGAACTATAATTTGGGTTTAAATTTATTACTATTTGAAAAGAATGTTTTACGTTAAACTACTGGTTTCTAATGTTATATATAGAAAACAAATTAATAAAGTATTTTTTGTATAAAACCAATACATTAATCCTTATTGTTGCAGAACCTGATTATTAAATAAATACAGCAAGAATAGATGCTTGCAGTTCCTCACTAAAGACATAGGCCTAAATTAAATTAAATTGAATGCGTCGATCTCTCTTTAACGTTTTGTCGATAATCAAAGTATGGAAACTGATGGATTTATATCTGCTCCCGTGGTCAGGCTACGCTCGGCATTTTCGTCATGCAGCGCTTTTTCACTCAGGTAAAATGAACTTTCGTATAGCATCATCAAGGATGTCGGTACATTCTAAGGTATGGGGAAGTCGCCCAGGAACAAAGCCAGAGTAACCGCATTATTTATAAAATAGATTGACTTTGATGAGCTTCACAGAACAGGTAATGTAGGACGCTGCATGTGTACGCAGGTGTATGCGACGGTAAACCCGTCTCTTGTAATGCGAGGATTACCCAAAAGGTCACATACAGTTGAAAAGATGACACTAGAGAAACGAAATATCTGAATTTAGAAAAACTAAGGTTCTCTGCAGACATTCGTAAGTAATCGCTCATCTATTTCTAAAATTCAGCATGTCACAAGACAGGTAGTTATAGGCCAATTGATTAACCAAAATGAGAAAAAAAACGGGTGCGTAAGCAAACGTCACCTGTCTCGTGCCCGGTAGGTGGCTTTTTGAGTCACACTTTCTCTGAGACAAAGAGCAGAGAAGACGATACGGCAAGAGGTCAGAAAGTTACATGAGTTATGGGCTGATGATTCTCATTAAATTGCTTTCGTCGCCACGCCTCTGCACAGCCTGGGGGTATTTTGACTTAAGGTGAATGTGAAATACCTCAGTTGGCCGGATTCATGCAAACCTGGATGTTTATCTGGCGTTGACACCCCTGTTCTCCAGGCTCTGGAGTGGCACAGCATCTACGACCCATGTTCACACGCGAAAATGTCAGTTTATTTTCCTGCATACGATACACGTGCCTGTGCCCAATGTTAATCGAAGAGAGATTCAGATTTAGATCTACTTCTCAAACGCTTACTTTGCACGTTTTTTTGTAATTTATTTGTTAATTTTACAATATTACAGAGTTCTAAATATTATAATTGTCTTGGCACAGTGTCTCACTCCCGCCTACTAAGGATAACCCATCTTACTTGAAGTACGCAGTGCAATGACTGAGCAATGACCTTTGATTGGCACTGGGTTACAGTACTTCGCAACTGCTGCAGGGATTTATTGAATCGTAAAAATAAGCTTGCGCATGCGCCTTGCGACGTGCCTGCATTCTTTCAGACTCGACGCGTTTTGTTCCTTTGTGAGCGGAGCTTAACATCGCTGCTGAAACTAGTAAACAAGACATAAGTAATTATCAGCTTGGTGTTCACAAGACACAGCATGCGTGGAATAGCTCAGTCAGGAACGCGGTGTACGCAACGCCCCGCTCTTCCGCGGTGCTCAGTTCTGCCGATCGTCGGTATTATTGTAGGGTTAAACGTGAACGTAAAACGTGGGTCAAACAAAACTCACAGTCTGTGGAATAAGTCCTCATGTTTATCAAACACATCGCTGAGAAGTGATTTACTTTAAAAATACTTAGAATGTGAGATTCTAGTTATTTATGCAACTGTCCATGAGCAGATATTATATGTAATTGTAAACATAATAAATATAATGATAATTGTGTGACATTTTTATTTTACCATAATGCCATTGCAGAACTGCTTAATATACTGCGTAATTATATTTAAATAAATCTTGATTCTTATCTGATTGTAGCCTCTAGCACATCGAACAGAGCTGGAGCAAGTCAGTCCTACTGGTTAAACTAATCTTTGTTCAGTTGTACCTCAGGACAGAAGTTATGGTTCAATGAATTTTAATAAAGTTAACAACATTCTCAGCAATTAAAGCATTTTTGGTTATTGTTGAACCAGTTTTAAACAATTAAACTGAAGACCTTATATATGTTTTTTAATTATTTTGGCAATTATTATACAGGACTGCCTATCATATAATGCTTTGTCTGCTTTTGTTTATGTAGGTACTGTCCTTTGTGATTCAGGCTTCAGTTTCAACGTGGTAATCTGTTTACACTGCTTATGACACCCGATCTTGGGCGAACTTGCTATTTTGAAGATCTCTGTATTGACTACAGATTCCCATAATCCTCTTAGACAATGACTAAGGCCTAAATGATATGGGCATGTCTTGCCTTGCATGTAGAGACTTGTATGTCCAGATACACTGACTCACAGCACACCTTGTGTAGTGGTTTCAATATGTTCCTTGTCCTGGAGAAGCAGGCTAAACCCTTGAGAGGCATTTCGACAGACTCGCTGCGTTTAGGCTGCATTTAGGTCATTGTCGTCAAAGGCAGTAAACTCTGACTCGAAAGAGGAGGAAACTAAATCTGGTGATTGAGAACCAACCAGTATTTGTAATTGCTGTACCTAATAGCTCAGAGACTGTCTGGATATTCAGTTATGTGATTTATCTCACCACATTTACTCAAAATTTTTTTCAAACACATTCTGCTTTTCTTAAGGGCGGTATGACTAAATATGTTACATTGACTTATCTGTCCAATACACCTTGGAGATGGCCCTCAGCTGACAGAACATTACCAAATGTACATTGATGCCTTTATGTGGCCTTCTGAAATCCAGGGTGTTGTGCCCTGTGTGCTAGGCTAACTGACCTCATTGGAACACAGCTAAAGATGTCTTGGTGAGCAAGCACAAGCTGAAAGAGGCATTGGTAGTCCTGCTGAGTCATTCTTGAGATGTTTTCCCCTATACTGACTGCATAAGGGTGTTTTGTCGTGCCCAGTTGTTCCTTAAATGGGAGTCATGTTATATTCTACTGCATGTTTATTTTTTCCAGAGAATAAACACTCCTAAAAAAAATTACCAAAATCAACTACTAGAAAATGATTAACAAGTGGTTTATTTGAATATAAATTAATGTTTATTGCCACATATTAGCTGGAAATTCCTGGGTACTGTGGAAGCCAAGAAAACTGGAATTTCATCATCTTGTGCTTACAAGTGCATGTAGGTATATTCATGTATTTTTCAGGGAGTATGCTAATATGCGCATGTGTTCTGTACAGGAATGTATCTCTTTTACGGAACAGGTGGGGTGAAAGGCCCCATGAATGAGTAGTGGATTCTCGCCCAGTCCGCGCTCATTTAGATGTTTGTGCTGATTTAGGGGAGGGCATTCTATGGAAACGGTCAGTTCCATTATGTCTCATAACTTAAGCACAAACAAAAAAACACCTCCAATGTGTCATTCAAAACTGGCAACGCCATGACCTTGCTGCTGTAGCAATGTAAGGACAATCTGGAACATTAAAAACAGCAATTTAGTTAAGGTCACTGTGCCCTAAAGTCTGTCCTATTTAGCAGTAAGCAGAATGGACAGGTTTTTAAGGCCTTCTTGGAGGAGATGAGGAGAACATGTAAACTCCACATAGACACAGTGTGAGCCAACAGTGTGAACAGGCCCGTAGCCATAAATAAACATTGTGGGGGGTCTCTCCACCCTACTGATATGCCCCTTCCAGTAGCTATCACTATTGTGAAGCAGGGGTCCCCCTCCGTAGATTTTGCTGACCACAGGGCTGAAGCCGTGAGGGGGTGTTCAAACTCATAATTTTACTACCAGACTACATGCCTGATCAGTAACTAAAATTCCAGGGGGTCCAAAGCCATTATTTTACTACATGGCTAAATGCCTGAATGCCAGCAAATAGAACTACACCATTGTGTATGAATTTTAATTGAGGCTTTGTCCTGTGTCAGTAGTGGTACAGGGTTACAGGTGAAGCACAGTCAAGTCATTTATCATATAGAGCCAACTGGAGGACATGGTCAGATGGCTCAATGCAATGCTGCAATGCTGATTCAAGATACAGTATTGGACACCTATAAACTTAATTGTTATATTTGTCTGAACAGCTGAAGTTAACTCCTAAAAGCTGGAGACAAATGATTTCCTTCTGGAGTGGTGTATTTGACAGGTTTTAATGCTTAAAATCTACAATGTAGAAGAGGGTTTTAAAATGCCTTTTTTCTATAAATAAATAGGACATCGCTTTCATGAACGCAATATGAGTTCTTCATCACTGACTGCAATAACCAAATAAACATATCACGTTGTACGGTTTTCAGCAGAAATGTGTTCAAACTTGAATCTGCAGTAAATCATAATGGAAGGATTGAATTTCAGACGTTCAATCTCTATAATTTTCCTCAGTTTGCCAGAGTTTCCAAAACAAAATTGTTTCCAGTAATTTAGAGTTAAGCGACAGGCGAAAATGTAAACAGCCCCCTTTACAGATTAAATGGGCTTTTGTATAAGGGCGAGGTCAGCAGCTACAATGGAAAACCTGTATATGACCAGCTTAACCAATCACCCTCTAGGGTGTCCCATTCACTCTGACCATTACTTTGACTCTGTCCCCTTGATTTTTAAATGGAATCAAACAAGAAGCAAGGTATGTCTAAACACCACTTTTACAATTTGAACAATGCTACTTGTTTGCTCATAGAAGGTACAGGGAATACTCACACTTATGCACAAACCATAAGAAGACTGATACTGGATAGCATACTATTACTGTTGTAAATATACTACTGGTACGAACCAAGAGAGGCTTCTTCACATCAATCTTGGATCCAAGTGATTTTTATCTACTGCCAGACAGGTTCTACAGTGTTCGCTTCCACAACATGAGTAAGCGGTGAATGATGTAGAGGTGTGCAGTGAGTTTCACAGCAAAGTGACAGAGCACAGCAAAAAGCATGTAATTATAGTGCTTTTTCCATGATAGAGCTTATTTTGAGGAAAGGAGAATTGCTCTGAGGAATCTTCGGGCATGTGAACTCACCAAAACATGTCTCAGTACTCTCAGAATTGTAGGAAGTATAGTAATTGATTACACACAGCCAAAAGGATATAAGCCACTATATTAAGATAATCTCCATTTGTCGACTTGGTCTATGAGCACAGAGTACCAGCAACGTTCTCAGTGGATTCACACTGTTTCTGTGACGCTGAAACCAGCTGGTCGAAGAGCATTAAGTGCGTGTTATGGCGCTTTTCCACTGGCATACAGGATCCGAGTCGTACCCAAACCGTACCGCGAAGACTAGTGACAGCATGATTCTTGTGCTTCGGGTTTCCACTGCAGGAGGGTCGGCTCGGTAAAGCCGGATTTTGGTACCGTTGATGTGGTGTACATCATTATGTCATGTATATCACTGATTATGTGTAATAATTACAATTATTATGATTATTATTATTATTATTTACTGAACTAATTTCCGCTAGCTATATCTGTGAGAATCGTCTTGTTATGCAAGTATCAAATGCCAGCAGAATTAGCATTCGCTTGGGTAAATTTACTTTAAGAATCAATTCCGTTAAGATGTTCTATACATTTTTTATGTAGGTGGTTGAGAAAAGTTCCGAGTTTCGGCAGTGCACCGGCCGATATACTGTGATGTGCGACGTACACTACTAATAATGATTAATGCGTAATGCTTTTACCTTCAGATAACCCATGAGCAGAGCACCACTATCTCCGGGCTGGTTCCGCAGCTCGGTTTGGTTGGGTTAGGGTCGGTATGGCCGGCGTACTTTGCAATGGAAAGCCGATAGTTCGCGGTACAGCGCCGGTCCCGGTGGCAGTGGAAAAGCGCCATTCGTGTCTGCATCCAGTGCTGAAATGTTTCTACATCAAAAGAATAAGGTACAAAGTGGCACAGTGGCTGAGAATTTGGACGTGGGATCATTGCGGCGCTGTAGTTTAACCACAGAAGAGCTGTAAGCTTGCGCAAATATGCTTAATTCGTGTTGAATTTGTTCCATGGAGAGATTTGTTATTGTTGACAATGTCTTGAGTAATGTATTTCCATTTGTGGTGTTTTTTTTTCTGGATGGATTGCGTCTTGTCCGAGGCTAAGTCGTGTAATACCATGACGACCGCTGTAAAGAATGCATATTTCCAAAGTAAAGGCGTGCCCCAGACCTAAGCGCTATTTACAAACACGCACACGTACAAGTTCACAAAAACACACCCACACACTTTCTCGCTCCTCAGCAACTGTAATTTACGCCTGCCGCTGCCTTTTCTTAATTACAGATACTTCGTTCATCTTAACAGCAAATTTTTGCTTATATAATTACGTTTCTCCTAGATTCTGATTTTTTCCACACATAAAAACATTGATTAGAGAAAGGGTCTTTCTTCCGCGCCGTAAAGACGGAGCGGTCTTTTTCCATTGTGTATTCATCTATGCGTAAAAAAAAAACAAGAAAACCTTCATGCTAAATTGGCCGTTGTGTTTCTGGCACACTAATTCCGTCGTTTGACAGACGTAAGTTTTCTATGCGCCTTTTCTCCGACATTTTCCCCGACATTTTCCCATATGCGCGCGATTTAGCTCATCAGCACTTAACTTTAAGGTAATTCGCTCTTCTTGTAGCGCAATGGTAACTCATAAACAAGCCGTATGCACCACACCCTCTATACAGTATCAGCTGGTTATAAGTTTTGGAGCAGTTAGTCTGCTCGAGCAGTCACTCACACATGCCCCCCACTGACCTCAGTAATGTTTTCTGTCGACAGACATTGAGGCTGTTTGACCTAACCAGCTCGGGGAAGCAAGGGCAAATTGTTTCCAGATATTTGCCCTCTACAGGGAACTCCTCTCCACTTGAAAAGTGGCGGTAGGGTAGCGACTGGTGTGTGTGTGTGCGTGTGAGGCACTGAGATGGAGGTGGTGTGCAGGATATGGTCAGCTGGTCCTCCTGCACACCCAGGTTAACAGGGCCTCTTATACACTCAGGCTGTAAAATCAGTGCCACTGCCGAAACACAGGGCCTCTGTAGGGGAGAAGATGCTGTGAACGCCAAGTTTATTGCACGCAGTACTTTTGTGAAGACAGCGAAGTCCTTTCCTGTGATCCATTAACGTGAAGGATTAAATGATCTGAGGCCTTAAGGTCCCAACGTAAAGACTGAAATTCTGTGATACACAGAAATTAAGCAGTTTTTTTTCTTCCGATTTTCTGTATGCTTGTTTCCCTAAACAGTACCAAAAAAGTACCAATGTGTATCGGCTGTGCTGAGTCTTTCCAGTTTCCATGCACCGTCCTGACTGGCAGCCTGAGATCAAACAACGCGGAATCGTTTCGGTACTTACACAGGCAGACAAAACACCGACCCATATTATGGACCTTCATGTCTGACTGTGGACACTGGGGGGGGGGGGGCAATCAGTCCTTCATTAAGCAAACAACTTCTGGTGGTGCAGTGGAGCTGGCTGTAAAGATTTGGAAGTCTGCAGTAGTTCTGCAAACAAATTATGTTGCATGGTATATACATATTTTTCGAGGTGCACATTGTCATTATCCCTGTAATTGCGCATGTATGCATGTAAATCGTGATGGAGTTTAAGGAAAGGAGATTTTAGGCAGCGCATGTTTACCTTTTGGTGGGTCTATCTGATTACAAAGCTCTCGGTGGGCAGTGTAAGCCATCTGCAGGGAGTGCATTTCGCCTGAGTGACACTGCACCTGTTTCTAACGAGCCTGCCTCTTTTGTGAAGAGAAGGAGAGGGAAATAAAATAAAACGTCACCGAAAGAAAGCTCTCTAAATTGCAGGCTTTTGTAGCGTTGTAATTATTGTATTTTTTTTTCCAACCAGCCCACAAGAAATATTCCCAGTCTGAATCAAGTAGGCTGCTTTTTCAGGCATGTTGTTATGGCAGGACTGTAAGGGGATACGGCAGGTTGAGCGAGCTCTATCTGGAGGACAATCATGGCCTAGGATAATGGAGTGTGTCTTGTAAGCAGAACTGGCAACCAGGGTTTTATGTTGCAGCTGATCAACAATAAGTTGCCTTTGCTTGCGAAGCCCTTTGTGTCCCGACTCCACGCTGCCCCGGGTCCATTCACACCCTGTGTAGGGCGTCAGTGCAGAACTTAGGCTACTGTTTCTCCAGATGCTGGACAAGCATCACTGGGGGCACTCCGGCGGACTTCTGTATGCCTGGCCGAACTGTGTGAAACAGACTTATTTACATTTCATTGTGCCAATCAAAATCTAAAAAGGCACATTAAATGTTCATGCTTTCCCCCCTTTGAGCAGGACATCCCTTTAAGTTTCCCAGGTGGCCAAATTAATGTCTTTCCATTAAGTTAATGTAGCTCTATTCATTTGCATTGGATTATTAATGTCATTAATCTTGTAATTATTTGACAGTGTACCTGTGTTCTGCCATTACTCAGTAAATTTAGCTTTCTTTAAGATGCATCCATACAGTTATATTTTTAAAGAATGATGTTTTCCTATTTATGCATAATATTTAGATAATATATTTAGAAATTATAGTTAGCTAAAGGTTTGGCTCCTAAAGTATGTCTGGGTTACTTTACAGCCTTTTCGTCTTCCGCTTGAGTTCTTAAGTAATGGCAGTTATACAATAATAATAAATAATGGTATTTAGGTTGTACTGTTTTCAAAATGTATTGTTTCACACAATTTTCGTGATAAAGTTCAGTATTGCTTGGTAATTCTGCATATCTTTTGGTTTGTCACTACGGGTGTATGCCTTTATACAATACGCTGTATTAAATGTATTCTTCCGAGTTGAATTACGGTTATTATCCAGGGATGTGGCCCTTGAAACACTCTTCCACACTCTGTTGCTCGATTTTAGGCAGATATGTCGTTGGAGACGCGTTGCTTCTTTGTAATCACTGAATGTGAATAAATTACACTGGAGGAATAAAGCAGGCACGTTGTACAGAATGTTATTTTGGTGTTTGCTAGTGTGGAAGTCCCCTTATCTCCAGATACTTTATTATTATTTTGTTGGTGTTGTTGTCGTCGTCGTTAGGAACTTTTGTTTTGTTTCTGGGAATAATGTAGCCAGGATGAGAGGCAGATCAGCCCAAATTCTCCTCGTCTGTTTTTAGAATGACATGCTGTAATATTTGACCCCTGAGGACTGTAATCTCCGTTCCTCTATAGTTGCATTGCTGTTTCCGGTACCAAAATGGTCCAAGTTCTTTAATTAAAACACTGGTGCTGACAATGCGGTCACGTGAATGTCAGCTTTTTATATGCATTTCTCGAGCATAAATCTTAAAGGACTTTTATTCCCTGGTTACATGCTAGATCTGCTTAATAGGAAAACAGTGTCTGAACTCGCCCTGGCCTGTTATTGGCTTTCAGATGTTGCTATTTTGGTTCTGTTTTGTTACCTGAGTTTTACCTCGAGGAGTTGGTAATATTCTGCCAAAAGTAATGTACAAAAACTATCAATTAAAATAATGAAGGAAGGGAGGTTAACTTCAGGTGAAGGTGGAAAAGCCCTGTGAAGGAGAAGCTAAGAGTTTGTAGGTAACGTGGATTGACCGGCTGGGTGGTGCGCGTGACTGGGAGGGCTGACACGTGAGGCGAGGGTCTGCTCCCGGGAAGCCCTTACCTCACCTAAACCCTTTTCAGCTACAGCCGCGCGGGCGCTGCAATAAAATGATTTGCATGCCACCGAGTCCGTGGGCGGGCTCGCTCCAAAACGTTTATCCGCACGCAAATTAAAACACATGTCGCTCTCGAGTCTGTGCTGCCGGCCAGTTTTAGCCATAAACATTATAGCCACTCCAGCATGTGAAGTGCATGTTTGTAGAATTGTATCCTGAGAAGGACCCCCAAAAAGCATTTCACTCTTCATGCTTTGGTCTGCAGTAGGGATGTGCATCTCCATCCCTGAGGCGAAATGATACACATCTCAATGCACTGCCAATAATCCGATACATTAGAGATACACAAGAAGCAACTGCAGAGCAATGCGGTCACTGCCTTCAGGTGCTCTGACCCACCGCAGTCACTGCCTTCAGGTGCTCTGGCCCACCGCGGTCACTGCCTTTAGGTGCTCTGGCCCACCGCGGTCACTGCCTTCAGGTGCTCTGGCCCACCGCGGTCACTGCCTTCAGGTGCTCTGGCTCACCGCCGTCACTGCCTTCAGGTGCTCTGGCCCATCGCAGTCACTGCCTTCAGGTGTTCTGACCCACCAGGGAGTGCAATAGGATGGTGAAGACAGTCTGGAGGTGAATATGACTTAAATAAAAAAAGAACATTAAAGACTTGCTTGTAGGTGTAAAAAAATAGCAAAGCAAAAAACCAGCAAACTTTTCACTGTATTAAAAATTCTCCCTCCCTATCCCAACATAATGAGCTGGTGATTCTTCTCCCCCCAGACATAAAAGAAAGCTTGCTTTTGTGTGCAACAGTTTACTCTAGTCACATATTAAAGTTTTCAGTGTTGGCTCCATAATACATGGGCAAAAACAACTAGTAATATTTAACTAGTTAGTGGCTCAGCTACTTATTTGCCCGGAAAGATCTTGGGGCTAATTTACTTTACCATAGTGGGCAGCCCAACTTATATATAGAGATATATATAATTTTGAAAACTGCTAAACAATCAAAATTTTTTACATTAGCCTAATAAACTTCCACCTGGCTCATTACCAAACATGTTCCAACATACAAGCATGCAAATCGCTCAGTTTTATTCACTTAAAAGTTGGATGAGCCAGAAGCTATACTGGTAGGAATAAAATCACAGTAATAGTGATCATACAACAATGCCGAGTGCCTAAACCCAGTATCTCCCAACAGAATGATACACGGTCCAAGATTTATAATGATGTATTGGCACAGAGACCAGAAAAAAGCTCAATACAATACATCTTAAGTATGTTTTTGCGACAGGTGGGTGTTTTTAGTCTGGTCCCATGGAACATGAGTGTGAGTAATTGGTGTGACAGAAGGTTTGTGGGATGGAATTGGTTGGAGTTTATTGGTCTTTCTTGCGATGAACCCTATTGCTCCCTGACCGCGCTCAGACCGTTCCCAGCTTGATTGGTCAACGGGATCTGGACGGACTCTAGTGGGTTCATGTGGCGCTGTTGTTTGGAGTCGGTGGTTCCTGTATCTTAGTTACCATTGCTGTCAACATCCTGCAGGAAAATACGTGCAAGAAATGCAGATGCGGAGTGCATTTAATACGAGGAATGCAGATGCGGAGTGCATTTAATACAAGGAATGCAGATGCAGAGTGCATTTAATACGAGGAATGCAGATGCAGAGTGCATTTAATACAAGGAATGCAGATGCAGAGTGCATTTAATGTGAGGAATGCAGATGCAGAGTGCATTTAATGTGAGGAATGCAGAAGAATATGTGGCTCAATATACTTATGATTTCATGCTTCTTTTGTGTATTCAACAGAGGCGGCTGGTTCATAGGTGCAGGGGAAGTACAAATTTCCTCGGTTTTTATTAAATGATGGGACAAGTTTGAAATAACTTTGAAACAACTCATTACTATAATGTTTTTCATTTAAAAACACATTTGCCCTTCTGTTTGGAAAAATTCATAGTTGTTATATTGCAACAAAAATATTCATACCTGTACAATTTTTTGCCAACAGCCGCCACTGATGTATAGAGCATGATATTATTATTATTATTATTATTATTATTATTATTGTTATTGTCATTTTTCACTTTGTTGTTAAAAACTCATGCTAACCCTGCCCCGCATTTTCCTGAAGACCCTCACCCATACTGTGTATCCACTTGTGGGATAGCCGCCTTCCCCTGTTCGTCACTAACAAGCGTGGTGGCTGATCGCTGTCTCTGCTGGGCTGGGCCACACCACGCCACGCTCACTCCGGCTCTGCGTAAGTTGCCTTTAGTGCGGCTGGCGCAATGCGGGATCCCACCCGGCCCAAGCTCACCCTGTCTCGGGGCTCTTCGCATGCTAAGAGGCCCCCCTGCTTGCACGCCAAGTCGCCCGGGATGATTGATCGTCATACTCAACGCCCAGCCGACCCTTATCTTGCCAGCTGATAGGAGCTGCCCCCATTCGGTGCTGTAGACTTTCTTTGAAAGTCCTTGCAAACACGGAGCTCATCGCCGCCGTGATCTCGCAGCCACTGTACATATAGATCACTGTTTACTTGGCAGCGGTTTCGTTGTTTTTCTTTTTTTTTTTCTCGACAGGGGATCTAAACACGCTACTCACGCATGAGGTTTGCACGAAAGAAGCTGCCTCACGACACTGCAGGACGTCTTCGCCGGGCTTGGGTTCCTCCGCCACGCCCCTTCACGGATCAGAATGGGCACAGCCCCCCTCACGCCCCTTTGTGGATCAGAAAGGGCAAGCCTCCTGCCCCCCCCCCCTTTCTCCAGATTACAGAGAGTATAGGGCACCCTGTACTCCTTCCAAAAGAAACATTTGGTGATTGAAATATGACTCCTGTTAGGGCAGTTCTGGGGTGTGGGCAGGGAAGCAGTGATATCAGCAGCCTCTGTATTTGTTTATATTTGACCTTTTCTTTTGTATGTCCATGTAGAGGCAGTCGTCAGACCTCTTTAAGTTATAGAGCGCCATGCCTGGAGTAGGTTAGTACAGATCTCCTGCTAGTTAGTGACTCTCCTATGGGATTGCTGTCTCAAAGACCATCAGCCGGCCGTTCCAGGCCCTCCAAGCTGCTTCTGGATTCTTCACCTGACAGGAAGTCAGAAGAACGTGGAAGAAGTGACTTATGGCCCCTGGAACAATTTGGGATAAAGGGCTTTGTTCAGGGGCCCAACGGTAAAATCTTTCTGAATGTTGCAATCACAGGCACAATGTCCTGACCCAGTGCCACGCACACCATTGTAGGCCAAGTATTGGAATACCCCATGGCCTCTTGAGAGAGTCCAGCTCTGTGCTGGATGGAAAGCAGAGAGCGTAAACGTCAGGACCATGCTTCTGTTTTATCTGTCAGGTGCATGGGTTTGATCAGGTCCGATCAAGTTGAAAATGTTTAGTCCTCCCAAATGTCTCAGTTAAAAATGTGA
Organism: Petrocephalus sullivani; assembly: GCA_026780845.1. Classification (NCBI taxonomy): domain Eukaryota; kingdom Metazoa; phylum Chordata; class Actinopteri; order Osteoglossiformes; family Mormyridae; genus Petrocephalus; species Petrocephalus sullivani. The sequence continues at coordinate 19,926,862 of JAODKM010000001.1, forward strand.
AGGTTTATAGTCAGGCTTTCCACTGAATTCCAAGACTTGTCTAGGTTTGACTTAAATCCTTCTTCATATCGCTTGAATCCATCATGAACCTCAATAGCTGAAATCACCCATGAACAACATGGTCATGAACAGTCACCTACCCAAAATAACGTCGCTCCAAAAAATGTAAACTCTCACCCCATTTTATAAAGCATTTATGCTCGCAGACCTAGAGAACTTTCTGTGAGGTTCCCGGCAGGCTTTGCAATCCTTTGACTCTCTTTTAAAGCACTGAAGCACAGGACCCTGATTATCTAGCAGGTGATTAATGTGCACAATCCAGAACATCCTCTCAGATCACAGGATCTGGATTTTCTTGTAATTCCTAGTATAAATATTAAGAGCTGTTGAGGGTGAAGAGACCCCTTTTTGACATACCCATCTGCCGCGTGGCTTTCAGAGCAGTGCGTGTCCTGAAATGCACAGAGGGACCAGCTGATCTTGTACACAATGAAACAGAACTTAAACTACAGATAAGATGACAAAATGACAGGGGGAGCAAAAGGAGTAGCTGGGCTTATTGCTTCAAGATAATCTACTCATTGCTTACTTAATCTAAATCGAATTCCTGATGCTTCATTTAAATATGCATCATGTCACAATAACAAATGTTTATTTACTTATAAAATTCTTACGGATTCTGCTCTTAGTCTGAAACCACATCTCCCCTGAGTTCTTCTGACATGTTTTGGACTGGTTTCTTTCCAGGTTGGCTTCTAACAACTTTTGAGGCTGGACTTGAAACTCCTTGAATTTTTAACCTGCCGTTTTGCGGATTCCCCATCAGAACAAACCTCTGCTATCATGATTCCCGCTGTCGTAAGGAATTAAGTGATGAGGCCAACCTTCGAGTCACCTGGCATTAAAACACTGAATAATTTCCTCATGTTTCCTTCCACCAGAAGGTTATGCAATGCTAATTAGACACAGATTAGGTGCTGCCGATCAGTCTCTGGGAATGCGGAACCCTTCTCTTTCGGACAGTAAGTGTCTTCGTCAGACTTTTAATTCAAACCACTTTTTGTGCCTTGTTGTTGTAGATTAAAAACTCCAGAAAAGTAATCTGAAATCATTCTGCAATGCATTTCTATACAACAGATGCTGCTGTTTGGTTTTGCTATTTGTTATCGATACATTTCTAAAGGGAAAGGCACTATATATATATATATGCAAATGGTATATATAAATATGGTGGGAAGCTACCGTGTTTTTCGAGTCATACTAAAAATTAACTATTTATATATATATATATAAAATATTTTTTTGTATGACTCGAAAAACACGGAAGCTTCCCACTGTGGGGGGTTTATTCTCATTGCCTATTACAGCTATGCTACCAGACAGGTCAGTAAGGTAGCTATGATGATTAACATTCTTGTTCTACGTACTGCACCTAAAAGTTGTTAATTTTCTTTCATCCACGATTCTCTCGAAATTAATAATGTTATTTCCTGGGCAAGGAGTTGTGATTCTTTTAAAAATTGCAATATGACCCATTCAATTAAGCCCTGGCTATGAGGCCCATCCCTTTATCTTTTGGTGACTTTCAGCAGGTGATATTTGATACTGAACTATGGAAGATACTATGTGTAACATGATGGGGGGTAGCTTTTGTTTTGATGGCCTAGAGGCTAACTAACTGTGATCACTGCTTGAGATTACTCAGTGAGAAAACGGTAAACTAACCTGATTTAACCTAGGTGCCTTTGGTTAATCTGTCAGTGAACGACAAAACACGTCAACCTTGTCCAATGTGGATTTTGAAGTGGCATAAATGTCCCATGAAATCCCCGAAGGGACCCTTGGTATTTTCTCAGGAAGTGAGAGAGTAAGGTATGCCTGATAATAGCCTCCTAAGTGTAAGGTGGACATTATGCAGCACAGAACAGCACAGAACAATGTCATGCCTCATACACTATTAAGTTGCTTAAAATTTTATTTAATTGGACCAAGGAGTGCATTAAGCTAACATTGTAAAATCTGTCGTTTTGCGCAAAAGTTGATCGCTTAGGTGTCCATGGAGATGGCGTTATAACGTGGCAATGAAGGGTCTTCCAGTCCACACTACAGCGTTTCTACAGTGTCGAGCGACCTGGGGTGGGGGTGGGGGGGGCTGTCAATCACAGTTTACTGGAAGGTGTGATCTGGTATTAATAGAATGAAATGTGCGTAATTAGATTTATATTTGTCCTCTAGAGCTTAAGGAATGTACAATTATTTGAAAAAAAATCTTCCCACTCAGGTATGAACTGTGGCAACATGACTAGATTTTTCTAAATTGTCCTATGGGATCAACAAGCAGAAACTATTTATATAGTAACCCCTGACGAGGCACCCATCCAAACACGTCTGGGGCCGCCAGAGTTATTTAAGCAGACAAATGATTAATTGTTGCCTTGCCGTTAAGACGCACTGATCAGGAAGGCAAAGTGCAAAAAAAAAAGGATGAAACGCTTCAGCAGAGCTGGACCTGCCTGGACAGACTGCAGCTTGTTTGTGCACAAGAGCCTCCCGTAGGTGGGGGGGCCCGGGGTTGGTACTGATGATGTGTAACATCGCAGCCTGTGACGGATCCCCCCTAGGTGAGCGTCTCCCGCGCCTAGATGGTATCGGAGTTACCGCTCTGCCCTGTTTGGGTTATTTTTCCGGATTGTTCCGCGGTGCACGAGACAAAGAGGGCCCTGCGTGATAATGGTGCTGAGCACTCACTGCGATTCAGCCCCAGGAACGACCAGTCTTTGCACGAAACGGGTCGGTCTCACGCTCAGCCCTCTCGCTTACACAATTACTGCACCACCGCCCCTCCATTTCAATTATTGTCACTATAATCGTTTAGTGAACAATAAAACGGTTAGTACTTATGTTTTTAAAACGTACTAAGCAGGATAATTTTTTGTATAATTTGGTGGGGGTGCATAAAAAGCCTCATGTAGCGTCCCCAAAGTATCCCAAAGTGCCTTGATCAGGCTCAGGATGGACCCTGCCGCCTAGTGCTTGTATTTTTAGATTACACCCACTATCGATCAGGAGCGAATGCTTATTTTGTTATAAGTTAATGTTTTTGAGCCTTGAATTTTTTCTCCTCTTAAACAGAACGAAGAAATGTGAGGCAGTCTGGGGTAGGGGGGGCTTTAGTAAACTGAGCACGCCGGTGGTCCTCGCAAGGCCGGGGGTCCTTGTATAATGTTGTGGTCTTTGTCCTGCCAGGGCGCAGCAATGACACCGCGTTTGATGTATGGTGGCGCTCACTTCACTACAATTGAAGCTGACAGCTGTGTTTAATGATATTTATTTCCAAAGCCAGACCAGTTTCTCCTGGACCTGACCCCCCCCCCCCCCCACCA
>JAODKM010000001.1:19940361-19969069 GCA_026780845.1 Petrocephalus sullivani
AGGGTCCCCTGAATCACTACCAGAGATGACCTGAAGTCATACCCTATGGCTCCCCACACCATGATGCCAGGAGTAACACTGGTGTCTCTCTCCACAACATTGGCAGGATTGGTCCTTTCCCCTCGGTGCTGCCATACGCGCACACCATGGTCATCCATGGTAATGCAGAATTGAGATTTATTGCTGAACATGATACAATACCACTCGTCATTAGTCCATGCCTCCTGGTTACGGCACCACTCCAAATGCAGCCATCTCTACATTGGTGTTAATGGCAGCCAACATATGGGATAGTGAACCCAAAGTCTGGCTGATTCTAGTTATCAAGACACAGGGGGTGTTGTATAGAATCCAATACCTGTGCCCAGATGACAGGCACAGATGTCATGGAGTAATAATAAGTATAGTAAGTACTGTATAATGCTTGCCGCAAAATACAACAACCCTCCTGTGTGGTCTGTGTTGGGTGGCTGCTGACTAGACATTCCAGCTCTTTGCAAATCAAATCATTTACATGCCCATCGCTGTGAGTGTCTGTGCATGTCTCTGTCTGTGCCTGTGGGTGGCGCTGTGCATGGCCCTGTCACTCTCTGTCTGTGTGTAAACACAGCTCTCTGTCTTTGGGCACAAAGTGAAAAGACTCTACTCTAAAGTTGGAGACCCTGAGAAACAGAAGAACTTTTTTTGAAAAAGAAGTAAATTATGCCAAGTATGTTATCATCTCCAATGCTGTTAAAAAAAGTTAGTCAATGGGATAAAAGTGTGTGTGTGACTTTGTAATTATTGCAATGTGGGATCCAATGTCCCCAGAATGTGATAAAAACCTGCTACTTTTTACCTTGTGGGGACATTTTTTCAGTCCTCACAAGGATAACTTCAATTATATTAAAATCTGTGTGTGCAACCAGAAAACTAAAAATGCCAAAAGTCTCATATTTTGTTTGGTTACTTATGGTTAAGGTTAGGTCTGGGTAGGGGTTAAGGGTGTCATAGTTGGAATCAGGGTTATGCCCATAGGAATGAATGGAGTGTCCCCATAATGATAGGATTACTCACTCTCTGTGTGTGTGAGAGTGGGTGGGTATCATTTTTTCACTGTGCTTCATAATAAATCAATAGTAGTATTTTCCAGCATACTGACTCACCTGATAAATCCCATTTCACAGAATTCACTCAGTTTCAGTTTTAGTCACCAGTCACCTTCCAGACCCTCTTCAGCCTTTCCAGCCTTTGGGCCATTTACATTCTCACAGAGCAATCTGATTCTTTCAGTCATTGCTTTTAAAAATGATTCCTGTTGAGGGAAGAGTGATGTTTTAAAACAGAGTGTTCAGGGTAAGGTTCTAAAACGGTGCAACTAAAGTATGAAAAATGTTGCAAATCGTTTCACATGACCTTCAGATCACCCTGAGGTGGTTTTCCATTGGAAGGTTGGCAAGTGAGGCCAAAGAATTATTAATTGATTATCTGGCCAAAGAGCTCTTGTAGGCTGACGGTTCTGGAAAGAAACCCTTTTGTCAAAACAAGTGGCCTGTCTAGGTATGTGCATCGAAGCTGCTGCTTCTGAAAGGCACTCAATGCTTCCAGGTGATTCCTGAGAAGTCTCTACGGATTGAGCCAGAGTTTGGCAATTTCTGAGAAACGGAGACATGAAAGGCCTCCTTCCAGCACTCTGAGTCATTATTGACCCCAAAGTTTCAAGGATGTCAGACACGGTCCAGGTTGACTGGGGAAATTCCTCACTGACGGTTTATTTAATTAACCCGAGCAAAGGCTACAAACAGTTTATGCAAGTCTAACATGCTTCTTTGTTGTTTGAAGGATCAAGTTTCTCGAGATACCCAGGATTCCATTTGCACTGAGAGTTTTGGGTGGTACAGGTGCAAGGGGTGGTTGAGGTTCACCTGCAAGCCCTAGAGCACTCAACACAATGCTTTGAACATAAACTGTCATGTAGTGGCTCCTTTGACCACTGTAACAACCGCTCTCAATGGTCTTCACCGGTTACTGGGGCAACCTTGGCTGATTGGCAGGTTTGAATCCTGTCTAGCCAGGAATGTTGCGCTTTGTGGTGGAAACAAAAGTGCCGGAGGCTCTCATATTGTCTTTTTAGTAGTTTGACATTAACGTCCGCTAGTCCAAAAAATGTTGACTAATCTATCCCTGTAACGTGTGTTTGTATTCCAGACACCAAAAATTAACAGTTGGGCTTCTTTAAGACATTTAGCTTTAACCCGGTTGTGACTATTAGTATAACAATACAGGTCAACTAAGCAAACTTAGGGTTTGAGCAAGTAGCAAGCTTGAAGCATCTTTTTTTACTTAAAGTTGGCCAACTAGTGGCTGGTGGAAATCAAAAACTTGTTCTCTGCTGGATCTGTAGCTTTATGGAAGATTGGATGGTTATCTTTTTAGCTGGTCATGTTGATTTGTTCATGCTTGTGACCCTCAGTCAAATATCTAAGTGTTTAATAAATCTGATAAAGGCACTTGGGTCAGTGTGTAGGAAGGGAGGTTTATGTCACAGACATGCTCTAATGGGTCAGAGATGCTCTAATGGGTCAGAGATGTCCTTGACAGAGTGAAGGAAGTGGTTGGGGACAGTCTGTCCTGCAATCTAACTGAAGGCGGTGTGTGTTCACTAGGGATAGTGTAGGATAGGACAGAACTTTACTGATCACCCAAGGGGGAAATTATCTAGTTACAGGATGCTCTGTCTGTAATTGGAAGGTTACCGGTTCCAGTCCTGTGGTCGGTAGAGTGATTTCATTATTGAGCCCTTGAGCAAGACCCGTAACCCCAATTGCCCCAGGGACTGGCAGAACCTGTTTACTCACCTGGACGTTGGGTATATGAATCTGCTAAATGACTGTAAGTGATAAATACCTAAGGTAGATAAGATAGATAATTGCTTTGTCAAAAAGGCATACTCTTATTGTGTTATTTACATTTAGGTGGCCAGGCTTTGAGTCTAAATTTACTCCTCTGACTATTTTCTATTTCCCATCCTTATATGGGGTGATGTAGCGGTGCTTTGGTTGGTGCTATTGCCTCACACCTATGGGACCATGGTTTGAGACTCCACCCCAAAAGCACCACATGTTTGGGGTTTCCTCCTGGCTCTGTCCCCCCCCCATACACACACACACACAATCCAAAAATATGCCAAGGTGAACTGGAGTTGCCCTATCATCTGTAGTTATGAAGGTGTGTGGGCTGCAGTATGAAGCTGCAGTGGGTTGGTGCCCTGTCCTGGTTTATTCCCTGCCTTACATCCGTAGCTTCCGGAATAGGCCCCAGTCTCCTGCAACCCCAGATAGGATAAGCGGGTACAGAAAATGGATAAATCTAATATCTAACTGTTTCTGATCCCCTCAGTGCTCAGGAGGATCACAATATTGTCATGTACACCCAGTCCACCCACAGGGCATTTACCTATTTATGCCAGGTGTATGTTCTGGGCCTCCCCTTTGTGAGGTCACAGTCAGTCAGGGGGGGCAGGAGCCCATATGTTTGCCCCAGGCTGGCCCAGCCGCCACAGGCTTTTGTTGGTCTCCATGTGGAGGCATACATGATTGTCACTGTGGGCAAGTAAATCAGAATCTCTTTCGGATATCCCATCTTGCTCTATAAGAAACACATGTAGACGTATATGTCGCAGAGCAAAGCTTGAGGGTTAGAGAGCAGGGTTATCCATTTATCCGGCACCTGAGAGCAATCAGGGTTAAGGACCTAGCTCATTTGCCCAGCAGTGATAAGATCAATCTTACCACACAGGACACTGTGACCAAGATTGGAATATTGTCTCTGGGTCATTGAGCGAAACCCCCAATTTCTCCAGGGACTGTCTTATCCTACTTTCTCAAAAACGGTATCCAATCAATAAAGAAAATTTTGAATGTCTGGTCGCCACAAGATTTGAACCGACGACCTTCCGGTCACAGCTGCAGAGTCCAAACCTGCAGAGCTGTGCACCTTTTTTTTCTTCCTTCTTCCAAAACTGAAATGTTTATAAGTGTGCTGCTTATTTTACGCAACGTAGGATTGAAGGTTTCTACAGAAAGTCATTGACTAACAGATTGGAATTACTGCATAAGCTTCCTTTGGTGATTCAAATTGTGTCGACCAACATGACTTGTTGGTGTCTGTGATTCGATAGGGATTAATGGATTACCTGTAAGTGTTCATCTTGATCTGCCCCCCCACCTCCATGGCATGTTCATAGTCAATATACCCAATATGCTCATGGACTAATATTTATATGAGTCTTAATCTTATAAATTCAGGATATTCCTATTAAAGAGCTGTGTTTATTTTCCATCTACTTGACTGGGTACTTACAAGCGGTACATCATCACCAATGCAGAGACTTTGAACCTCTGCGCTCTGTTTACTTGCGTTCGGAAAACTCCAAAGCAGGATACGCAACAGCAGCGTGGCGCTGATTATTGTTCCTCTTTCAAACGGGGCTTTTACCCCCAGATTTAGGCTCTTTGCTTTTAAGTAAACTAATCTCCGGCAAATACCGCAGTTCCCTCAGAAGTCGCGGGAAATAATGCAAAGTTGCATATGAAACGAGCAAGAATCGCATTGAGAGTTGAGGATCAAAGAGCCCTCAGAGAAAGGCTGTGACTTAGCCCGCCGCGGTGATCATTTACCAGCGCCAGAGCCACAGCTTTCTAAAGTCCTTTTCTGTTCCAACCACATTGTTATACAATGGGTTACCCATCAAAACCTGTATAAATGCATTGCGGCAAGATCCTTTCTCTCCATTGAGGAGAGAAACAAACCTTGAACTTCAAACAGTGAGCGATATCAGGATTTTGCTGTTCTGTGTTGTCGTCGGCCTCGACCGCTGTCACGATTGCAGCCACAGTGTGCGTACATTTTTCTATGATGGTGGCTGTGTAGCCCTATTAAACCTTTGTGTAGTGCTGGTTCTCTTCTGTTTGATCCAGGACCTGGGTCCACCTATATCCAGCATCCATTGTGCACCTCCACACCAGCTTCAGTCCTCAGTGCCCAGGCAGCTGATCAATCAGACCTATCCATGGGGTCCATTTAGGCTTCCCCTCTGGTGATTTGAGGTGGAGAACAAGTTTTGGTGATCTCAACATCATTCTTCAGCCAACTAACATTAGGTTTTTCATCCATCTATCCATCCTAGTCTCTTCTCCAATACATTAGTGTGGTGAGCCTGTAGCCTATCCCATGATGCACAGGGCAAAGGCAGGGATCACCCTGAATGGAATGTTAGTCTATCACAGGACATGTGTGCACATACTATGGGTCATTTAGAGTTACCAGGTCATGTGACTGCATGTTATTGGGGGAATCATAGGGAGAGCATGAAAATTCCACTTCCAAAGTGCCGGAAGGCAGGAAACAAACCCCTGGCCTGGAGGTGTTTCACTACACTGCTACACCTGGCTATGTACTGATCCATTTATTTCTGCAACAAATTGACTGGTTCATGAAAATTACAGTCCTTTCCTGTGAAGTCACATGGGGTCAATGAAAGGCACCGATATCCATCCCTTTGTTGTGTGTCTTCTCCTTTACGCTATTATCACCCCATCGGAATGCGCTGCAAGATTAAAGGTGGCTGTGGTTAAGCGATGCACCTGTGCCGAGCATGTTTTCCCATTATGTGCAAGATAAGAACAAAATGGCAAGATATTCGGGGTGCCTTCAGACAAGCCCAGTACTGACCCATCTCTGCAGCAGTTCTTTTTGTGCTTGTTTAACATTTTTACGCAGAGAGTTTACTCCAAATAGGTGCTTAACCACATCAGGGAAGGCAAACATTTAGTCAACTGTTGCTTTCAATCTTCCCTGTCGGCTTTAATCTCTCCCTCAGTACAGCTTCGTCTGGCCGTGCTTGAAAACAGATTTGGTAAGCACACTTTCCACGTTTATTTACAAAGTGATGGTGCGGTAGCTTAATTTTTTTTTCCCCTTTTTTTGTCCCCTTTGATGGGATTAAGGGAAGGTATTAGTTTTCAGCTGTTCCGCTCTTTGTCAACAGCACCATGCTTGTCATTTGGAACTCTTTGTTTCAATCTCTGCAGAATCAACATCTCAGAATGGCACAAATAGCTAAATGTCTTCAAAAGCACCAGGGTGATCTGCTGGAAGGGATGCTTTCTTGGGAAACGTCTGTTTGGTCACCAGAATCCTCTCAAAGTCCAGTTATTGGGTAGCAAAGGTAGCAGTGTCTGCAGGGTGTGCTCACTATCACCTCCTACAGGTCCACAAGAGTAACGTCGGCGAATGCTCCCCTGTCATGTCCAGACGTGTCACCTCAAAACACTGTTGATATTTACACTCTTATCTGCTCTTGGGCTGTGCTCATTGCCCCCAGTGAGTGATACCAAGGCACGGCATGGAAGGCGCACAGTGTGCCTGTTTATCTCCCCCGATAAGCGGCCCTGTCACTGTGATGCGGGCACTTAAAGACGCGGCCGCGCACTGGGCCGGGTTTTCGTGAGGAAAGAGGACGCCAGCTCGCTAGCACCCTGAGACACTGCCATAGCTCACATTCCTGCTCCTGTGGAATCCCAGCTACTGACGCACTTCTGCACTTTCCTGCTGCTGGCGTGACATTCAGCTCTGGGGCGGGCCTCTCCACATACCGATGGAGAGGCGATTCCATGCCACCTCAAAGCCTCTTAGCATGCAGCCTGCACGATCACTTATGAATAATTAGCAGTTACAAGCTTTATTCCACTTACACGTTCCCCCTGAGGACAACGGTGTGGCCCAGTGCAGACGGCTGGATTTATAATTGCTAATGACAGCGCTTATTGGAACGGTTTACTTGTTTTTGTTGCTGTAAATTTGCAGTGACAAAAGACCGTTCCAGGTACACAATGCTATTGTTTTTTTGTAGATTTACATTTATTTTATTTGATCAGAAACTTTTGTCCATTTGTCTGTTTTGCTGTCTGGTTATATATATATATAAAGCCATGCCTGTTCTGTCCCTGTCTGTCCGTACATAAAGCTGATTGTCTGTTTTGCTGTCTGGTTATATATATATAAAGCCATGTCTGTTCTGCCATCTGTCTGTACATAAAGCCATTTTTCTGTTTTGCTGTCTGGTTATATATATATATAAAGCCATGCCTGTTCTGCCCCTGTCTGTCTGTACATAAAGCCGATTGTCTGTTTTGCTGTCTGGTTATATATATAAAGCCATGCCTGTTCTGCCCCTGTCTGTCTGTACATAAAGCCGATTGTCTGTTTTGCTGTCTGGTTATATATATAAAGCCATGCCTGTTCTGCCCCTGTCTGTTTGTACATAAAGCCATTTGTCTGTTTTGCTGTCTGGTTATATATATATAAAGCTGTGTCTGTTCTGCCCCTGTCTGTCCGTACATAAAGCTGATTGTCTGTTTTGCTGTCTGGTTATATATATATATAAAGCTATGCCTGTTCTGCCCATCCGTCCGTACATAAAGCTGATTGTCTGTTTTGCTGTCTGGTTATATATATAAAGCCATGTCTGTTCTGCCATCTGTATGTACATAAAGCCATTTGTCTGTTTTGCTGTCTGGTTATATATATAAAGCTGTGTCTGTTCTGCCCCTGTCTGTCTGTACATAAAGTGATTTTTTTCTGTTTTGCTGTCTAGTTATATATATATAAAGCCATGTCTGTTCTGCCATCTGTATGTACATAAAGCCATTTGTCTGTTTTGCTGTCTGGTTATATATATAAAGCCGTGTCTGTTCTGTCATCTGTCTGTCCGTACATAAAGCTGATTGTCTGTTATGCTGTCTGGTTATATATATAAAGCCATGTCTGTTCTGCCATCTGTCTGTACATAAAGCTGATTGTCTGTTTTGCTGTCTGGTTATATATATAAAGCCATGCCTGTTCTGCCCCTGTCTGTCCATACATAAAGCTGATTGTCTGTTTTTGCTGCCTTGTTATATATATAAAGCCGTGTCTGTTCTGCCCCTGTCTGTCCGTACATAAAGCTGATTGTCTGTTTTGCTGCCTGGTTATATATATAAAGCCGTGCCTGTTCTGCCCCTGTCTGTCCATACATAAAGCCGATTGTCTGTATTGCTGCCTGGTTATACATGTAAAGCCGTGTCTGTTCTGCCCCTGTCTGTCCATACATAAAGCTGATTGTCTGTTTTACTGTCTGGTTATATATATAAATCCGTGTCTGTTCTGCCCCTGTCTGTCTGTACATAAAGCCGCTTGTCTGTTTTGCTGTCTGGTTATATATATAAAGCCATGTCTGTTCTGCCACCTGTCTGTCCCTTCACAATGATGTCTGTCTGTTCCGTTTCCCTACATCACATCCCCATGTTGTATCCAGTATTAATTAGAAAACTTATTTTGTGATCTTTCACCCTGAAATTACTTTTTATGAACCTTTAAAGAAACCAAAATTCCCCATGCTTAAATATGAGTGATGTCCACATCCATAATTAATCACAGGGCGTCTAAAAGAATCTAGACAAACAAATGTCGCCACCATTATTAGGTGACACCTCTTCAACAATAAACAAAAACACATGTCAGTCTTTGAGAAGATGACACATGTGAATGGGCTTATATATTTAGCTTGTGTTTTGGAGAGTACGGTATGCTCTCTGGTTAATTTGTACCCAGCCTTCTTTTGCTAGATTTTAGTTTCTGTTTGGTCTCATTGCTGGTATCCTCACCCAAGCCAGTCCTCTGAGCATTGTACTCACACCAAAAAAAAAAAACGTGACTGGACAGGAGACTCCTGAGTACAGTTACACTGCGGTATCTTAATGATTTTAATTAATGTGGCATGTGGCACTCCCCATCGGGAAGCGCATCTCTGCCATGGTTTACACTGCCCCCACCCGAAATGTTCAGCAGGGTGGTGTGGCTTTTTGGCATACCAGTGAGTAAACTGGAAGGACGGAGTTATTGTAACAGGGCGGTGAGTTTCTTCATAGGGTTTACCTTGCACGTAAATGTTTTTTTTTTTTTTTTTTTTTAGTTTACATTTACAGTAATAGTAAATACACTCCTTGCAAAACACTCCCTGCTTCTGTAGGAATTTAAAAAACTTATTTTGTTTCTTTGTTTGAAGTACTACTCATTTACCAGTCAGGCTGGTAATCAGAGCATTCAACAAATCAATCTCTGTAATTTAGCTAAGTTCGGAGGTTGAAAAAAAATTACATCATTTATTTGCCTGGTAAACACTCATGTATCACATAATTACAGAGCTGACACAACCTGGCCTCATTTTTACAAACCTTGCTGTAAGTTCAGTTGAGGTAAAGTTTAATGTTAAGTTTTGTCTACTACCCCCCCCCATATACTGGTCCCCACTCGATGTGAAATGGTTCAACACCTCCGTGACAGATCCAGAGTGTTACTGTTCTCACCTATCTGTCAGAAGGTAAACATGCAAATCACAGAACAATAAATATTTAATCCGTCGGGCGTTAAAATTTAAATGAATCAAGTGCTTCTTCCCCATCTGTTTTTCAAAGGCTGCTATTGTGGGCCAACCTCGGGCTCACTGGAATGTTCTGCATCGCTGTTGAGCTGGGCCCCTTCGTCTGTGCTCTTGTACAGTGACACGCACCATGGCTGCATCTCCCACTAGACACAGGGAGACACGACGGTAGTGAGTTTCGCGTCATTCCTGATGGATTCAAGATCTGGGATCTGAACAACAGTGACCGGAAACTTCTGTGGAGAGAAAGGTTTGGATTTTCTTTACACAAGGCAGGGTGTGTGGCTCAGCGGGTTACGATGCTGTGCCTATAATCAGAATGTCAATGGTTCAAATCCCATGGTCAGTAGTGTGATTTCACCTTTGGACCACTGAGCAATGCCCTTAACCCACAAAGCATACTCTCCTGGGAAATATTAGAGAGGCTTAGAAGCCGACTCAGTGCCCATCATTATCAACCCCCTACATCTGCATAATAATCAACAGCTCGGGTAAGGCCTGTTGGGTCATGGCTTGGGGTGGGGGGTCACTCTATAAGGCCTGCAGGACAAGTCCGGGTAAACAGCCGTGGGGTATGAATGTGTTCTGCCTCCTCGGGATGCAACCTGTAATCACCATGGCAACAGAAACTGGCCTTTGGGGGGGGCAGAGTGGATCTTTCCAGTAACTAAGAGCGGGTTGCCCCTCCACCATTAAAAAAGAACCTTGTTTGTAAAAAGCTTGTCTAATGTCCTTTTGTCATCATCAGAAGCTGCTAACTCACACTTGTTTGGCACGGCCTCGTGCACCAGGGGTGTTGAGCAATGTACATTTGGGTTGCTGGTGGCACGTTTCCATGCATTGCACCAGGGGGGAAGGGGCTGCCCCCTACCAAGCTGCCTTGCTGACCCCAGCCCAGTGGAACTGCGTCACATCCAGCGATGAGTCATCCCCTGAGGGTTCAAACAGATGTTCCACTAGGGATGTTAGTCATTGTGTCTGGTCCGGATGGTCTAGCATGTCCAGCATGAGTCTAGGGTAAGTATGGAACATTATTAACAATTGTATGTCTAAAACAACTTCGGACCTTTAAGGGCAATTTAAATCCAGATGCAGAATCTCACTACTGAGTGTGCCGAATTATTTTCTTAGCAGAAGCTTTTATCCAAAGAAGCACACATTTAAGGGAACTTTGAGGTCTGTTAGTAGGGCTCAATGGTTATATGACCAAGGGATTTGAGCCCACAACATTCTGGTTAGTGTCCCTAACAAACTGAGCCACACACCACCCATATATCAGATTTATTAATTAACAAACCCATGGATAATGAGTCCTCAGGACTCATTTAGTTCTTTAGTTTTACCACGCAGTGAATCAAATTGCATCCTTAACTCTGCTAAGTTGTATGTGATGCAGAGTCAATCAGGTAGACCATTGCTTGTGAAGACCACTTGATCTCACAGCGGTGAAAAATTTCAGTCTGAGGGTGAGAAGATATGGGGCAAAGCGGAACCAGGAGCTCAGCTCACTACCACTCCAGTTTTGGGTGTCATATGTTTACTTAGCTGATCCTTAAAACAGGTGGGGCACTTGCCCACAGAACACAGAACGATAAATTATATGCACAGTTGTTTAAACAGATAATGTCAGATCGCTTGGGGCTTTTGCTAAATGAATACGGCAAAATAAAAATTAAGTTTAAATGAGAAATACGGTCACCTTACCTGGACTCCGGTCGTTGGGTTTTGAGGTTCTGTAACAGCACCAGAGAGGACCGAGGCTAAGCAAATGGGCTTGTCGCCAGACCGTTTCACAACTAGCCTTCGCTGGGCTCTGCCCTCGTTACGGTACCGTACTGCTCCGTAAGATGCCTCTGTAAATCACCCCCGATATCCCGTTAATAATCTGCTGAGCGATTGCTACACACTAGCAGTAAATCATCATAACAATACGTTAAGTGTAGCACTGGGACAATTAATAATATTTTATTCCTGTTAAAAAAACTAGTCACGTTTGATTGTTAAATAGGTTAGAACAGTTATATTTAGACTAACAGTGTGTATACAGTTATTTCACTAACTTAAAAATCTTTAATCTCAAGTCTATCAGATTTAAAAAAATCTTTATTTTACTAATCTTTGAACAATATGCTCATATGTTTCCTATTGGTTTTAATCATGTGTCATTTTAAATTAGTTGTCATGCTCAATACTTAACGCGGCTGTAAATTAATCAAGTGGAAATTAAGCTGAAATGACGACCATGACATTTACCATATACGGAAGGTTTTTAAAAAACGTCGATAGCTCTCGATAACTGACTGCAGTCGGTTTAATAATTGCACTGTAATAAATTAATCACCGGACGTAGTTAAACACGGTATTAGGATGATCGGTCCCATTTTCCTGGCCATCAGTCGCCAAGATAATAGATCGAGACGGGGGATAGACGGCCATAAAGGTAGCCAGATACAACGAGACGGATCACGCTGGCTGATTAGCGCTGGAGTCATATTGATTTTCATTTATAAACACACAGCATTTATCCCCGGTAGTTACTGGAACGCGGACAGACGGAGTGGCTCATTCGTGTGATAAAGGTAGTAATAAAATAAGATAACGGGTCAGACATTCATGCAATAAGACTGACGGGGTTCAGTAGCGTAATATTACACATTCAACCAAAGTGACAGCACCGCACATCTTGCACGGTGCATCGTAACTAAAAATGAAAAGCTTTTTTTATCATTTATGGTCATAAACTAGGATTAGATTAAAAGTAAAACAGCATGAATGCAAGAAGCCTATGCATTAGGGCAGTGTTTCTCAACCCGGTCCTCGGGGACCCTCGGACAGTCCACGTTTACCGGAAGTTGGGCCAAAAACGTGAACTGTCTGACAGGGAGCTGGGAGGGAGCAAAAACGTAGACGGGCTGACAGGGAGCTGGGAGGGAGCAAAAACGTAGACGGGCTGATAGGGTGCTGGGAGGGAGCAAAAACGTGAACTGCCTGGCAGGGAGCTGCGAGAGAGCAAAGACGTGGACTGTCTGACAGGGAGCTGGGAGGGAGCAAAAACGTGGACTGTCTGACAGGGAGCTGGAAGGGAGCAAAAATGTGGACTGTCTGATTTTAGGCTAGCTTGATAGTATTTAATTCCCTATCAAGAATGTATGAGCATATTTCTGAGTAATTTAGGAAAAAATATTTTAATTTTTATTTATGCACATTTTTAGGACTCCATTACAGAACGGAACAAAGTACTGTAAGTGTGTTTTGCCAGATTTACAGGCTGTAACATGTTTGGACATGTTGAGACAGGGTCCTGCTCTCTCTTTGATATCGGGAAATGATATCAAGCGATGTGGAGTCCCAGTCTGCTTGCTGACTTCTGCTGGGCCCTTAAGAAAGATGTTTCTGAGGTCAAGTGCAGCAGAAGATCATACACTTCTATCTTTTAGGTAGTCCCTTGCAACATGCACATACACTGTAAATAAAGGATTAATTGTGTCATTCAAAATCCCTGCGTGATAGGTAAATTCTGTTCAGATATTTGCACTCCGCACAAGCAATACTATAAGATGCACACATTTTGATTTGTGAAACAAAAAGAATGTAATAATATGTTGACTAAAAAATCTGCAAAAAAGATGGATGGAGGAAATAGATGATATTTTTGTCACTTCCATCAGCATTTTCTGTTTGTGTAGGTTAGCTGTTGGCACCCTACTTGAGAGCTGTAAGTCCACACAGCTCGGGTCACGCTAGAAGATGAATGACACGTAATTATTATACCTCATTGTTAATGTACAGTAATTATACACCGTAATATGCCGAAGTTCACGACCATATCTCGGTAGCTGTCAGCATATCCTTCAAAGAAATCGATTTTGGAAAGCACTCAGCTCAATTAACCTTTGGTTAAGTCTCTGCACACAAGCTAATGTTCACATTTTGTGTTGAGTAACCCCTTTGATTAGGATTTGTTGCCAGCTAAGTCGGTTTTAAGTCCATTTGCTTCCATTGGAATGCTTAGGCACAAATTGATTTAGTGTTGAATGTAATGTTACTGACAGCAGGAATATTTTATTGTTGATGCCTGGCAGACACAGTTTGATGGAGAGATGAAGATGTATTTCTTTCTAGCAGAGGGTCACACCCCTTTGTCTGGCATAGATTTCACTCTTATAGGCCACTTTGGGTGTTAAATCAGGCATCTTTGGTATTGAGACCTCATTGGGGTTTTACCATCAAATGTTTTTTTTTCTGCTTGGGAGGTTCCTAGGTTTCACAAGACAGGGCTACTTGGGAAAGATATAAATACTTTGATTTCTGCCCCAGGAGGAATTTTTATTACAGCCAGGATTGATGAGTCACCTCAGCCCGCGGGAACCATGGAGCAAAACAAGGGTTTCATTAATTACTCTCAAGACCTTTAACGAACGTAAAGCCAGAGGAGGCCTGACCTCACCTGATCCGACACGCTGAGTAGCGGGGACGATGGCACCTTCAATTTTTAGTGCTATAATTTATAGATCGGTTCAGCCGGGATTGGTCCGGGTTCTAATTGGGAAATGGTGTTCAGTTAAGTGCTGTTTGGTTTGCGGGGGACTTCAATGAAAATCATTTAAGTGTTTTTATTGTCCAAAAATAATCCAGTTTGAGGGAGGTGTGTGGCTGTGATGAAAGGTTACCGGTTCATAGCCCAAGGCACGCCAAGTGATTTTATCATTGGTCCCCAGAGTTCTTACCCCACATTTGCTCCAGGGATTGGCCGACCCTATACTTCCTCAAAAAATGTACATCACTTTGGGTAAAAAAAAAATAGAATAAATAGAATTAAATGCGTAGGACATTTAAACAGGACGTACTGTATGGAGACGCAGACAGGAAGTACGCATCTCGAGGACACGTTGTTTACTTCCTGTTGTACAGCTAGCCTGGTTTGTTTAGACAGCATGCCCCGGGGGCCACGTTGTGGCCGGGCCAGCCTCGCTGCATGGAATTTAGGCAGCATCTCTTGCACGTAAATGAACCGCCCTGCTAATCCGTGCGCCATCTCTGCTGCTCAGCAAGCCAGGCCAATGCCTCGGCCACACTGCGGGTCGGCGCGGGGAGCAGCAGACTGTTGTTTTTATTTCCTCTGCTCTCTTTCGGAAAATGGAAAACGGGAAGGATGGGGCTGTAAGTGGAATAGTGCTCCGATCCCTCTTTACATCCCATCTTCATCTCCAGCAATAGAAAAGACAATGAAGGGATTTGGATTGCTGGTGTTGGCTGGAAGTGGTGGAGAAACTATTGCATGCCCCCCCCCCCCGGCTGGTCTCAGCAGCCACTCAGCTGTTAATCCTCATTATGCAGTGCATTTACGCTCGTCCTCTGTGGATCAGGCAGTCCCGTAATCCCGCGCCTGATGGGTGAGCACTTACCTGCCACAGATAAACACTCCCGAACCTAATTCACGGCCTAATTCACTTCCTTTCTTTTCCTTTGCTTGGCTTTGCTTCTGGATTCCCAGTTTGACCAGTTTTCCTCATGTCTGAGACTGTGAGCGCACGGGGTCCCTCTGTGGACCATCGCGTTGAAACTCACAGTCAAGGAATTTGGAACCAATAAAGGAGCTCACAGGTCGGGTGTAGGCCTGTAGAGTTGAGTAAACCAGATTTGTTTTTAATGACGATGATGACTGTTTATGATCCAAAGAGACAGAGAGTTTGTGGGGACAGTGATCACTGAGGCCAGGGGCATAGCTAGAAATTCTAGGCCCCTTACTTGGGCTCCCCTAATGGAGCAGCTATACCGCCCTGGGCAGACTTTATAACCTGTAGAGCAGCTGTTGTTAACTCAATCAGTAACTTCCCAATCAGGACAATTATGGGAGCTTAAGACCTTTAATATAGGGGATAAAAACAACCAGTGGAGGACCATTTTAAGAAGATGACGCACACACGCCTTCTCAGAGACATTTGAAGCATGCGTGTATGTTCCTCAGCCAACGCAGACACTGCACAGGGCACATTTTTCTCCACATAGCTTTCGTGGCCAACAATGCTCTAAGATTAGGGCTGTTTGTGCGGAATTGGTCAGGCGTGTGAGCTGATAAAACGCAGCTGTTTATAAACCCGGGCGATGGGGATGAATTCCGGAAGGTATCCAACCGCTTGACACGCGACTTCATTGATGAGACAGCAGAAAAGAAATCCCACAGGGGGTGACTTCACTTACTTTGGTCTATTCTTGTTGGGGAACCATAATAATAATAATAATAATAATAATTATTATTATTATTATTATTATTATTCATGAATTATTAATTCATTCATTTTCCATACCAGTTTGTCCTATGAAGGCTTGTGGGGGTCTGGAAGCTATCCTGGAATCTACGGGCACATGGCAGGGAATAACCCAGGATGGGGCGCCAGCCCATCGCAGAAGTCCCGGCACCAGCAGGCTGTATCCTTCCTCTTCGTCTTCATCTTTATTCTGGATTGGGAAGCCAGTAAGATTTCATGGGATCCAAAATCTCGAGTGGCACCCCTGCCCACCCCCCAAATAAACATACACTTAGTTTTAATAGGGTGGTGTAAAGGCTTGGCCCCCCTTTTCATGAAACTCTAGTGAGATTACTGCTTCGTATTATTTTCAGAAAGTCAAAAGCAAAAGCCTTGTTGCTCCTCAGTGCGATATTGTGGCGTCCAAATGTGAGTCGACATTGGTCATTGGTGAATTTATCAGACATGCTGGGAATAACAGCAGACATGTAAATAAATCAAGCTTTGTGTCGTTGACACTGATCTTCTGGTAATGCATGCTATTTAACATGGCACCATAGACCACTATTAGTGTTTCCTGTGTCAGATTTTGGTCTTTAAGACCATCATTCCTCATTCAATAGTTTACAGAAAGCTACGATGGACATTTATACTATTTTAAGTTATTCTCCAGGCTTGATGTGACATTTGGTTATTCAGCTTTCTAACAACAGAATTAAATATACAGTGCTTTCAGAAAGTTTTGGGATGCTTGCTTAATTCAATAAAAAAATTTGCAAATTCATTGGTGTATATAACAAAAATCATTACTTTATACATTTACAAAATAATACATTGAAACCCGAATTATAGTTATAAAAGAACTGTTCTGAGTTAAAAAATTCATTTGGTGATTTTTTATTAGTAACACCTTTGCAATAAACTACCAAACATTTATGCTTAGTACCCCTTTGGGATCCAATGACTACAGTGCAATTGATAGCAAAATGGCAGGTGCAGAACTAAATGATGTCAGTCAGAAAAATTGTCATGTCCAGGAGGGAAGGCACGGCCCGAAGGCTGGCTGTGGTGCAGTCAAAACCGACACAGGGGACTGTATTCAGGCACAGCACTGGATTACAGGCACAGACAGGTAACAATAACAGAACTGGGGAGCACAGGACTGGGAGGCACTTATATACTTAACTACTGACTGGGCAAACAAGAGGCAGCTGTGAATGGTCACCATGGGGGCAGGAACAAGAGGCAAGATAAACGCGCACCAGGAGTGGCTTGTTTAGAGGCACGGCAGGGGGAAGACAGCAGAATCAGGTTGACGGGGTGAGCAGGGTTTGACAATTATGGCACTTAATAAAGAGAAAATCTTCTGCAGATTTAAACATTGCTTGTCAATGGTCTTTTGTTACAGAACCAATACATTTGAGACGTTTTTATAGAATTAAGCAAGTGTCCCAAGACGTTCTGACAGCACTTTAGATATACTGTATTTTTACAAGTAATTCTTAGCCATACTCCTGGAGGCAGATATTTTTGAGCTATGTTTGCATCTGTCCAATGCACCCCCCAATTTAAACATCATTTACATTTAAATTAAGTCCCCGTCCCAATATCAAGCTCTCTGCTATGCCGTTGAGTGTAATAGGGAAGAATTTTCTTCAAGTTCCCTTAAAAAATTCGGAACTGCTCTCTTTTCTTATTAAGTGATTATATAGCTTAACATCGTCCAACCAGGATGTCATCATTGTATATTGCCGTTCAGGTAGCTTCACCCATCCCAGTTCAATATTTACCAAGGTAAACAGAAGGAAGTCATTTATTTGCACATGCTGTGTAAATTGGCCGTGTGCTTCTGTTTCCCCATATTTAGATGCCCAAATGACTCATTTGCATAGGTGTGTTCTGATAAGAGTGGGTGTTATCGAATTGCAAGTTTGAATGACTAATATCTTTAAAACACTGTTTTGTTCGGTCTTTGTAAAGTATATTCAATTCAAATGATGATATAGTGTTACATACCTTGTCTTATTCCATAATACAATCTGAGACACAAAATATACTTTATTTTTAAAGTTGAAAATGGTTTAAAGGTATTTTTATGTGTCCTGTTTGCAGTTGGTTTATCTATAGTATACCCGAAAGACTTAAGCAAAAAAGATGCATGTTCTCAAACAATTTTAAAGTCCTAGTCCAAGACCTACATGCATTGTCCCACCTGTTCAGGCTTGGAGATATGCATCAATATATTAATCATAAAACTAAAAACAGGCAGGTCAAATTTGCTTAACTGGTCAAACTCAAGTACAAACTGTGTGCAGAGCAATGATCAAACTCTCATTCCCTGTGTGTTCAGTAGTGAATCACATCTAACCCTAACAGTTTAATTGAGGGCATAAGTCAAATACAAACAAACTCAAATAACATCTGCATACTTCTGCCCAGTTCCAGGTGCTCTCATACATACTAGCCGCTACCTCTGGTGCCAAACATACTCTACATTTACATGCAGTGATGTAGGGTGCGCTGTACAGTGATACAGTGATGCTGGTGAGACAGGGTAAGAAGAAAAAAAACTGAATTTAACATTAAAACATATGCAAATGAACAGTAACGCAATAAAACAAAACAAGAATTTCTTCTGTTTTCCAATAACCTATTGATATCTTGTTGGATGTACAGAAGAACACACCTCTCCTCAGGGACACCTCAACCATTCCATGCAGTACTTGAATTTTACTACCAGCTCAATTAATTAATTAACCTGATTAGTCAAATGATAATGAGGTACTATTTAGCCAGACAAGGTGGGGTAGTGGCTGAGTCCCAAAACACATTGGTATACTACATAGTTGTTGCAAATACTGTGACTTAACGAGAGGTTTTGAAATGGTTAAGATGAGACCCTTAGACATAATATCATAGTTTTACATCAACATGAAGATCATTTAATCAATTTCTTTGACTGCCTAAGACCTTTGCACAGTACTGTATATATGCCTATACATAGATATATACATTTTGGTAGGGTGAAAAAGTTTCCATATAGCAGTGGTCCACGTACTATCATTGACTGAGTTGAAAAGTAGATTCAAATCATGCCTTGTTCTCTGTGTGAGGACTTTGCATGCAGGCTTCCTGCTGCAGTTAGGCAGTTCAGTGTGCCTGAATTTCCCATGGATTGCATATGAGCCCAGGGTCTTCCTGCTTTGTGTTCTTGAATAGGCTTCATCCCCCCCCCACCATGACCCTGTACTAGATAAGAGGTCAGAAGATGGATGGATGGACACAACATAGTTAGTTAGCAGTGTTACAGTGTTGGCAGTTATCTGATAGGGGCCCACATGTTAGTCAGTGAAATCTGGTTTCTGTCATCTACCTCTGACTTTCATTCATACTCGGGTACTATTTCTGCACAAGGAAGGACACCTTGTATTTAATCTACTCCTTCAATTGTTTATCTTAATAGAATTTATTTGAGGGCAGGTGAAACACAGGAACTATGTCAATTTACAACCGAAAACCTACAATAAAGCACAGTTAGGATTAAAAATCAAAGTATACAAACAAGGATTATGCAGCCATGAAAGCAAGGCATCATGTTGTATTTCTGACAGCAGAGTGACACCGGCCTCCTCTGCCAACACTCTTTGTCCTGTATGAAACTCATTCACTTCCAGGCGAGCAGCAGAATATGCTAAAGAACAGCATGACAACATGACAGTGGGCTGGTGTCTGTGCCGTGTGCTTGAATAAAGAGCCACACTGGAGACGTAGAATGAGTCACAAAAAACATGCAAGACACCCAAATAACGTACGAAACCCTGGGGTGAACCACAAATGACTCGTGATGTGCTCCCTCTAGGCTAGCATATGGTCATTAGGATTCGACACAGACTAGCTAATGCCAGATTTCTCCTCCTACCCCGTTTGCTTGAGTACAAGCTAAGCCTTAATGTGGCAAGCTTAAACCCTAAAACATTGCACTTGTTGAGTAACAAATTGATCAATACCTGTGTGGCGGAAAACTCTGACAAAAATTCTAGGATTTGCGTCAAATTGCTCAGAAGCCGCAATAATATCCCACACGGTGCCATTTCTTTACCTGCAGGGAGTTTACACAGCTATTGTGCAAACGGTGTACGAGACTCGACACGTTTTGTGACAAATGCAGTTCATGTTAGCGTTACAGTTTAAGGGATGTTCCTAATGAACAGGGCCTTGGGTTAACCTGCTGCTGATGACATTTATTATTCAGTGTGAGACTTATCTCAGGTGTACAATTAGTGATGTAGCCCCCTAGTGCTGGGAGGTCCAAAACCACTGCTACTCGATTCAGTTGTATTTGCTACTTCTACCCATGTCCTTAATATCCTTTACCCTTTTATATATATATATATATATTTTTTTTACCTGCTCCGAGGAAGTACATGTGTTTCACTTCAACATTTGTGGGACATCTGTCTTCTAAGCACTTACCTAGTTTTTGAGAGCCTGCAGGACACTAGGCAGGGTAACATTCTGAGAGTAGCATATAATATAACATAGCAATATAATAGTCTAATGATCAAATACAAATCACTTGTTTTAAATGGGTAGTGATTGAAACCTTGTACTGTATATTATATTTTATACATTCAATGTAATAATTCACCAAAACAAATCCCTTACATATGTACTTTTCTCAGAAAATAAAGTTCTGATTGTTTGGCCCCAGTTTTCCAGTGAAAGCGTTTGAGTGACACTGCGGTACAGACCAGCGATGTCCTCTGTCCTCGTAGCTTGTTGTCCGTATTACAGCAGGTTTGCGGTAAGCTCCGGGACTCTGTGTGTGATAATCAGATGGAGTTTCTCTTGCTCCACCCATTGCCGGCAGCCCCAGCTGGCCACGTCTCAGTGCTGCTTTACAGAACGCGGCGCTCTGGCACGGCGAGAGGGAACAGGGCGAGAGGGAACAGGGCTGCTCGTCCGGGTTCCTCTTTGTTTCTCTCTGCTGGTTGTTGCTATTTGTCCAAAAAGGTTCAAAAGTTGAGAACGTAGTGATAAATGCAATTTCAGGCCCAAACAAGACTGCCACACAGCAGAGGCGGGGGGGGGGTGCATTGGACAGGTGTGAACACAGCTCCTTTACTCTCTGCAGAGGGATCCCGGACTCTGGGTGACTCTGGGGCCACTAGGCACAGAGGCTGGGGGCTTGCCACATCGTAGGTGGGGGGGGGGCAGGGGGTAGTTGGTGGGGATGCTTGGGGTAGGGTGGTGAAAGGTGGAGGGGCTTGTTGACTGTTTACACAGCTGGGAAGACTGCAAAGCGGCTTGGAGTTTGCTGGTAGTGTGTGTGGGGGTGGGAGTGGTGTAGGTGGGGGCTTTCCACACCTTCTGGCAGCTGGCACCCTCTCTTGTCACGCCATGCTGACCTCCCACCCGACCACCGCATACACACCTGCCCCGCAGTTTGCCCAGGGCGGGGCCCAATTGATACGCTGAGCCCTCAGGAGCATTTCATTGGTCAGTGGCCGATTTGACCCGCGGTGTTGTCCCCAAGACCCTGGCTATGGGGGGGGGTTGGTAAAGACAGCCTTTTACTGCTAGACTCTGGTTAGTTAAATGAGGTTCGCACAGGTACATGCTGCCCATATTTTTGATCCAGGAAATCAGGCAGCTGTGTCAGTGACCCCACTGCAGCACCTTCCGGGCTTTCTGCCGGGTTTTTTAATGAAAGATTAGGAATTCTAAATCAAGCTCTCAGTTTGTCGACCCAGCTCACTGTCATGCCACAGCTACAGCGCACAAGCCACAGCGCACAAGCCTCAACGCACAAGTCACAGCGCACAAGCCACAGCGCACAAGTCACAGCGCACAAGTCACAGCGCACAAGCCTCAACGCACAAGTCACAGCGCACAAGTCACAGCGCACAAGCCTCAGCGCACAAGTCACAGCGCACAAGCCACAGCGCAAAAGTCACAGTGCACAAGCCTCAACGCACAAGCCACAGCGCTCAAGCCACAGCGCACAAGCCTCAGCGCACAAGCCACAGCGCACCCCACAAAGGCAGCCCTGCAGTTTTACTCTGACGTCAGTTTTATTCTGACGTCGCGAATATCGGCTGTGCTGCGATTGCTTCCTGATTGAGTTATCACTATTTGTGTTTAATTTATTATTACACTGTTTATTAGACTTGTTCTAGAATTTACAGGCTTCCAGCATTGCCATGGTTACTCTGTTGCCACAGTAAGAACTTTTAAGGTGTACGTAGCCAATGCCGCCTTAACCGGCTGCCTTGGCAACACGGCGGTTGGGAGGAACTCCACATGAAGCGGTGACTGCATAAACAGTTGACTCCGCGGAGGGCCTTCTGGGGAATTAAGCAGATAAGCTCTGTGTATGCCAGCGTATATATTTGTCGCCCAGTTACCATATCTTAAACACAGATAAGATTTCCCGAGGCTTGATACCTGAGTGGTACAGAGTACAGTAAATTGATTTGTAATGGTCCTGTTGTCCTTGGTGGGCAGTTTACATTGCTGTAAGTGCCCCCCCACTGCTGTTCTACTACATTCGGGTCATGGCTTTGGGTGTACCCACCCTCTGTACCTCACCGTTGTGACTAAGCGCTCCGTTAACAAAGTGCGCTGACAGTTTTATTGCCTTTAATAACAATTTAAATAAGTACACAGTGTGGGTGTAACAGTTACCTTCAGGGAAGGTGAAGCCGTTTCTGTTTAATGATAAGAAAATGAAGGCGACCCAATTGCGTTTATGCAATATGAATTTTGTGCATGCTTAAATGTAAACCAGTGCAAGAGAATGGAGAGCATCTCCATATGTAGCTGCATGGTCAGGCTGTGATGTTGCAGAATGCTTCTTTCGTACCCATTGCTATGTATATTTGGGGGCAGAATATGGGTTAGGCCTCTGCATGTGCTTGGAAGGTTGCTGGTTCGAGTCCCAGGGTGAGCAGAGTGATTGTAACTGTGGGCTCCTGAGCAGGGCCCCTAACCCCCTCGCCCCTCTCTTGCCTGACCCTTCTTTCTCAGTTGTACATTGCTTTGGATGAAGGCGTCTAACAAATAAATGAAATGTATTTGGCTTTATGATGGAAGTTCTGTCATAATGGCAAGCTGAATTTGAAATGAGGCTGGGTATGTCCGATTTGTTGGGGGCGCTGGATGTGCTGAATTTGTGCTGGAAGCCGTTTTAAACGGTAAGATATACTTGCACCATAGCACGGAGATCAACAGCTGAACAATCAAAGAAAAAGAATTATGTGTTTAAAAAAAACGGAGGTGTCTCCGTGCCGAGTTTGGCTTTACCACGGTGCCATCTGAACCTCCTGGCTTCTCCGTGCACCCCAGTGCAGTGCCAGGAGCGGTGGTTTGCGTGTGTGAGCCGTGACAGCGGGGCAGGTGAGTCAGGGGTAAACGGCAGGTAAGCAAACCGCAGCGGCTCCCGCTCTGGAGGTTACAGCCTCTGTACCAGTTTCACAAGCTCCATGTGTTGATGTGTGTGACTCTAGCCTGAAAGTTCACCTGGATTCCAAGGGCGGCTCTTAACGTAAGAGTCTATTTCATAACTGCAGGACCATAGAGAGAGAGAGAGAGAGAGAGAGAGAGAGAAGAAAGAATAAAAAAACAACAGGAGTTGGATATGAAAGTTATTTCAGGGGGCAAGTTCAGGTCAGTGAAGATGAAGCTCTCTTAAGGCTACATCAGGTGCTACACCCTCCTCCCACGTGTTTGCTTCCCGTCTGCCGTCTGGCATGGATCTCGCTGACAGCGGGTGTCTGGTGGTGGGGGGGTTAGAAGATTTATGCACGCCGTCAGGACATCCCAGGCAGGCATGGCAAACAGGATCATGGGGGCCAGGGGCTTGTGAGTGGTGTGTGCCTCTGTGGGTTAGGATGGTATGCCTGTGATCGGAAGGTCGTCAGTTCAAATCCCCCAGTTGGAGAATGATTTTAGCATTGCCCCCCCCCCCACCAAATTGCTGCAGGGATCGCTGACCATGCTTACTTAAAAAGTACATATCACTTTGAGTTTAAAAAAGAAAATCTAAATAAATAACATATTATGACTTGACAGTGAATCTGTAAATTGATTGAGACTGAACAGGGCAGGGACCCAAAATAATATCAGTATTTTGGCAAGGAAAAGAAACCAAAACACTACACTATCTCAAAGTACCCGTTGGTATCTCAACTTACATCTAGTTATTGCCAGAATGCATCAATTTAAACCATACACCATGAATGAGGAAAAGGTGGAGCTTTTTGGTTTGAATTACTTTTCATTGTAACATATCTCTGTCTCCTGTTCACACCTGCCACCACTTCACTTATACTGCAAATTAGGTTTGGATGATTCAGGACAAAATACCCTCAATTAAATTAAAGCTTGAGGGAACGAACAAAGTAGCTTAATTAAAAAAGATGTCTAAAAAATGCCATTGTACGTTAGAATAAAAATATTGAGAGAGGATAAAAATTCTTCTGGCTCAAAGAAAATCAGGAACCCAAAACAGGTATAAAATAATCAGATTTACCAATGACAGAAACTGTTAACCGGGTCAGCTCTAGTACAGAAATAGCTGGATGAATGAAGATCAGGTACCTCAGTGTCCTCATTAGCACCATGCGTGATTGGCCAGTCACCAATGTCACATGGTTCATGGCATTAGGGGACTGATTCAGCTGGTAAATGCTCACAGTGGAGATTTTTTTTGTTCCTTTTATCAGATTAGTAGTTTATATGTGACTTAATTACAAAATGCTTCTGTGTGGGAATGGTGACTGATAACTCTGGACTATGCAGCTTTATCGGCATTTAGTGCCAAATGAGAGGTGTGAACAGGCCTCACCATCACCTCCAGTCCTATTTAAACTAGATAAGAGGCTTCGTTACCAAAAGAGGTGTGCACCATTGCTAAAATCCCAAAGTCATCATGAGAACCTGGAATGATGAATCGCCCAAGAAACATTAAATGCCTGTTTCTGGTTGTGTGTTTGTACTTAAACACAGAGAACAGCTCCAGCGAATCATCTGAATGCTAACCCAAATTACTGTGAAGATTTTACCCAACGAATGTGGTTTGCTTAAATGAACAGAGCATTTTCAGTGAACCGTCTGAATGCTAGCCAAATGAATGTGAAGTTTTTAACGCACAAATGTCAATTTTATTGAAACAAATAGAACAGCTCCAGCGAAAAATCACGATACCAATGAAATTAATGAGAAGTTTTTTTTTTAAATCAAATGAATGTGAAGTGAATGTACTTGAATGTACTTAAATGAACAGAACAGCTCCTTCAAAACATCTGAATGCTATTCAATTTAATATAAAGTTTTTTAAACCCAGTACTGTGAAGTCTGACAACATTGGTATATATTCAAGATGCTTGCTTGGATATAAGGCCAGTAGTAACACCTGCGGTGTGGGGAACTCCCCAGCTCTGGCTGAGCCTGGGCATCTGAGAGTCCTGGGGCCTCTCATTCCATTTTCCATCTCTGGGGTGGGTATGTTTTCCCTCTGGATGGTGGCATGTTGGTGGAAGTGGTTTGCCTGCTATGGCATTAACCCTCTGATGCCTGCAGTGAACGTGAAGGCCTGATCTCTGGTGGTCTCCATCGAGTCCCTCATACGTCAGTACCGCCAAGCAGATTATGGGTTCCAGAACCTTCTTTCAGGCGGTATACTTTGAAGTTTTTAAGCTCTACTCATCTTGCTGGGTTATGTGTTTGGCAATACGGGTTTGTCAAAATTGCCGCACCTTGCTGGGGGAAGATCTTACTGCTTCCTCTTTTGATTGTGGTGAAGGAAACATTCAAGACACAGCAGCCCATCAATAACAATTTCTCTATTCAGCAGATTCTTTTGTCCAAAGCCACATACAATTGTATAGCAGGGTCAGACAATCCCTGGAGCCCTTAGAGGGCAAGGGCCCAATAGTGACATCACTCTGCCGACCCCGGGGTTTGAACCAGTAACCTTCCAAATAGAGGCATAATTTCCTAACTTGCTGAGCCATGCACCTCCCATCAGAAGTACCACGCAAAGCCATGTTTTCTGCCATTGTGCCTGAAGATGTAAATGAATCAGATGCACAGCTTTTGGCAGTTTTATGATGGGGGGGCTGGGCTGGGCTGGGCTGGGCCGGGGGGGTTGTTTTCAGGTTTCTGACAGGCTTCATCACTGTATTCAAATGTAAATAAAATCAGTCCTCTGGCTGAGTTACCCTCTGCTAGCTCACGCGGATGCCTGGGGCATCCATCCTGGGCTGAGAGTTCATCCAGTGACCGACCGCAAAAGGAGCCGGTTAGAATGTTTTGGTTACAGGGTACAGTTATGTATGCAAAGTCAAATGTTCAGGTTTGATAGTGAAAGGTTACGAGTGGTCTTTAGTGTAGAAATTATTTTTGGTGCAGAAATAATTTTGTAGGTGTGTTAAGTTGTTTAGATTCCGTCTAAACAACTAAATGTCTGACTAAATGTCCCCACAATGTGATAAAAACCTGTAACGTTTTACCTCGTGGGGACATATTTTCGGTCCCACAAGAATAACCATTTTATAAAAATCTGTGAATGCAATCAAAAAACTAAAAATTCCAAAAATCTTCTATTTACTTTTGTATTTCAAGTATTTACTTATGGTTAAGGTTTGGGTTGGGTAGGAGTTAAGGTTGTCATAGTTGGGATTAGGGTTATGCTCATAGAAATGAATGGAAAGTGCCCATGATGATGTGTGTGTGTGTGTGTGTGTGTGTTTGCTGCTGTATATAGTTGCGTGAAGATGGGGCCAATATGTTGAACATTTTCCATAAACCGAAGTGATGTGGTCACCCACAGTAACAAGGACCTGGAAAAGCTCACAGCAGCATTACACCCAGGCCTCTCAGATGGCTCCGAGGGTCTCGTCAGGTTCACCGGGGATGTTTTCGAGAAGGCTGCACCGTGTGCGACTGCTGGTCTCTTTGTTTGTTTTTTTCTCCCGCTGTGTTGCCAACCCTGGGCTCACCCAGCTGTGTCTGGCTGACACCGCGGTGCCCCGGCCGACCCTGCCCCGCTGCTGAATGAGGCGAGGCCTGTCCGGGCACAGCCTTAGCGTGATTGCCGCAGTCCTGGCTCAGCTTGTGGCCTGGAAGCTTCTTCAGCTATTTTAATCAAGCCCTGAGGTCTCAATCTCTCTCTTTCTCTCTCATTTTGCCTCTCATCTCCTGTCCTCCCTCCCATCTTCTGTTGTAGTGTGAAGTTTGAGGCTGGTATTTATGCCCGGGGCAATTTGATGGGTTTGGTGTTAACTTCTGTAAACAAACTAATAGCATGAGACCACACAGTGTCTTAACTACTGCTCTGGGGCTGGGGCAGGCTCAAATTTTGGGGGAGGGTGGGGGGACGCAGAGGGTGCCTGGGCTGGGAATTTTCTTGGACAGAGAGCTTCTTGGGTAACGAACACGCAAGCCACCTGACACAGCCCACAGTGATTGTAATGTGATCGTCATGTGATTCAGGTACAATCCACTGTGGGTCATTCATTTATGCTCTAGGACTATATGACTGGTCCTAATTATGACTAGCTAGGTATTACCATAAGGTTTTTAAGGTTTTATTATGATTGTGAACAATACCTTTCACAAACAAACTGCGACAATCTATTTAGTAAGATATTTTTTAAATCCTTAAACATGTACTGACTCAATTATTGACCAGTACATTTTTTGATTGAAAGAAACACTGAAGCAATTCATTTGACTCTTTCAGGCCCAGTTAGAAGCAGTCTGTCGATTTCTCTTGCCTTAAATGCTCCTTTGTTTTGTTTATTTCCCTCTATAGCCAGGTCTTGTTAATATGGTGATGATTGTCATGTCCATGACTGAGACTATAGACCACTTTGTCATCTCTCAAATCACCCCACAGGACCTAATGGGACCCCCCCTCCCATTATTTCAAAGCTGGAGGAACCATCTGAGCACAATATTAAACCTCACAGAGAGAATTGGCCGTTTAAGTCTTGTGTCTTCTAGGTGACTCACCAGATCCCATCAGCCATTGTGGGCTATCCACAGGCTGCAAGCCTCTTCAGTTTGATTGGGGGACTCTGGGGTTTTAAGCATTGAAGGGCTTGCTAATGACATTTGACTGTCGCTTTTCAGAAGGTTCTCATCCATCTTCCGTAACCACTTACCCAGGCTCTTGGAGACCCAGGAACTCATTCCACGAAGCAGAGGGTTATGACACAGGTGACACCTGGGATGGATTGTCAGTCCACTGCAGGGAAGCAGACACATGCACGCACACACACACAGCGGTGTACTTGAATATAAAGCTTCTGTTTATGACATTCCCTTTTTAAAAACTAATGTCTTCATAGGAGAATATGAAACCTCATATTCTCCCAGGAAGAAAAGTAAAGAAAAACCTTATACAGTCTAATATTTATTAGTCTTTGACATGGTTCAATTTTCATGACTAATTTGGCAGGATTCAGAGCAGCAGAGGGCAGTGGCATCATGCCAGTCTGTGCCAGCGGGCTGGGATGGTAGCTTGTTTACACAGAGTAAAGTCACACGTTTACCACCATGACACTGTGGAATGACAAATGGCTGCTGCAAGTTTATATGAACGTTTAAGCTGCTCTCTGCTTCTCCAGAAAGGGACAGTTAGCTTCAGGGCAGCCGGGTTTCAGCGTGATGGCAGCCTGTCACAATTTCTCAGTCTGTCCTTTGTTTTCCATTTAGATAACAATCCAACTGTCGACTTATTATCTCTCTAAACAGGTTTTATGGCATGTTTTACATCTTCAAAACCTTCTCCTGCTCTTTAGCTGAACACGGCAATCTCACGCGATGGCCATATTTTGGATAGGTTTGACATAGCGACTTTGTGGATGTGTCATATGAGAGTGTGTGCACGTGTGTTCGGGGGGGGGGGGGGGGGGGGGGGGTGGGAAACAGCCCCACCCCGTCCTGCGCCACGTTCTGCCGGGGTTTTGCCTTCGTGGCGGGGGGGCGAGGG
>JAODKM010000001.1:19979793-19995968 GCA_026780845.1 Petrocephalus sullivani
CAGTTTGGAGTTCAGGAGATTGTCTTGACCAGGACCACACCCCTAAATGCACTGAAGCAACTGCCATGTGATTGGTTTATTTAGATAATTGCATTAATGAGAAATTGAACAGGTGTTCCTAATAATCCTTTGGGTGAGTGTATATAGGAGCATTTAAGTGGGTTAAGAGCCTTGTTCCAGGGGCCAACAGTGAGATCACTCTGTTGATCCTAGGATATGAACCAGTGACCTTCTGATCATAGATCTAGACTCCTAACCAGACAACATCCCCCACCACAGACCCACATGTAATGTCCCCCAGATTACAGCCAACCAGCATAGAGGGGGGTCTGAGGGTTCTCTGAGGCCCCCAAGGGCCCAAACTGGAAGGAAAGGTGTCAGCTTGTTGTTCTCATGCCGTCTCTGGACCCCTCAGAAGGGTGTACAGGATCTCAGCGGTATTTACAGAAACGGCTTCCTCTCGCTGGCTGGGGGCCTGTGGGAAAAAGCCAGAGACAAACACTGAACAATGGAGTTTGGGAATCAGGGTGCCAGCACACAATGGCGGGAATGAAGCTACCCGGCCCATGGAGCAGCTTCACTGCTGTCCTGGAATGGTGGCAGTGTCCTCAGCAGGACCCGAGACATCAGAGCTGGGTCACTGAACCATGATCAGAAGGTAGCCAGAAGATCTCAGCTGGAAGCGACTGTAAGGCCAGTAAGAACTACCATGATGAGCAGCTTAACAAGAACTTGTGTCACTGGCCAGCTGAAATGTAGGTCGGGATCATTAGCTCAACAGACCCGGCTACCCCATTTAAAAGCTTCAGATAACAAATGGTGCAGTTTCTCTACACTGCTATCTAGGAAGGCTTCCTTAACCTTTGAGTAAAATTCTAACAGCTCCAGGAAATAGGCCAGTGAACGATTGAATTCTAACTTTTTGCAGGTGCTGTCTGTCGGGGGGCAAGTAAGTTCACTGCACATTACCCTAGAAAAGCCTGTCATATGAGCAATAAAATGAAGTTGCCATTGATATTGGTATAAGTACTGGTACATTGAAATATGCTTTTTCCTCAAAACTCCTCTTGCGCTCCTTTTTAAAGACATACACACATATATAGAGGGGAGAGTGAAGCTTGGGTTGTGAGCACAGGGTGAGCCATCCAGCCAACATTAATGGAGCATTTTTTGGTGGAGGTTAAGGGTCCAATGGCAAAATGCCTATTCTGCCAAACGGAATTCAAACTAGCAGCCATCAGATCACAGGCTGAGCTGCTCAGCCACACACTGCTGGGTCCTGTGGTTTCCCAGGGCCTGTGCATGCATTATCTGAAGGAAAAAGAAATCTATATATCGTTCATTATTAGTAGCAGACGCACATCGCAATGTATTATTGTATTCCTGCTTGTGGCTTAAAAAATACTGTAGAACAGCTGAACAGAATGGATTCATAATGCAAATTTGGCACGTGAATGCTAATTCCACTAGCGCTGGACGCTAACGTAACATGGTGATTCTCACAAGAAGTGCTAGCGATTTAGGAAATTAGCATAGTTTCACCACGTACACCATGTGAACAATAAAGCATCTTTCCACTTTTCCATCGCTGTTGCTTTCCAAACCTGGCAAAGCCTTTACAGAGCCGACACTGAACTGAAACTGGAAACCGAACTGAGCTGGAACCACGCCGAAACTACTCTCTGTTTACAATATGGCTTGGGTACAACTCGGTTCTTGTATGGAAGTGGAAAAGTGCCAGCAGAGACCAGGCTGGTAAGGCTGACCCCATCTGCCCGGTCCCCCTTGCCCGGTTCACCCCTCACCTTTCCTGCTCTCTCATGCCATTCTCATTCCTTTCCTTCTGGCTTGGGGAGAGAGCCCAAACAGAAGGACAGCTAAGCCGTGCTGGTTCTCTCCCCCGTGCCTGGAGAATGAACCTCCTGATGGGTGGGAGGTTTGGATGGTGGAGCTCCATTGTTCTCCTCCCGCCCCGACCCAAACACCAGAACGGGGGTTTCGCCCTTGACATAGAGCTCAAATGCAGGGACTGGGCCGGCATGCGTGATAAGCTGCGGTAATTCTCCTGAAAGGCCCTCGGGTCTTTTGAGCAGCAAACCCAATCCTCTGGGGTAATTACACTAAGTTATATGTTTATGTTAACAAATAGCCCCTGTAGTATTTTCACCATTAACTACAATCATGTGCTAGGCAACAGTCAAGCTGGTGGAGGTAATCGCCAGACTGCCTAACTCTGTTTGATCTGTCAATTATCAGATTAACCCCACATAATTGGAAAATACAGGTTCTCTGGAGGTCCCTCTGCCCTTATCACAGAGACGTCTTTCTTGGACAATTTAATAAAATAAATATATATTTAGCTACAGGGTACTTGGGTGGTCCCAGACTTGGCTCTAAATGATGTGCTGCCATTCCCAGAACAAGTGAAAATAGTGTTCTGATACATGAAATAGATGGTGGAAAACTGCCATTTTACTGTTAGCATCTTGTAAGGCTAGTTAATCACTGAATACAAGGATACTTTTGCTTAAGAATTACTATACTCTCAGTGCCACTTTATTAGTTACAACTGATTGTTAATGCCGACAGCCTGCTCCTGCAAACAAAAACAACCACTTCCCTAGGATTTTCACATGCACCAGAGGATGGTGCAATACAAAAAGATCCAGTCAGAGGCAGTTTAGAGGGAAAAACAATTTGTTAATGAAAACAGTCAGAGGGTAATGGCCAGACTCACTGATGCAAACAGGAAGACTACATATGTAAAAATAAAAATATCATGCAAAGAACTTTATAAGGAGAGTTGAATCCATGCCTTAAGGAATTCAGATTATTTTGTAGGGGGTCCTACCTGGTACTAGACATCTGTACCTAATAAAGTGGCCGCTGAGTGTATGTTGATTGAAATAAAACAAAATGTATAACATTCAGGGAATAAAAGTAATCAGTAATAGCAATCACTGGCTTAACAATGACAACATAAAAATTAATAGTATTGATGCACGTTACCTAATAATGTTTAATTTCAAAGTTTAAGTTCAAAGTTTCAAACTACACACTGTATTATTTTATTGTGTTATTTTACTATTTACTACTTTTACTATTCCACTACTTTATTTTACTGAAGAGTGTTATTTTCCTTTTATAAAAAATAATGTTTTATTTACATAGAATCTTTCTCACACTCAATGATGCTTTACAATCCAAACAATAATACAAAAAAGCAATACACATACAGCAACACCAGTGACAGCAAAACAACAACACAGAGAATGTTATGTACTGCTAGCTACGTTATAGCATTCACAGAATAAATGAGCTTTCATTTGATGCTTGAAAATGTTAATAGACTGTATCTCTCGCAGACTGTGAGGAAGTGTATTCCAGAGTCTAGGTGCTATCACACAGATCCCCCTGCCACCCACGGAGGATAATCTGAATTTAGGAACAGTAAGAAGGTTGGAGCCTGATGACCTTAGTGCGCGGGCTGGAGTGTAAGGAGAAAGAAGGTCAGCCAGGTAGTGAGGGGCAAGTCCATGGAGAGCTTTGTAGGGGATTAGTAACATTTTATATTTGATTCAATAAGTCGTAAATGTTATTTAACTGTACACACTTTGAAGGGGCTCTGAGTTCAAGAAACTTCATTACAGGTGATGATGGTCCATTGTTATCTGTATATGGCAATAAACTTAAAACTTGAAAACAACTTAAAAGAATTAAATACTGAAGCAAAGTGATTTTTAGCTGTAAAAATATTTCTGGAATTAGATGTAAGAAATATAATAGAATAGCGACACTTAAATGCAATGGGGCAGCCACCGTGCCACACACAGGGAGCTGGGGGCTAAGGGTCCTGCTCAAAAGTCCAAAGGCATGTGGCAGTTCTGCTGAAACTGGGCTCGAACAGGCAAC
This sequence comes from Petrocephalus sullivani, assembly GCA_026780845.1. Classification (NCBI taxonomy): domain Eukaryota; kingdom Metazoa; phylum Chordata; class Actinopteri; order Osteoglossiformes; family Mormyridae; genus Petrocephalus; species Petrocephalus sullivani. Next base: position 19,983,706 of record JAODKM010000001.1, read on the forward strand.
CTCCCAATCACAGCTAGAGGCTTGGCCTACTGAACCACCAGAAGAACTACAAGAATCTGGCCACTGTAACACTTAGTCTTCATCCATCAGGTAAGTTTCTTTAATCTAACATAAAACTATCCAAGACGTGTGGCAACCAGTGTCCCCAATCAGGCTTATATAATACACATATTATTACCTTGCATGTGCTGTTAAAAGGTGCATATTATATATATATATATATATATATATATATATAAAAACAATTTATTTCCTTAAAAAAATCACTCCGCATTGAGAGGAGTCAGATGAGGTGGCTCGGGCATCTGGTCAGGATGCCTCCTGGACGCCTCCCTGGTGGAGTGTTCCGGGCGTGTCCCACTGGGAGGAGGCCCCGGGGAAGACCCAGGACACGCTGGAGAGACTATGTCTCTCGGCTGGCCTGGGAACGCCTCGAGTTCCCCCCAGAAGAGCTGGATGAAGTGGTCGGGGAGAGGGAAGTCTGGATGTCCCTGCTTAGACTGCTGCCCCCGCGACCCGACTCCGGATAAGCGGGAGATAATGGATGGATGGAAATCACTGAAAAATATGGGTCAGTCCTTCTGTGGGAGCTCTGGGGGTCGGGTGCAATGTGGATCGGTGGCAGTCGAAGGCAGGGGGCTTGACAGACTGATTGTTGGCTACCAAAACTGGCTCTTGGTACATGGAATGTAACCTCTCTGGTGGGAAAGGAGCCTGAGCTGGTGCGGGAGGTAGACAGGCACCGAGTAGATATAGTCGGGCTCACCACAATGCATGGCTCGCACACTGGAACCGAATTCCTGGAGAGGGGCTGGACTCTATTCCACTCTGGGGTTGGCCATGGTGAGAGGTGCCGGGCAGAGGTAGGTCTACTTATAGCCCCTGAAACAGCTGACAGGTACCAGCAGACCAAGCAGAAACCGGCTTTGCCAGTTGCTGTAGCAAAAACTTGTTTGGAGGAGTTTGGTGAGGTTATGGAGAAGGACTTTCAGGCAGCCTCAAAAGATTCTGGCAAACCATCAGGTGACTCAGGAGGGGGAAGTAGCGCTTTACTGAAGCTGTTTACAGCAGGGAGGGAGAACTGTTGACCTCAAATGGGGATATAGTCAGGCAGTGGAAAGAATGTCAAGGATCTCCTGAATCCCACTAATACGCCTTGGAGGAAGCTAGTAGACTCAGAGGGGGACATGCCCATCTTTAAGGCTGAAGTTACTGAATTAGTCAAAAAACTCTTTGATGGTAAGGCTCCGGGACTGGATGAGATTCGCCTTAAGTTCTTGAAAGCTCTTGATGTTGTCAATATTACATGGATGTTGGGGACAGTGTCCTTGAATTAGCAGACTAAGGTAGTGGCCCCAGTCTTTAAGAAAGGGGACGAGGGGATGTGTTCCAACTTCAGGGGATCACAATCATCAGCCTCCCAGGGACAGGTTATGCTGGAGTGATGGATCCAGGAGGAACAATGCAGATTCCATCCTGGTGGTGGAATACTCTACCTGCTCTTCACCCTCACAGGGATACAGGAGGGTTCATGGGAGTTTGCCTAACCAGTCTACATGTGTTTTGTGGAACTGGAAAAGGCATACGATTGTGTCCCTTGGAGGGTCCTGTGGGGGGTGCTTCAGGAGTATGGGGTACAGGGTCCACAGTTGTGTGCCATCAGGTCCCTATACAAAGGGAGCGAGAGTTTGGTTCACATTGTAAACAGTAAATCAGATTTACTGTCTGACTTACAGACTTAGTCAACAGTGGATGGTAGATTCCGCTAAGGCTGCCCTTTGTCACCAAGTCTTTTCGTAACTTTTATGGACAGAATTTCTAGGCATAGCCAAGGGGTGGAGAGCATCCAGTTTGGGGGCGTCAGGATGCCTACTGGCATAGTTGAGCTGTGACCTGCAGCATACACTAGGGCGGTTTGCAGCTGAGTGTGAGGCTACCGGAATGAGGATCAGCACCTTCAAGTCTGAGGCCATGGTTCTTGACCAGAAAAGGGTGGATTGCCCCCTCCTGGTGGGTGATGAGTTGTTACCTCAAGCTGAGTAGTTTAAGTATCTCAGGGTCTTATTCAGGAATGAGGAAAGAAGGGAGCGGGAGATCAACAGACAGATCGGAGCAGCGTCGGCAGTAATGCGGACACTGTTGTGGTAAAGAGAGAGCTGAGCCAGAAGGCAAAGCTTTCAATTTACCAGTCAATCTATGTTCCTACCCTCACCTAATGAGTGCTGGCTAATGAAAGGAATGAGATTGTGGATACAAGCAGTAGAAATGAGTTTCCCCCGCCGGGTGTCTGAGCTCAGCCTTAGAAATTGGGTTAGGAGCTTGGACAATCGGGAGGGGCTCAAAATATAGCTGCTACTCCTCCACACCGAAAGGAGCCAGTTCAGGTGGTTCGGGCATCTATCTAGGATGCCTCCTAGACGGCTACCTAGGGAAGTGTTTGGGGCATGTCCAACCAGGAGGAGGCACTGGGGCTGACCCAGGACACGATGCAGGGATTATATCTCTAGACTGGCCAGGGTTTACCTTAGTTTTTCCCCGGCGGAACTAGAGGGGGTTCCTGGTAAGAGGTAGGTCTGGGTATCCCTGTTTAGACTGCAACCTTTATGACTTGACCCCAGATAAGTAGCAGAAAATAGATGGATGGAAAAATCACCACCTACAAAGATAAGCATTTCCACTGTATGGTTATTGTTTAAAATTCAATAACTATATCGTACAGCTCATGGCTGCTTAAAGTACAGTGTAGAAGGTAAACTGGGCTGGTGGTTTTGGAACTGTGAAATTAATTTAACTAAAATTCAGTAAGTTTTGTGTGTGAGGGAACATTATTTAAAGTGACAACTAATGCCATTACTGGGGTGTGCCACATAACTAAAATGTATAATAACAACAATAATAATAGTTATTATTATTATCATTGTCATCAATAAACAATTATGATTAGTGATTAGTGGTAGAGATACCACCCCAGTCTGCCAGTTCAAGAGCACTGTGCCCAACGTCCATGCAATATTGAAGAGGCGTGGCATTCAGTTATTATACTATATTTTATAAAATAGTTACCCGTTTGGTTACTACTATTTAGAAAGAAAGTACTTTGGTTAAGTATAGTTACTTAATTTTACAATGTTGTAATTCTGTGGGGCGGCCAGGAGTAACTGCATAATGCGATCTGCCGGTCACATTTGGAGGAAAATTGGTTAAACATCACATGACATTTGCCGGAAGTTGACACATAACCCGGAAGTTATCGTAGTCAGACTCAGCGGTCATCTTCCTGTACTGTAAGGGTTTTTCTTGTTATTTCAGTATTCCTAAAAAGTATATTTTGTTTATTGAACCCTGTATATGTAGATTTAGTTGAGAATTATTACAGTGTTGTTATCAGGCATATGGGCGTTTGACATGAAACGGAAAAATGAAAATTAGGCGAGACTGCTAATTTTGTGAGCTCGGTTGTTTACAATGTTCTCGTTATACCTGATTAACACGGTTTCTTAACGATTATTAATATGTATAACTAAGCAAATGTCGGTGTATGTGCAAGGTACTTCCTGTGTTATATATAAAAAATATATATATTTGTATACGTGTTCTTGGGATTTTGTTGACCCACCCACTGACGTTAAGGTGTGATTTCAGATACATGTCTTTGTCAGTTAATAGATGTCTATCTGATAGCCGGATTTAAGCCGTTAGCGGCGGTACATCACCATTTGGATATTTTTTGCCAGCGTCTTTCTTTTTTCAGTGTTATCCTTCTTGTGAAGTTCCGGCTTTTGCACAAGGAAACATAAAAATAACGACTGTTAACGTGTCGCCCAGGGCATCGTCGTATGTTTTAAATGTCACCAGTGTGACTTACAGGCTACTCACGCAAAGAAGCAGGCGTGCTCCGCGTACCCAAGTCCCGCATGTCGTCCTTACGCTGACGGGGTCTTATGTAGGCGGAAAGGCAGTGAGCGGGGACGCGCTGGTACCCGTGAGTCTGCACCGTGCGGTAGGTGTTTGTCTGGAGGTCGCTGTACTGCCTAATGGCGTTTTCTCCTCTGAATTTAACGTGATATCTCTTTACAGTGGAGGATCTTTCTGTATTTTACTAAATACACCAAATCAACGTCTTCTTTAATTACTGTTAATCGTCTTAATTCAGAAACACTTAAAGCTTAATTCCGAGGTATTTAAAAGATAATTTAACCCTAATTATGTATTTGTGCCATTTAACTATAATTTGGATCTATACCGAATGTCAATTATTTTGACTCTATAAGCATTATAGTTATTGTTTTAACTTATCTCTTCACAGATGATCAGTTGAGAAAGGAAATGTTTCCTGGTTATCTGAGTGGGTGGCTTGTTTTTAAGGCTTTGGAATTTTCATTAATATAACGCGTACTTACAGTGATTTATTCATCCTAATTGCTAATTAGAGAGAAATCCGTTTTCAGTGTCTATGGATTCTCAGTAATGAGCCTTTGAAATTCAGTGGACCAGTTGCCTTAACAGTGGCTGTGTAGTGCTGAATATTTGCTGTTTCCCGCTTGGAGTGCTTAGTGTTATCCAGTCAACTCTGAAAGTGTGTGGCATCATTCAGCCTGGATATGCAGTTGTAGAAGTTGGAGTAACGTGTAGATTTCTTTCAGTATTCCAACACCAGGGGTGCCTACACTTATTCAAGCTATCTTTAAAATGACTCTGTCAAAATGATCGACCTACATTACTGCATTAGACTTGACATTAAAAAATGCTGAATTTTATATATATATATATATATATATATATATATATGCATACTAAGTATACTTTATATATACAGTATATGTTGGTGAGCCTTGCATCACTGCATGAACCTTCACAGCACAATACAATTCAATACACTTATGGTTTCTTACTTGGTCCGGCTCCCCCACTCATTGTATATTTAAATTAGAAAGCTAGCTGGGTCACTTTGCTCACTGGTGTTTTACATTGGCTCGCAAATGGATGGATGTTTTCTGTATGGTGACCCATGTGATCTTCTAGATGCGTTAGAAGAGAAGGGATCTAAGTAGTTGTTAGGGTAACCTAATGTAACAGTTTTAATTAAACACCACAAACTTGCTGTTACGTCAGGCAAGTGGCAAATGTCAAAGGGAGGATAGATGATAGGCTAACATCTTTTTTTTAATGCTGTGCGATCTACTTGCACTACCTTTGTGATCTACAGGTCGATCGCGATCGTCGTAGTGGCCTCCCCTGTCCGACACAGTGGCACTCATGTCCCTGTGTGGCTCCTTGTCCTACTGCTTTCCCATACAATACGCCACTTCTTACAATCCTGTTGAGCTGCAGGAGCAGTGCTCCTCCTGACACCCTTATTTGTCTGCATACTCATACACTGGAGCGTCATGTCTACACTGAGCTCCCTGTGATGCTAAGACGGCTTATGGGATGAGATTCGCACAATATGAGGATGTATTCCCATGAAGAGGCTCACTCTCTCTGATGTAGTTTCCTATGCCTATTGTCATATGGACTTGACTCAGCCCATTTCTTGTATGGATTGGGAATTTAGTCTCCAACCCGAATGATATTTAATGGTTTCTCATTGGGTAACTGTTTCCTTAAACATTTTCACCCCACCTATGTGTGTGGAGTTTGCATTTTCTTGCATGGGTTTCCTCCTGTGGTCCAAAGCTTTTCAAATTAATTTACTTCGCAATCAGATTTATACAAACCAATTGGGGGGGGTTAGGGTCTTGCTGAATGGCCCAGCGGTAAAAACACATTGCTGACCCTGGGATTTGAACCACTGACCTTCTGAATACCGGCACAGTGTCATAACCCACTGAGCCACATACTCCCCCAACATAGTTAAGTCGACTGGTATCTCTAAATTTCTCGAAGTGTGTGTTTGTTTGCTGGCTTGCTTGCTAGTTCATTTGTCTCTGTGATAGGTTGGCATCTCTTACAGTGTTTATTCAAGCCTTCTTCCCTCTGCTGTCTGGGATGGGCTCCAAGCCCAGCTGCGACCCTGTCCAGGATAAGCAGTTGGAAGATGGATGGATGGATGGATGAATTAAATTGAGGAGAAAATTTATGTTTATTGGAGGAAAACTTGTATGGCCCGAGCAGCTTTTGCTGTTAATCGTTCCCTCTGTGTTATGAGCTGCATCTCTCAGGTCGGGGTTAATGCGGAACAGATAAACATGGCATATTTTTCTGGGTTAACGAAAGGTTGGTCTAATTGTTGTAATTACGGTGCTCGCTTGTTTTTTCACGTGTCTGAGGCTGCCTGCATTTGGAGTCTGTGTCTTACCCTCTGCGGGGTAACAGTCCCCTGAGAGATATGCGTTACCTTTTTAGAAGAGAGCTACTGCATCTTCTTTGAGATCTCTTCTGCTTTTAAGGTACAATCCCAGCACTACCTGGGCTATGAGGCAAAGCTTCTATTTGTCATGACCCACCGGCTTCTGGGGTCAAAGAACTTGTTAAGTAAAAGTGCTGTTTCAGCTGGTGTTGGGAGGAAACCTTACTGGTCAGTCCTTCCCACGGTTTGTGCATCTTACGCCATATTATCGGTTAATGCCGGCTTAATCTTCTCCAAGTTATTGAATGTGCTGAGAAGTTAAGCAATAATCCAAGTATTTTTAATAGATTTTTTTTTTATGTTGTTTTTTAACAAGGTGGCTTGTCATAGGAAGTGAGCTGTAAGATGGGAGAGGCACGTTTGGCTGGGATGGTGGCCATGGTGCGCCCAAGGCGTCCTTCCTGGTGCTGTTCCATGTCCCTGATCTGGCCCAGGGCAGCCCTCTGGCAGATCGCCGGCTGCTTCCTGCCCTCCGCACCGAGACTAATTGGAAATTTGGGTGGCCCTGCTTGTTTGGTTTGGTCATGTTTTCATGGCGTTTTTCTCAGCAGTGCAGCATTACAGCTCCCAGAGGCATGATCCCTCAGGAGTGGTCAGGGGGGGCTGCCCCCCCCACAGCCAGTGCTGCGCAGCCCATATTATAGGGGTCCGCCAGATGCCAGCTTGTTCAGGCTGATGACAGAACACACATCACCCTGTCTGCACTGAGCACTTTATAACCCGTACTTAACAGCACAATTCTCCTCCTCTGCTGTGTCGCTTCTGTGTGCAAGACTTTAGTGTTCTTAAAAGAAAAAGGCTAAATTAATTAACCACTTTTTTGTTGCAATAAGTATACATGCTATTTATAATATGGTATTTCAATCGTCTTATTTTAAGATGTTTATTTTTGGTCATTCTTAATTCTTTTTTAGGCTAGCTTTTTAGTAATCCATGAATGCTGTTTTTGTGGTCATTTGCACTGCTGCAGTCAGAAGCCGTCCAGTTGGCTGCCCACCCTCTGTACTTAAGCTTTCAATAACATGTAAGCCAATGAGAGTGAATGACATTGGAGTCATGTTTATTATTGCAGCTTCAGATGGGGATCCGGTGCCCCAGCTGGACAGACAAAATATATGAACAAACAAGCAAGAGTAACTAAATGATATATGTTATGATGCTGTAGGAGAGATGAATCGCTACGTGCACGGTGTCGACCAGGGTGATGCTTGCCGGTGACACTTTGCACTTTCTTCTTGGCTGGGATTCACCATTTCCACCTTACCACACTTGATGCTAGAGTAAGGCTGAATAAAGGCCCCTGCCCCCAGGCCTGGTCCTGAAAGGAAGCCTTTGTGCCCCCAGTGGGCTGGGATGACAAGCAGCCCCCTGGCCTTTGCTGAGAGGGAAGTAAACATTCTGTCCCTCAAAACTGGCCCCCAACTTCCGCAGGCAACAGGAATCATTTGGGAGTAAATTACTGCACTCAGAGTAGGAATGGTGGGGGTAGTGTTGGCCCGCAGACAGAGGTATGCTTCACACCAACACACAACCTGCATGTCTGGGGTGGTAGTTACAGTCACACTTTAAACGGAGTTGTGCTGAGGCCACTTTAATTTGTCATTATCATGAACCCCAGAAGTCACTATTCCCCTTGGTTGCTTAATGCCACTGGGCTTCATTTAGCAATGCTTAAAGGTGCTGATGGCTGCCCCCACATCCTTGGTGGTGGGACAGGACAGTGAGGAGAGGGACCTATAAGCTATAAAAGGAATAATCATTAAAATTGCTAAGTAAGCTACGCTTTCCTATGCCAAAGTGAAATGTTTTAGGGAAACATTAACCCCCTGCGCCGTCCGTAATGTCTGTACAAAACTGAAAGTAAGAAAATGTCTGATCTTACTGTGGCTGACCAGCGCTGTAAACATGTGCATAACGACATGTGCATAACATGCGATATTAGATTTAATATCCAACGTCGTCCCGCTGTACTACAGCCATTTTTTAAATTCAGTACAAAATACCATTCAGTGCCAGTACCAATTTTTATGCCAGTGGAAAACCAACACAAAAGAAGTACTGAACGTTTGGTACTTTATTGAGTACCAGTAAGTTGGGTATGGTACCCAAAGAGAACTTATCTACCAACAGAACGTGTCGAATAAGCGGGTGGTATTGCTGACAGATGTGATGTCATTACAGCACTCTAGATGGAGGGTGTAAAAATGTGTCAACGGGCAGCGGCTTTTTTGTACTATACAGGCGTTGGGCCAATTCAAACTTCTCTTTTCTCCATGCACTTTTGGTTGCGGACAAGGGGAAGCGATGCACATTTTGTCATCTGGTGTTGGCTGTAGATGGCTGTAGTCGGTTCTTGTGTAGCCCAGATTTTTATGTCTAGAGGAAACCGTACGCATCTGTGCGCGTCGACTGCATGTGTAAGACAGTTGATTAGGTATTTTTAGTGTGGACGTTCACAGATCAGCGGCCAATGATTAAAGTGGAGAAGATGAATAGTTGTTGTAGTTATAGTGATCGGGGTGGGGGGGGGGGTTATAGTGCATGCGCTCAAATCTGTTGCGATGTGATATCGTGCAGCCCTAGGTTCTAGGTTGATATGCAAACTGCTTGGGGGGTTCCTAGGTTCTAGGTTGATATGCAAACTGCTTGGGGGTTCCTAGGTTCTAGGTTTTGTTTTAGCTCATTGTGGGTTCCTGGTGCTCATTGCCCCTCCATTTGTAGGGTCATAGTTGTATTACATTCTGGAAGGGCTTTAGGGCTCTGCTGTGACACCATACCCTGCATACCCATCCCTGGGCTGTGGAGGGAAGGGGAAGGGGAAAGGGCAGCTGTTGGAATGAGTGAGTGTAGCGGAAGTGTGTGACGCAATCAGGGTGCGTGTCAGCGAGGCCCTGTCACAGGGCTACAGATGGGGAACATGAGCATGGCTCAGCCCCGAGCTCAAGGAGAGCCGTGCCCTCATTTCCAGGCGTAGCATCCTCCAGGGTCGGCTCCCGCCCACATGACCCCCCCCATGACCCCTCCCACATGCGTCTGGCCGTTCTGGAGGTAACAGCAGTGTGGATGCGCTGTCCTGCCCGCATGTAGCAGCCTCTGCTTGCCCACGGCCCCCGGTCTCTAATCGCTTGCAGGACGTGGGCCCTAAAGGATCGTCCCATTTTGGGCAGGGGTGGGGGGGGTCTCCCCGAGACGATATGCTGTTTACGTTAGCGCACTTCAAAGGGGGGTGGCCTCAGGAATGCTTCAGCCCTCCGTTTGCCTTCTTTGCTTGTTTACCCCACCATGCCATTTTCCTTCCCTCTCCATGCTTGAGCAGTCATCATCTTCTCATACTCCATTCTTTTTGGAGGGGGTCAACGTACACATTTTAATTTGGAGTCTTCGAGTCGCCCAGTGGGACTTTCCCAGAGTCCCACAGTCAGAGCCATGGACAGGATTTTTCTGCGGTCGGCACCGCCCGGCGCGCCAGCCCAGGGGACCTGTGGGAAGGCTTCGAAGGGGGGCACCCCCAGGGCTGCGTTTGGCTGTGCCATATCTCTAATTGCAGTGTGGAAAGGCAGGAACACATTAATGACGTGTTCCCCAAGTCAAACAAATGTCCCGTTTATCTGCGATTTTAAATCTTAGCGCCGAGAGGTCAGTTACCGGGGCTTCGGTGGCTCCACAGTTGCTGCGGTGACATTTGGAGATGGATGTGACCATTAACGCTGTCGGCTGCTTTAAACGATATGCCTGTCTTATGTTTTGTTTGTGCTGATTTCCCAGGGGTCCATCTTCAGAGAGGAACCTGTAGTACGGCACCCTATGCCTTTTCCCTCCTGGCTTTCTCCTAGAGTGTGGTTTGGAGTTTGGCTTGGGAAAGCCAGATAAACATGCTAGGTTTTAAAGGCCCGAGCTGCACACATGCATGTGTGAGTTGAAAAGATTTGTCTGGCTATGTGGGACTTCTGTCCTGTAGCGTAAAGGCCTATAGCCAGCTGTCCTGTCTGCCTAAACCTCTCTCACTCCTGCTCCTTTAGCTGTCATGTTGGCTTTGTGACTGATGGCTCCCCGTATGACCATCCACGGCTTCTTGTGCCATCCATGCCAAGGGGCCTTGAGCTCGGAATCTCGGTGTGGAGGAGCAGTGAATGGCAGTCGGAGAGTCCTATTGCAGTACTGGCCCATCGCTCATCGCTCTTGATGCGACCAGCATCCCAGGGCACTTTGCAGATCGTCTCGCTGACAAAAGCCAATTCTCAGACTGTAATTATGCTAACATGCTCAATCGTCAATGAATCAACGTACAGCCAGTCCCTCCCCCCCTCTCCAGGGGCCCGGCGCTCCCTGCACACCCATTTTCGTGGTGGGCGGGCCTGCTTAACAGAGAGCCTCAGACCAGCAGGCTGCAGGGAAGCCCCCGGCTGTATGTGTTGTGGGTAGTCCTTCTCCGGTGTGGTGTCTCGTGCTGCCCTCTACAGGATTGCAGGAAAAATAAACAGAACAGAAAATGTAAACGACCTCTACACCCCCCCCAATCTCCTTGACCCTGGTCCTTCCTGCAGCCGGGAAGGCATATTCTGTAGGTAAACATAATTGCATGACGAAATGCATCAGACCTGCAGTTTTCTTCCGACACAAAGCCTGTGATTTAGTCCTACTTACTGTATTTGGTAAACAAGGTACCCCCTCAAATATGGGGGTGAGTCGTCCCAGATAGCCTTGCTTCCTGGGATGGTCTCCGCTATACTCTTGATTTACTTAGTGGGCCATTTCCTGCGGCACTTCTGGTGCCTTCTCTGATTCTGCGTTTCCCCTGAACGTCTCCAGATGGAGATACGGGTTGAGTATTTATACGAGTCGCTGGCTTCAGTAACCGAACGTGCGAAGGCTGCGGAAGCATTTTCGTTGCTTTAGCACGGCTGGTTACGAATGCCGCACACTGCGCCACTAGTGCTGGCAAATGCGCTGTGTGGCGGCGCTAACAAATGCGACGCGCTGGCCCGCTAACAAATGCGACGTGCTGGCCTGCTAATGAATGCGACGCGCTGGCCCGCTAACGAATGCGATGCGCTGGCCCGCTAACGAATGCGAAGCGCTGGCCTGCTAATGCCGCCGAACACAGCGCTCCACCGCTGGCTGCAGCTGCATGGCGCTTCCTTGTGGGGGCCGCCTGCGGCAGCCTCTGGGCACCGTTCCCATGTCCACGCAGGACCCGGAGTAAAGTAAACACACACGGGGGCCCTTTCTCATCCTCCCCGTCAGCAGCCTCTCTGCCCCCTCGCGCCAGAGACCACACACCCAGACCACACAGCGCCAGCGGGGGCCTCTCGCACGCAACCGGGGCTGCGAGCTGTCAGTCTGCCCAGCTGATGCTTGTGTGTGTGTGTGTGTGTGTGTGTGTGTGGGCGGGGGGGGGGCAGGTCCGCTTATCCTGCTGGGAAAGAATTATACCCAAGCAACATGCAGTATACCCCCCCACCAGCACACGAAAAGGCTGGGATGAATGGGCATTGTGAGCCTCTTTTTTTTTTTTTTTAAAGCCTCCTAGCTCCCCTGTCTCTTCGAACCTGACCCCCCCCGGTCATCTGGCATTTGCAGGCTGAGCGTGTGACATTGAGCGCGAGTGAGATCGCGCAGCCTGCGTTTGATTATGCTGATCTGACAGCCTCACGCTCTGTCGTTGCGTTTACTGCGTATTTTGCGTTCACTGGTGTCCTGCGTGTTGTTTCAGCCGTGTACTGGTCAGTGTCACGTTTTCGCACACAGTCCATATCGTTATGCCATATCGTTTCTTTGTTTAATTAAGCATAGTGCAGTAGCTTTGCCAAAGCAGTGGACTCTACTGTGGCTACAGTGGAAACATGCCACACTGTCAGCTGCCCCGTCATTTTTATGCATTTACCACTAGTCTTGCACTGGAGATCTGTGTGCA
>JAODKM010000001.1:20000073-20011559 GCA_026780845.1 Petrocephalus sullivani
CCACCGCCTCCCCCCCCCCCCCCCCCCCCCCCCCCCCCCCCCCCCCCCCCCCCCGCGCGCGGGAGCGGGGGCGGGGGGGGGGGGGGGGGGGGGGGGGGGGGGGGGGGGGGGGGGGTGTGTAATTACGCTCTACAGCAGGTAGGAGGGTGGGGGATGAAAAGTTGTTCCTCTCACCCATGTGCTATTGGGATACAAGTCAAAGTCCCATGAGTGCTGTGATAATTAGCTGAGTTTATTCTCTTGTTCTCGGCACGTGTCTCTGGACATGGACCCATGGGCACGGGACATTCCGTGGCAACCTGGTGGTGTGTGTTGCTTGTGTGTGACCCCCTTACATCCCCGCGTGCCCTGCTGTGACCGCAGGCATCCTGGACCAGTCGGCCGTGTGGGTGGACGAGATGAACTATTATGACATGCGGACGGACAAGAACAAGAGCATCTCTCCACTGTCACTGCGGCCAGCCAACCCGCTCGGCATCGAAACCGACAAGTGGGTATCACCCCCCACCCTCCCGGCTCGTTGTTTACAGCACGTCTAAATCGGGGGCGCGGCTGCAGTTGGAGCAAAGCTGCCCCCCCCCCCAATTCCAGCAGTCCTCCGCACGCCACATGCTTGCTCTGTGTCCTGCTCTCCGCTGTGGGCCCATGACTCATGGGAAAGGCACCTTAGTCCAAGCCATAAGACATTTGTCCCGGCCTGACTGGAGCCCCCACCGCGACCTGGAGCTGCCACGATCTGGCTGTGGCAGTCTACATGTTTATGGACGCGGGCTTGGTTCCTTTGTCCCCTCTTTCTTGGGATGGACACAGACCCGGCGTTTGCATCTCCTGTGGCTCAGACTGGCAGTTTATGGTGGGTTAGCTTTAAATTCATTTACATGTGTTTGGTCACTTGTTTGTTTTCAGTTGAAATCCTGTCTGCTTGCTCCGCACAGCAGCTGGGATCTGTAACATTTACGAAATCCATCCCGAGCAATCCGTGACTCATCCGGCCCGCTCTGTCTGGGAGGCCAATCGGATCTCATTTGTTTAAGCGCATCTGAGCTTCGGTTCCTTGACAGATTGCCCCGCTGCGCTGTGGTGGTTTTCCGAAACGTTCCTCGTTATCGCGGCATTTGGCAGAAGAGATTAGATCTCATCATACGCCGAACTGACCCTCGTCCGGAAAAACCTTGATGATTAGAAATGAAAAGGCCTGACGTGATTCCTCTCGGCCTCAGAAGAGCATTTTTGAAAAGCACTGTCTTCCTCTGAAGCAGTTCCAGCTTGTAAACGAGCTGACTGGTGTGGAGGATGACCCCGAATTGCCCCCATCATCACCTCCACCTCGTCCCTGAATTCCCCTGTGTCAGCCCAGCCTGATAGGGGCGTATGTGTTTGAGTGCAGCTGGGTGGAATTGGCTCTTCGAGGTGCCGGTGTCCATGGAAATACCTTTGCTGGAGTGCTTGTTGCACATTTGCTGTTAATGGAAAAAAATAGATTCTGGAGTATTCTTTGCACAAGTGTCTCTTTTTGTTATTTTTAGGGGAAAAAGAAGGAGATATGTAGAGACATCTTCCTCAATTGGCTGTGCCTGTGATCTGAAGGTTATGGGTTCAAATCCCAGGGTCAGCGGAGTGATTTCGTTATTTTACCCCTGATCGAGGCCCTTGTGGCCTTTGTTGGGGTGGCCTTTTCAGATGGCGTAACAAAGAAGCCTCAGGGAGTCGGGGTGGGGTTGATCATGGCTTGTGGCTGAAGGGAAAACACAGCGCTAGCGATAGCATGAGTGCTAGCATTAGCGTGAGCTTTAGCAGCGATATGATCAGCCACACACTCCGCGGGCCCTTTCCCACGCCCGGCACTGATGTGTCGCGAGCCCTAATTGAGTCCTGTGACGTCCCACTCGGGGAGGGTCCGCTCCCCAAGTTCTCGTTGCCCATGGGTCATTAGCGGGGATCAAACTGACCGTGAAGGCGGGCTCACCACGTCCACTAACGACCGCTGTCTGCGCTCTGTCGCCGCCCAGGCTCCAGGGAGAGGCCAGGATCTTCCCACGGTGCGGCAGCCTTGGTGGGGCTAGCCGGTCCCACACCACCCCCTGCTGGAGGACGGGGTGCCTTGCATCTGTGTCAAGTGTCAAATACCCACTGTTGCGGATGTATATGAGCAGGAATCAGGGGGCTTCAGCAGATGAGGAAAAAACACATACAGTCATGATTTAACTCAGACATTTATAGGGTCCTTATAGGGTCTTTTCCCCAGATTCTGGTTTGTTTCACTGTGTGTGTGTGTGTGCGCGCGCTTGCGCCCCAGTTTTGTTTAAATTAACCAATGTCCTTATCTGACGGCATGATTGTGTCTAGAATTTTCTTTCTGTGTTACCCTTACCCTGTGTTCCTGTCTCACCTGTGCCCTCTTACTCCTAGAGTGAAGGTGGCCCAGATGGACCTGGAGGGTATGTTCCCCGGCATGAGCGGAGACTTCACCAGCGAGAACTTCTCAGCCACCTGGTACCTGATTGAGAACCATTCAACCACGAGGTGACACCATTGTTCCCACCATAATGAACCGTACTCTGACTTTCACCTTTTGTGGTGCGTGAGGGGGCTTTCAGTGCATGTGTGAGTAACTGCTTGTGTATGTATCATAGTTCTGCTATCTCTGAATGGATGGAAAAATGTCACTGCAAAGATGGCAGCTCATGGGTGTGGGTGGTCCCCAAACATCCTGTCTGTTATCGCTTTTCATCTGTGCTGGTCGAGTGCTGATGAGAAACGTTAATTGTATTGAAGTGAGAGCCTTAAAATGTAAATGTAAGTCTGTGTCTGTCTGTCACTGTTTGTCCATCTGTGTGGTCTAATTAACTAATTCTGCTGAAACACTTTTTTAGTCATTTGTCTGTTCATTTTTATTTTGGTCTGTCTGTTTGTATGTTTGTCTGGTCATTTGTCTGTTGGTTCGTTTGTATGTTTATCTGTTCTCTGTTTGTTCTTTTGTCTGTCCATCCATTTATTTGTTTGCTTGCTGTCTTGCTCCTCAGCTTCGAGCATCTGCGTGTGGCAGCGAACAACCTCCGTAAGCAGGCCAACAAAAAGAACGAGGGCAGCCTGGCCTACGTCAAGGGGGGTCTCAGCACCTTCTTTGAGGCCCAGGATGCGCTATCAGGTACCAAGCTGGACTTCCATGTGTTTGCAGCAAATAAGTGGATTGATGGATGGACGGACGGATGGATTGAATAAATGTGTACTGGTCTGCCGCGTATATTGTCGCCTTCAGACACAGATGACTGCAGCATGGACGTCGCCCTTAAAAGGAGCGTGTCTATTTAACACTGTTTTTAATGTGGGGCAACAACCAAACCAGAAGCCAGCATGTAGCTCACATTTCAGCTGTGAAAGAATAACCATATACACATAAACGTAATTATACATAAATATTTCTTTTAACTTAATTCTTAAACTTTCCAGGAACCACTTTTCACAGGTTATACATTGGCTCGAATGTGAAAATTTAAGTGAGATTATAGCAGTGGAATAAAAAATAAGTTTTCTACAGGAAGTAGCTTTGATATAATAAAGTGTAATTCTGCATGTATGTGGAGCATGTGTTTGCATGTCCTGTTGTGCCATGGCCGCTCACAGGCTTTTAGGAAGGTTCCAGGTCCTTCTCTTTCACGTGGTGATGGACTGGAGGACGATGGAGGCTCGCTGTAGCCTGGCTTCTTAGACAGAGCGATTCTGGTCAATCTGTGCAGTCTCTGTCGCTGCCCGGAGGTAACCCGGAGATCTCTGCTTCTGCGAGGTAGTCCGAGTCAATTGTCCGTCAAGTCGTCATCTCCGTTTACCCAAGCGCCAATAAATATGTTACTCCCTCTGAACTATTTATATGCTTCCCGTTGATTATGAAATAATTGTTGCTTTCTGAATGTTATGTCTGTGCTCGGAACGGAGCTGAAACTGTGTTTTCATTATTGGCTGAAAGGAAGAAAAAAAAAAATGGACACAACCGAGCACAATGTGGGCCAGTTAATAGTGATTATAACGTTATTACAACGTCTGCCGTGAACAATGCAGTGTGCTCTCAGGTGGGACGCAGGCATTCTCCAGGGCCTCCAGGGCCGCTCCGAATGTGCCCCTCACCTCCCCCCACCCATGTGAAAGGTCCTATGGACAGGTTTTGCGGTAATCGGAGAAAGAGTAGGCTTGTTAAGTTTGTCAATAGTTTGTTTGTCTGGTTTCTATTGCTTGTCTTGATGCAAGTGCATATTTTCACACGGCAGGTTTGGGTTTCACCAGCGGTCTGGTTGGCGACGGTGCCTCCCTAAACTTTGGGGAAACGGGGTTGGCTGCGTCGGGCCAAAGCAAACAGTTCTAGTGGGCCAGGATCCCAGGGTGACTTAAAAAGCCGTTAAAATTAACGGGTCGGAAAATCCTGCAACCACGTGCGGTAAATAACAGGTTCTAACGGGGTATAGAGCCGGGCTGATTTATCTGGTCACCTGTCAAGAGCTCCGGTCCGATATTCAGGATGCTATTTTTCTGATTAGTTCCAGTGCTGTGGATGTACTCTGCAGTGCTTCAGGTAACAGTCACACCCGGGGAAGCCGATGATTCGACTGGTTGTTTCGGTCAGAAAGTCATGTTAGACAGCATGATCTGTCGCTGCACAAAGTGTGCGTCCAAAATCGCATGCTTACACAGCATATACTGAATTTTGTTTTGAAGCCTACTATTCAACCGTTATTGTAGTACATACTGTAAGTATATATGACAGTATGTATTCGTTCTCACTCTGTGTTTGCCGTCTTGCACATTACCTGGATGTGTACAGTTGACATCCCAGGGTTTTCAGAGTGATGTCACCATTGGGACCCTGAGCAAGGTCCTTACTCCCCAATTGCTCCAGGGACTGGCTGATCCTGCTTTCTCAAAAATGTACGTCGCTTTCAATCAAAGTATCTGTGCAAATGAATGAAATGTAAATGTACAGCAGTTCCAGTTTTTCCCACAATTATTGGATGTATAAATGTGGACCCTAAGCAGCTGTTGGTGTTTGCTGTAATGTTGCAGGCTTTAGCAATCAAAATCCTTTAAGGCACAACAGGAGCCCCAAGATCATGGACTCAGCCACTCACTTGGTATTCCACCCCATAGTACCTGTGGTGGACATCTCGGGGACAAGGGCGCCGTCACTTCCAGAGCCTCCCGTTGCAAAGTTCCCAGCTGGCAGTCTGTCAAACTCTGGCCTCCAACAGAAATAAAAGGCAGGGTTACACGTAATGAGGCTTAATTTGACTCTGCCCCCCTCCCCATGCCCCAACAACTGCTCTCTTTGTCTCTGCAGCACAGCTACAGCATAATTTGAGTGACTTTTCATCACCCTCAGTGGAATTAGCCACGAGACGCTGCCATTTCCCCGACTGAGCAAGAGAACGGAGGCCTTGGCTGGAGAAATAGCCTATTAGAGGCGCCTTAATGTTGTGTGTGTAAAAATAAACATTTGTTAAAAGCGGCAGCCGGTCGGATCTGACTGAAATGTGTCGCATAGATTATGTGGCTTTGATTAATGGTGTCACCCCAGTGCCTGACTTGAGACCTTTGGCTGATAAATGGTCTGTGTTTATTTTTATCAGTGGGCCATTATGATTGGTAGTGTGTGGTTAATAATTTCTTATCCAGCTAACTTTTTAAATATTTGTAATGGAATGGAAGTAAGTTTTGAGGACAAATCCCAAAACTGTAGGTGTTGGATTTGGTTGCTGATGCTAGTCGCGTGTAGATTATCCTCCTGGAGAATTGAGTGACCTACTCATCTCCGGGGGCTAAAGGGGGGTAGGGGTGTCAGAACCCGCCTCTCTTGGTTTTTGTCCTGGGGGCTAGATGCAGAGAGGGGTCACGTGAGGTTGGTGAGTTGCCAGTGGATTTGGGGGCAGGGTGGGGTATCATAAGTGGTTCTGGGGTCCGAATTCCTCCCGGAGCAGGGTTATCGGAAGGGGGTCACCCAGCCCTCCTATGGAGGAGGGGATTAAACAGGAAACAGGCTTAGTCGGCTGGCTCACGACGTCTCCATGAATGCCGAGGAACTGTTGTTTACCTTTTCCTGACCCAGGCCAGCTTAGTGCTGGGGGTGCATTTTCGGCCATCCTTCGCTGGACTCTTAGAACCGGTAGCCCCCACCAGGGGAAGGAGGGCGGGGGGATTGATGCTGACAGATAGGAGGGCACAGTGACTGACAGAAGAGGGGCCGTGTTATGCCACACATGCCATGGATTGTTGTGAAAGGGAAGTTTTCCCCTGGAGAAAACTGCAGGCTTTCCAAAAAAAGCCAAGATGCTCAGGATAAACTCCCGATGCTCTGTACTGCTGTTTAGCAGCAGTCAAAACAGTCTCCATCTTTAAATACTAGCACCCCCTACACATACACACACAGATAACAGGTTACAGTTCTCAGTAAGGCTGAGGCCTAACATTCCCACAGATGTAACTGAGGAAACAGCCGGGGGTCACACCTGGCAATCCAGGACATTCAGTTCTGAGTCACAGAGAGGTGGGAGGCGATTTCCATGGTAACGGCAGCCACACCACTCCCCCCTTTTGGTGACTCCTTCATGCTCCCTCATTCCAGATCAATTAAAGGGTATCAGTGGAAAGAGGTTTCATATGGGTGAATGGCAGCAAAACAGTCTGGCAAGCCCACATGTTCAGCCTTGCTGTCAACCTTAACACACGCCCGTAATGCACTCCGAGTAGTGGTGCACGTGCTATCCGAAGCAGTATGTCAGCAGTATGTGCCCTAATGCACCCCCCCCCCCCCAAGTGGTACTTACATTTCTGCATCTTTTCTGTCTTTGATGTGTCATTTCTGAGATATTATTATAATTTATACAATCATTTACCACAGTTTATACCATAGTATTTTTTGCATTACTTTTTGGGCATTGTTATGGTAGTTCGCGGAGAATTTAATTCATATGACAAATACATTGGGAACAGCTTATAGTGATCATGTCTGACTGGATGAAATTGATCACTGTAAGTGGATGATGATTATAATGGATTTTTTTCTGTGCAGTACAACTGTTTCAAATGCTTTTCAAATTACAGTACTGTACAAATTACTACTATGTATAATTCGAATACGCTATAATACAGTACTGTATATAAATGCCTGGTGTCATTTTGCTGCTACATCTCCTTCGCTCGTTTTTGTTTAATAAGGTTTTATCAGTCTGCATTTGTTATTGAGAGAAAATTACTTCTTTCCCCATCATGTTTTCTGTGCCTGCAGCGTTAGCTTCAGGTAGCTAGCCAGAAGCAGACAGGTTACCAAGGCAAAGTAGGCTTATCAAAGTAAAGTAAAAAAGAAAAAAAAAAAGATTTACCGTAGTTTTTGTTCCATATATTGTTAAGCGAAGTATTTAAAAAGTATTTGTACAGGAATGATTTTGTCCTAAACTGTTCGATCAATATAAGCGTTCGATCACTATAAGCGATTTCCAATTTTTTTTTAATAAATATATTTCAGTATCTCAGTCGCAGTCGGTTTGTGGACCAAACCGTGTATCTCTTCTGACGCACATGTGGGCGTTGATGCATGGGGCTAGCCTGTGTGTGTGTGCGGGCCCGCGCGAGCGAGCGTGAGGATACATTTCATAAATATTTCTTATTGTGACTCCCTGGCTCTCCGAGGTGGGGGATCCTGCTTTGCATTTATTTTGACGAACCCCCTTTCGCTGAAAACCCATTGATTTCGGGAGAGAGCTCCTGACAGGACGTGTCATTCGCTTTTCCCGTTCCCTCATGCTGAGATTTTTTTTTCTTTTCTTTTTCTTTACGGAGGGCCCTTATATTTCGAGTTGATCTGCCCCTCCACTCTGTCAATAAACTCCATGAGAGTCGCAGGGTGCTGGCAGCGTTGTCCGTGCGCTGATTTATTTGTTCATCTGGGCGGCTTGCTAACCTGCGATGTTAGGCTCTTTGTTTGGCAGCTAAAAAGCGCCGTTGGGCTACTCCTCGCTTCCAAACGCCGGCATGTAATGGACCGCAGCATTACACACAGGCACGCACACATTTAGCCTGTAAAACGTGAATTTGTGGAAGGATCTAACAATAATTATCTGCACAAAGACGTTTCGTTATTCGGTGCTTGGATGCACTTCCGTTTTTCAGGAATGTACTGTTCGAATAGTTTATTGATATTATTAGCGCTTAGAGGTAGTGATAGAAAGTCCCTGAGTAGTCGGCTAAAGTGCAAGTAAAATCCCTATCAATTTACATTAGTGTCACTGACCTTATCCACGGCCCTGGCATTAAGTAATCAAAATATTTTTGCGAAGTAGGCTTTGATTGGCGTTTTCCCACGAAATAAAGCATGTTTCTGTTTGTTGCGTCTTACCCCGAGGGCAAGCCCCCGGCTTCATGGTAAGCGATCTAAGTCACAGCGCGGCCAGCGGGATCGTTCCTATAGTACCGGGGTTGAAGCCCTTCATTTAGGGTGTTCTGCATGGGCAGTGGGAGCCAGTGGGGCTGGACAGCCGGACAGCGGGGTTATCTCCCGTCAGGAATCAGGGAGGGCTGTTTATTGTTTTACCTTCGGTTCCTGAAATTGAAAATGTCCTGGAATTGACGTCAGTCATATCGAGCTGCAAAGGGAGTTTTTTTTTCTTTTTCTTTTTTTTTTTTTACTTTCGGTGTCTTAAAATAACTCCGCTCCGCCCCCCCCCCCTGCCTTCGCTAGAAAAACCAAAATATTCCATTTATTATTGCTATGAAGAAAAGGAGAAATAAAAAGGCTATTAAAAAATAAAGGTGTAAAATTCCATGAAATCTCTTCAAATTCCTTTATTTGATAATTTAGTTTTCACCAATTTGTAAATCAATTTGTAAGTATTTCAATTCGCACGATTTGAAACTTTGATAGGCCTATATATATTTAAAAAAAGATCAAAATGGCACGCGGTGACTAATACTTTTCAAATGTCTGTCTTGTAAATCAGACCGCGAAATTTAGGGACATTTTCTGATGACGGAAAATTACAAGTAGTCTAGTTAAAATAACCGAATAAACGACTGTCCTTACACAGTAAACACCAGGAAAATGCGACTTCCATTATAAATAGTAAATAAAAACGTTTTAATTTCCTTTAAATATGTATACTCATTTTAATTTAATAATAATAATCCATAATCTAAGAACATTGTCATAATTTATGAACAATTAAATAATTTCGCTGAATATGGCTAAATGTATGTAAAGAACGCCGCCAAAATGTATTTGAAGTTACATTTTTAATCTAAAATGATAAAGCTGTTGTTACATATTAATATAATTATATAGTAATTGTAATATAATTAGTTTATAGTATACATGTATATTATCATTATTATATTATAAACACC
Organism: Petrocephalus sullivani; assembly: GCA_026780845.1. Classification (NCBI taxonomy): domain Eukaryota; kingdom Metazoa; phylum Chordata; class Actinopteri; order Osteoglossiformes; family Mormyridae; genus Petrocephalus; species Petrocephalus sullivani. Next base: position 20,009,455 of record JAODKM010000001.1, read on the forward strand.
AAAACAAACACAATAGTAGCATTTGATATGTTGTGCGTGTGTCAGCTTGACATTAATGGGTTATTTATCGTAATTATTTTAACCAATGCAGCGGAGATTTTGACATCGAGCTTTTTTCTTATTATCGCTGCCACTTGTTTTGTCAGCCATCCATCAGAAGCTGGAGGTGGACGGGACGGAGAAGGTGGAGGGATCCATGACGCAGAGGCTGGAGAAGATCCTGAACCGTAAGACGGCGGACGTCAGCGAGACTCAGCGCCTGCAGCGCGGAAAAGCCTCGCCCTTGTTTTTGCAAACATAAATTACATTATAATGGGAATTATATAAATCCTATTTTAAATCCTATTTCAGTCGGTGAGGTATTTATATTTATTGCTTTGCACATAGGCAGTTTGATAGTGGGGGCCAGTAACTAGCTTAATACATCTTTTAAAAAATATTATTTTATATACTCATCCTTCACTAAAGTTATAAGCAAATAACCACTTGCCTTTCAGATGGGCTAAAATAAGCCTCGCTGGCAGATGGGACAGTTGTGTTTGCTGCAGAAATGGACATGTGATGAAAGAGAGCGCCACGTCCTTCACTTTCATTTAGACTGCGTATCAGAATAAGACGTTTGGCGAGAAATCGCTCAAACAGTTCCGGCTAGGACAAAAAAATGCGAAATATTTCCTAGCTGTCTGTGTAAATGTTTTCATTCAGCCCGAGCGCTGCTTTTTATGATTAGCGCGAGTTTTGCATGGCCCGGGCCACCCACCGAGCCCGCTACAGAAATAGCTTGTAAAACCACCCAGCTCGACCGTTGTCGTTTTCTTTTCATCTCGGCTTTTAGCGCGGTCACCCGAGGAGATAATGTCGGAGCTCTCAGGGATAACTCCGCTTTTTTAGGAGTCATCTGCTGAGGATCTACTCAAGTCGGGTTTTTAACCTCGATTAACGGTGTACTTTTAAGCGCTGCCTTGGAAATGCAGCCCCAAACAACAATTGTCTTTTTTATGGACATCCAGTTTATTTTTAGGACCATTTAAAAGATTAATTAAATCGTTAGAGATTAATTATCGGGTTCAGCGTTTGAGGAAAAAAGTGAGGTAACCGATAGGGTGGATAGTTTCTCATTGTACCACATTTGAAGTGAAATTAGACAAATATGAAGCTGGTCAGAGATATTTTGCCCACATTGCCGCCCGCGGGTTATTATACAAATTATTATAGCATGAGTTGACGGCTCCGTTCGCCTCAGGTGCGAGCGACACGGCCGACACGCTCTTCCAGGAAGTGCTGGGCCGCAAGGACAAGGCCGACTCCACCCGCAACGCCCTCAACGTGCTGCAGAGGTTCAAGTTCCTCTTCAACCTGCCCCTGAACATAGAGCGCAACATCCAGAAGGTAAGCAGGACTGGACTCTGCTGGACTGGTGGTACTTTCCGTTAGGGTATAATTAAGAGGTTTTATCGAGATACGGAAGATATGCAGTTATTCAAAATATTTGTCTGATTTTTAATTGCTCTTTCTGCAGGGTGACTACGATGTTGTGATCAATGATTATGAGAAGGCGAAGTCGCTCTTTGGAAATACTGAAGTCCAGGTCTTCAGAAAAGGTACATATACAGCCTCCTTATCTTGGGTCTTCATAACTAGCCAGGGCCCATCTGGAGTGCCCCAGAGTGACCAAGGTTCATTCCCACTGCTCATGTGCGCACCCCAGTGGCAGGGCGGAGTACTGTAGCTCCATTTTGACCCCACCTCCTAACAATCACTAAATAAGGAGAGGGGGCAGCGCAAGGAGCAAAGGCCAAGGGGGGAGACAGGATGCTTACAGACGCGTCTGGGAGGGAGGGTGTGAGGTCGATTGTGGAATAAACTCTTCAGTGGGCAGGCTCAATGAAAGGCAGCCAGCTGCCAGCAGACGGCTGTGCGCACACACTGCTCTGACGCGCTTCAAGGTGGTGGTGTGGCCCATAAACACACTCAGAATATAGGCTTTGGGAGGGGGGGCAGGGCACAGTGTGCCTATTAATGTGTGTGTGTATTTTTAAAAGGAAAAATAGACACTCAAGCCTCGAATGACAGTGTTTATCTTCCTTTCCTGTGCCTCGGGGGGG
>JAODKM010000001.1:20011571-20026939 GCA_026780845.1 Petrocephalus sullivani
GCATGGGGGGCGGTGGGGGGCCGGGGCTCGCCGGGTGGGTGGGACGGATCGGGCGGGTGGGGGGGAGGGGAGGAGGGGGGGGGGGGGGGGGGGTACTTTTGACCGCCATATTGCTATTAACGTTGAAAATGGGACTCAGTGAGAGGCCGATCTCTGGCTTTGTTTTACGGGCCGTTTTAAACGTAACTGGATCTGAGGCCAGGGTCTGATCACCGCAGCCCTGCATTCACAGTGTATGCCGAGGTGGAGATGCGCATTGGCTCGCTGAGGGCTCTCCTGCTGGACAAGCTGCTGGAGACACCATCCACGCTGCATGACCAGAAGAGATACATCAGGTGAGCCCTGCCCCTCGGCCCAACCAAGCCCTGCCCCTCAGCCCAGCCAAGCCCCGCCCCTCAGCCACGGCCCATGCCACGCTGGCGCTGCTCGAGCGGAGCATCGCCCACTCTGGTCTTCCAGTACTTTTTGTTATTTTCCTGTCTCCCATCTGTCCGCCCCCCCCCATGTTCTTTTTAACGTTGGGCTGTCACTCATTCCTGGGGGCAAAAGAACAGAGTCGTTTTGATGGTCAGAAGTGTTTAAGTGACGTTTCTAACGTGGTTTTGCCTGTGCTTGCTGGATAAACACGACAGAAAATAAATGAAAACCTGTAAGGCTGATGTAAAGTGATCCGGCCCCTGGAAGCCCGCGGGTCACCCCGCTCTCTCCCCCCACGCGAAGCCAGGTCGGGCCGGACCGCACCGCACATGCCAGTTTATTATTGTGTCTCGATCCGAACTGTCAGCATTTCAAGCACAGATCAGCAGAGCGGGAATCTTTCATCTGAGGACATCGGGGCCATTCTGTAAACAGGAGACCCAGATGGGTTTTCATCTGCTGCAGGGGTGGGGGGGGGGTCCTGGGAGTGGTGTCTTTCATGGAGTTTAACTGCTTGTACGTGTTTGATGTGGGGCTTGTAGCAAATCTGGGGTTTTCGGCAGCCCGTGAAGGTCTCCGTCTCTGTCTTTTGTTGCGGGGTGACCTCCGGCCCCCTGTGTCAGCACTGACTGTTCTGCTACTCCTCTCAGGTACCTGTCGGACCTGCATGCCCCCGGTGACCCAGCCTGGCAGTGCATTGTGGCCCAGCATCGCTGGATCCTTCAGCTAATGCAGACCTGTAAGGAAAGCTTCATCCAGAGGCTCAAAGGTATGCAGCATGGAGTTGTGAAGGTGGCAGCAGGTTGCTTGGTAACATCCTGCGGCTTCTCCTATTGGTCAAATTGGTTTCATTACACGTGCCAGTATTAATAAATATGAATTTGATATCTTAAAGTAACAACATGAATGAAAGTCCCATTTCTAGGTTAAAAAGGCACTAATGTTACTGTTATGACATATAATTTCAAGCATGCAGACTCATTTATGGTTAAGATTGTTTGTTTGTGGAACATTAAACAGGAGGAGACAGAAATATAGTTTTCAGTCCTGCTAAATTTCCACATGGACTGATGGGGGGTCAGGACTCCGTCACTTACCATTTGGGTTTTATGGATGGTTTTCTTCTACATATATAGTGGTTTCTTGCTGCAGATGCTGCATTGGAGATGTTTGTGTTTTTGAACTTGGCCACTTCTCCGCTGGATTTTCCGTGATGGGCTCTTTGTTTCCACGCGGCTAAGGCCTCGTTCAGCTGCCATCCCGGCTCCGAAAGCTGATCCATCTCCCTAAACGTGTGGCAGCTGCCTCCCCGAGACATTCGATGGCCGTAGTGCCCAGCGACGGCATGTTTATTTGGCAAGGGTCCCGGCCAGGATGAAAGTCCCGGTCCCGTGCCGAGGCAGGCCTGGCCAGAAGGATTGGAGTAATTAGCCCCAATTAAGGCATTTCTTCAAATTACCAGGGAGGGGGGAGAGGGAGTCTGGAGGTGGAGTTGTATTGGGGAGGAATGTGCCGCCCCCTCGATGCCACGCTAAGCTCCGTCTTACTGGAAAGCAAGTGCTGGTCCTAATGAACATCCTGGCCTCCTCTTTGCCACTGCATGCTGCTTGTTTGCTTTCTCGCCATTTTGCCTCTATTCTGTATGTCCCCCCTAGCTCATTATTTTGGGTGGGTGCTGTAAGGGGGGCTTTTAACGTGAGACGGACAGGCAAAGAAAAGGATGTTACCATCTCCTGGATTCCAGTCAGTGTGCGGGGGGGGGGGGGGTTGCCCTTAGCCAACCCACCCTCACCCCATCCAACCCCCGGTGAAGTTTATATGCAGAAGTCCATCAGAGTGCTTTGACCAGCTCTTTCCGCAGCCAATCAGGGGTTAGCGACAGACGGAATATGATCCTGGGCCAACGCTTCATGCTCTTGCATCACAACCACTGAAGGACCACCAGGGGGCACTGTGTTAAATCCCCCTTTTTTGTTATGTTGACTCCCTTTCTCAGCCTTGGCTCAAGAGGGGGTGCAGGGGCAGCTGGAAGCCATTTAAAGGCCGGACCGCACCCCCTCACCTCAAGTCACCTAACCAAAATATTTAGAAGGAAAACTGACTGTCCCTCTCATCCATCTTCCGTGTGCCTCTCTTAGTACCACCTGTGCAAGCGCCCCCCCCCCCCTCCCAAATGCTGTCCCTTTAAGCATGATACTCGTCAGATATGTGGGGGGGGGCAGCTGTTGGCGTGATAACTATAGTGAGAGGGACTGATGGATGGTGTCATGTAGCAGAGAGTCCAGTCACTTATTTAAGTTATCATTGTCAGTATGGAGCCATGTGAAGAGGGTCAGGGGTGGGGCGGGTCTTCAAAAGTGTGTTTTGGTGGGGGGGGGGGGGTTATAGACGGGACGTAGAGTGGCAGAGACGAAAGCGATGTTCGAGATGAGAGGAAGATTGAAATGTGTCATCTCGTTACTAAGGGCCATGAGGGGATTGAAAGGCTAATCACCTGATTTCACCCAGTCCCACGGTAAGGCAGGGTGCCCACCTCCTGCCCCCCCTAAAGTGCTCACTCGATCGTCCGTGCAAAGAAGCGTGAATCATCTGAGGAAAACCTCATCTCAAATGTCACCCCACTGGTAAAGGTCAGGTGACCGTAAGTGGCGGTAATCCCCAGACGGCTGCCAGGAGGGGGTGCAGTGATGTCAGCGACATGTCGTGGGGCCACATTCTCGCACCTTGGGCTCAATCTGCATGGGTGGGGCCACAGGGCTGCTGCCATCCTGCTCATCCTGCCATAGAGCTTTGATCTGCGGCCACGGCTCATCCAGCTGACAACCTCGTAATGTCAAGGCTGATCCTCTTCTTTCATGTTTCTTAGGGAGTTTTCACATATAGCGCTCTGTAGATGAACCATACTCTGTCCTCTTTAAGTGGACCAGAATGTGGGCCAGCAGGGGGCCCATCCCCTGCCAAAAGTACTCTGGTGCCCTTCAGTTTTTGTGTGGTCTCAGTTCATTCCACATTCACATTTGGCCCTTCGTCACGACCTAAACTCTCATGGACTTTACAGCCAGGAAAGAATATTATGGGTCTTTAATAAAATCTATGCTCATACCATTTGTAAATAACCTCATACCATTTGTAAAGTAGAAAAAATTTTGCACACGTTAACTTTATAAATTTCTGAGCTTTATAAATTAGTCTAATCTTAAGAGTTCATCATTTTTTGACAGGTGTTTTGACCGTCACTGTATGGTATCCAAAAAGCGTAGAGAAAAGAAGCAAGCTGGGCGCACTCTCCATTCTCATATCATCAGCGCCGGACTCGTAACCAACTGAACTCAGACCACCTCTTCATGTGGTCTAAGCTCGGTTTGCTTTTGGGGGGTCTGAATTTGTTTGCAGCATTCACTTGTGGCTTGTTTTGAGTGGGAAGTCCACTTCAGTCTGCTGAAATGAGCCATGTGTGACAACACCAAAGTTAACCAAAGTAAGGTTTTATTAGTGTCACCATCTAGAACCGATGTCACCCATGCCAGGGTTGCAGTGCTGTGTGCCGATCACTAGTGTGATCAGAAAGGATGTGCTGATAGGTGCCGCCCACCTCCTCAGTGGGTCGCTGTAGCATGTGGGCGTCTTCCCAGTAACGCCCCACCCCCCGAAACCAACCCTTTGCTTCTTTCGTGAGGAGGAGGATCAGCAGAGTACCGCTTGACTGTTTGGTCTGTAAGCAGCCTGTGGGGGGTCAGGCTCTGGGCCCTGCTGTGAGCAGGAAACCCCTCCCACTCGCCCTCACCCCTGATCAAACGTATTGGTTCTCCTGATGACCTGGGGGCTTGAACCAGCGTCCTTCTGTCCCAGCACTTACGCTCTGCAAGCACGTGAGTGCGCACATGCGTTTGACACGTGCATAAGCAAACCTACAAATGCGTGTGACTCCCGAAACAGGCATGAATGTGCTACGTGGAGTAATATGCTACAAACCCCTACGCACCAACACATTCGTGGTTTCACATAAGGCACCATGGGAAAAAAATCACTCAACACTTGGATCAACTGTTCTTCTATAAAAAGATGGGAAAACAAGGCAGGAATGAGAGAGCGGCTCAGTACACGCCGAGCACGCCCCCATGCATATCGGGCATCTCAAGGAACACACTCCTGAGGAAAAACAATGTGCCGTCTTTCGATGTTTTCCTGAACAAGACCAAGCCGTTTTAAATGTGTTTGAGGCAGATAATTGTGTGTTGGCTTAAGATCATAGACCACTGGGCAGGTGGGTTCACCCCAAGTTTCGAACCACCCATAAACGTACCAGCAATACAGTTTAGATTCTGAAGCCATTTGGACCTGTTTGGCATTGCGAGTGACTAGTTTTGTCTGAAGCCCCGTTGAGAGGTCATCTTTTAAGGCATGACTAAAGTGTAACCTATGTGTGAAGCACCCCACTGGCAAGTTCACTCACCCCACAGTAAATTGTGAATAGTACTCTCTGTGTCCTCCAGGGGGCGCTCATGGCACGACACAGGACACAGACGGGGATCTGCGGCTCTCTGGCCTCAGCCGGCTGGGCCATCCTGTCTCTTTTAAGTCGGGCAGCAGTGAGTGTGAGTACCACAGACCGTCAAATGTAAACAAGGCCCCCCAGTCTCCGCACCTGCAGGGAGGCTGTGCTGAATCCGTACCTTCCTCCCGTTTATTATGGTTGTACCTGCATTAGTGCTTATTAAACTACATTCCACAGTGATAGTTTACTGCTTCTAGAACTTTCCTTTTGCTGTGTCATCCAAATTAATGAGGACCATTCAGTATCGACGTCTATCTGTAAGTGAAGGTGTGGTATGAAGGCTTGCGTGTGTATGTACATTTGTGCCTCATCTGTCCCATGTGTGTCCTCCACAGCCTGGACCTCCCAGGGTCCCCAGCAAGTGTCCTTTGTGGAGAAGCTGGCAGATGTTGTCACCGGGCAGCTTCCCAATTTCTGGAAGCTGTGGATCTCTTATGTGAACGGCAGCCTGTTTAGCGAGGTACTATCCCCCCTGGTCACTTGTCTGCTTTAGAAACCTCTTTGAGTCAAACACTATCCCTCTCCTCCTTCATTCCTAGCTATGACTGCCAACTTCAGTCTCAGATTGTTAGAGTTACATCTTCATAATAAAATGTCAACTAGTCGAAGAAAACTGGTGCAGTTCATATGGCACCCAGTAGGGGGCAATAAAATACAACATAAAACAGTATTGTTACATGTAGCTTGATTTCTACTTAGATTTTTGTCTGTTTTTGTTCCTGATAAAAGTGTTTTGAAATTGTAGCAATGCTAAATTAGTCTGTGCGAACCTGTTCATATATCTTGTTACCCTTTGGGCACAATGTAGTTAGCGCTCTTGGTGTCCCCAGAATGACACATGTTCCACTTTCCTCTGGCGTGACCTAGTCACAGAAAGGTCAAACCCTACATATGTGTTCATGCTCATGCAGGCACATATTTCGAGTAACTCTAAACCTGTTACCACTACGGTGCTTCGAAGAAGTGGTGCTGTTACATATACTGTGGTGTTTCTTTGACATTACTTGTGTGTGTGTGTGTGTGTGTGTGTGTGTGTGTCTTTGAAGACGGGAGAAAAATCAGGCCAGGTGGAGAAGCTGAAGAAAAATGCCCGTCAGAGGCAGAGCGACTTCAAGGTGAGTTGTCATCTTCCTCTCTGACCCCATGTTGTGCATTTTCACTTTATAAGCTGCTACCATGGGGGCTAGTGAAGTTCTCTAATGGTGATTTGTCCCTGCTATGTGTGTGTGCAGCATCTGGGTCACACTTTTACACATGCATTTCCTTAAAGCCATTCGCCTGAATCTTCAGTCTTCTATTTAAAAAAAACAGTACCTGATTATGTTCCAGCATGTCAGCCTCTGTATTAACTGTACATTGACTATACTGACCGTGGACTGACTCTCCTATACACATTTCCTCAGTAATCCTAAACGTCACGTCTCAGGTTGGAAGCAATGTTCATCAGCAATTCTGGTATTATCTGAGTGAGAAACAGGACCTAAAACATAGTTTTTGTGTTGTAGTATTCATTTATACAAAGTTTTTAATTAGTTTAAGTTTAATGTTAAGTTTTGGTATAATTAATTTCCCTTTGACCGGTTGACCCCCCCCCCTCCCATCCAACCCCACAGCTGAGTGCCTGTGTATCTGTCTGACTGCACTTTGCAGAAGATGATCGAGGAGGTGACACACCGGCTGGTAAAGCTGGTCCGTGGGGCCTTGCTGCCATCCAGCCTGGCGCTAGCAGAGCTGCAGCTGTATGGGGGCTGGGGGGACCAGTGTGAGCTGAGCGGACCCAGCCTCACGCAGGTCATCCACACTGTCAGGTATTTACACCCCCACACTGAGCAGGTTGTCCACACTGTCAGGTATTTACACTCCTGCACTGAGCAGGTCATCCACACTGTCAGGTATTTATACCCCCGCACTGAGCAGATCATCCTCACCATCGGGTATTTATACCCCCGCACTAAGCAGGTCATCCACACCATCAGGTATTTAAACCCCTGTACTGAGCAGGTTATCCACACCGTTGGGTATTTATATCCCTGCACTGAGCCTCACACAGGTCATCCACACTAGGGTTGGGCGATATTCAGTTTTCAATCCCGATACGATGTCTTTCAATAATATCGCGATACACGATATTATCGTGTACATTACTGTGGCGCTGGGCAGACTCAAGCGGCAAATGATGAAAAGACTTTCTGACAGGAAAGTTGAGCTTGTAACAGAACCTACTCAAGTGTTGAACAAGCCCCAAACCAATTAAACCATCAGAAACATAAGGAAGTCAGATGCTGGACTGTCAGGTACACGGTGGGGATTTGGAACACATGCGGATCAGACATGTTTCACATATGACACGGGTAAACATATGTGCCACAACTATTTACAGCAACAATAGAACAAGGGGCTATGTACACCTCGCCCACGAGCATGCTGGAATATGCTAATCCCCCCAGTGCTACGTTACTATTAAAAAGTGTCACTTATTAATAAAAATTGCAGGATTTGGCCACAAGGGGGCATTTAGGAATGTCACTCTTAAGCCCCTTTCAGACATGCACTGCCGCCTGGCACTTTTTATTACCCAGACGGGCTGTATATATGAACAGAAATGTCCGAAACAGTTGTACTGGACATTTAACAGACTTTACCACGCTAGATCTCTAATACAAATTCCGGATAATTTCTGATTAATCCTCAGATGTGAATGGAGCATTTTCCGGAGAATCCAGCGCAAATGAGTTGGCGTTTCTATTGTGCCACTGATATAGTACGGAAGTGTATTGTATTCATCTGGGAAAAAAATGTTCTGAATTAATGACACAGTCATCCTGTTTTTACGAGCAATATTTTGTTTTCCTGAATGAACGAGATAATCATCCTGTTTTTACGAGCAATATTTTGTTTTCCTGAATGAACGAGATAATCATCCTGTTTTTACGAGTAATATTTTGCTGTTTTTCTGAATTAACAAGACAACCTTTTTTTTCATGGTGTGTGATCTCTGTAGTTTAATCCGCTTTTATTTTTTTTTTCTTGGTTTGAGACATTGGGAAGTATTAATGTATTAAGTAGTGTAGATGGAATTATCATTAGTTTATAAAACAGGATGACTGTGTCATTAATTCAGAAAAACGAAAGTTTTTTTCCCCCAGATGAATGCAATACGCTTCCATAGCATATGGCTTTCTATTATTTTGCTGGTATTGCAGGTACATCCATGTACCAATGTACAACTGATATTAAAGTAGAAACGGTTATCATTGCGAAGGATATATTACGTGTCATGTTGTGCCTGCTGTATGTTCCACCCCAGCGCCACCCTGCATACTGACCGAAATATTAGTAGTTGTTGTAAACGCCTCTGATGCGAAAAACTGAATGGTTGTGTGCTTCATGTGTGGAAGGGCAACTCCGGAAAATGTCTGGACTTAATTTATGTACAATCTATGAACATGGCTTTAACTACAAGCAGCAAGGGTTCAGAGCAAGCAAGAAAACCATCTAGTATTTTTCTTTATGAGCAGGTCAGCCATCTTTGCTTTCTTCAGTGTGGGTGTATCACGTGTTTCACGGTTATCGTTTCAAATCAAAAGTTGATATCGTTAGTTAAGGCTGGTAACTTCGCCACAATAATATCAACATATGACCCAAGCCTAATCCACACCGTCAGGTATTTACACCTCTGCACTGAGCAGGTCATCCTCACTGTCAGGTATTTACACCCTCACACTGAGCAGGTCATCCACACCATCAGGTATTTATATCCATGCACTGAGCCTCACGCAGGTTATCCTCATCGTCAGGTATTTACACCCTCGCACTGAACAGGTCATCTACACTGTCAGGTATTTACACCCCTGCACTGAGCCTTGCGCAGGTCATCCTCACCGTCAGGTATTTATACCCTTGCACTGAGCAGGTCATCCACAATTTCAGGTATTTCCACCCTCACACTGAGCAGGTCATCCACTCCGTCAGGTGTATACACCCCCGACACTGAGCCTCACACAGGTCATCCACACTGTCAGGTATTTTACACGCACAGGTCCACCTTTGTCACTCTTATATATATATTTCTTGCTGTATTATTCTTTCTAAGGCTTTATATTATTTGATTTTTTTAACCTTATATTCATTCAAATTTTTACTAAATCTGATTAGATGGTATTACTTCTATTTTTAGGCTCTTACTGCTGCTTTTAGATGCAGTAAGTTGCTCACTGTTTATCAGCACTTCCTCCAGAGCAAGTAGGCGGCGCTATTAATCAGATTGATGGGCTTCATCAGGCCCAGCCAGGGGATAGTCACCTCAAACGTGTTCATGTCACACATAACTGGTGAGCGATGTGATGTATGACTGTGCTTGTGTGATAATGTTTTTTTTTTGTGTTGTGTTTCACTATCTCTCTGCTTTGTACTGAAGGGGAAGTCATGAGGCACTGGCGGCACTTGAAATCCCCAACGACCTCCTGCAGGTCATCCAGGAGCTGCTGTCAGACCTGCGCGTGCATTGCCTTATGGTGACGCTCAAGCAGGTGGCTGAGGGTAAGGGAATCAGCAGGGACATAGCCTCTGAGAAGAATGGAAGTGTCCAGGGTGGGAGGCATGGCCTCTGTGGCCTCAGAGGAGAGTAGGAGTGTCCTGGGTAGCGGGTGTGTCCTCTGTGGGGAGTGGGGAGTGTTCATAGCACTTGGTATGGCATTTGTGGAGTGCTGGAGGTGTCCAGTGGGGGGGGCTAGGTGTGGGATGGATCCATACTTGGGAGAGAAGGTATCCAGAGCAGGGGGTGTGGCTTCTACAATGTGTGAACACACCCCAAAGTATGGCTGAATTAGCTATATTTTAAAAAATTAATCTATTGACGAAGAAAATTAATTTACGACAGTGCCGTACTTAGCAATGAAAGAGATGTCGACAATTAATTGTGACAGCTTAGAGCCCTATGAAAGTAGCCCTGAGGCAGGTACCCGCAGATAGCTGCTGAAACAGGCGGATTTTAATGTTCTGGAATTTTGCGGGCAGGTAGTTAATTACATATCGGCGGGTAGCAGGTCAATCAGAACAGTATTAAAGCCTGCAAAAATAACATACAGGCCTACGTCACTTAGTAGCGACTGTATTTCTTCTTTTACTGGGTGCGCTCGACGATGCATTCTGGTCTTGACACAATGTGTGATGGTTAGTTTTTGGCCAATCAAAAATGATCAGAATGACCAGAATGCATTGCTTTAAGCCAGCGCTGTAAGCGGCTGCATGAAGTCGAACGCACCCATTGTCAGACCCTTTAGCAACTTATTTTTCAAAAAGCGCCTAGCGACAAATCTAGCGACATTTCTGACAAACCTTAGCTACTTTCTGTACAACGCTGTCATCAATATTGAAGTGAGCTGAGCTCCCTGCTACTACGCCTGGTGTCCTGCCGAGTTGTGCTGCCTTGTTGAAATATGCTACCGTAGCACGAACCAACAGTTGTCTATCGATCAATGCTACCTTATGGAACAAAGCTACCATAAGGCTGCGCTCGCTGGCTCTGAACAGCTTTGATAGGTAGCGTGATTCGTCAGAACACCGGCCTCGCCTCCCAGCGGGAGCGATCCCTGGGGCAGTGCGGCTGCGGAGCTGATCACTCTGACAGACAGACATGATAATAAATGATCTGTGCACTGAATAATCCGAAACCTTTCTACCCATTTATTCTTATCCATCAATTATTAAGTTAATAATATATCCTGTGCGTTTTCTACATCGACCAAGCTTTGCTCTTTTGTAAATACACATTTTCTTCTTGAAAACATGCACATAGTTCAAAAGGTAACTGCAACTTTAAATGGTTTTCTGTGTTAATAGCTTCATAAAATAACATATTAATATGTTAATGGTGATTTTCCAGTGATTTTTCCAGCACACTAATAAATCATATAAATGAACATAAATAAAATAAATGATAAATGAAATTCTTTGAGCTGCGTTAAAGTAAAGTAGCCCATATGCAGTATGCGTATTATGTACAGTCTTACAGAGTAGGAGAAACGTTGGCATCATCGATATGTAAATTAGCGCGTGATGTAATCTAGCGACTTTCTAGGTACAGTTTAGCGACTTCTTCACAGGTGAACGGGCGGGTGTGGTGCTGTACTGGGCAGGTCTCCAAAAGTGAACCCGTGCAGGACTCTGGGTTGAGCGAATCTCTCTCTTAATGTTATTGGATAGTATCCGGTGGAGAAAGATGTGGTCTGAAATGATCGTGGTCAGTATGTGTCAAAGACTGTAGAATGGAAAGTTGTGAGCTTGTTTCATGCTCATTGTTCTTGCCTTGTGGGGTTGCTGGTGGCAGGGGGGAGTTGCGGTGACATGTGATCTGTTATTACTGATGCTGTGGGCTTTTTGTTTTGCTGTGTGGAAGAGCGTAGTGATTCATTCCATGATATATGGTACACCCATCTGAGACGGGTCCGTTTCAAACTGGTCGCAGAACTGCACTGGCTCCTCCTGATTGGCCTGTGTGTGTGTGCATGTCTGGTGTTTTCCAGATGTCAAGCAGCTACCGGAGAAGGAGGACTGGGTGGTCGATAACGAGGGAGTCACTTCCTTGGTATGGAATAAATTGAGCACTGATTGCCCATCTAGAGTGTCACATGACTGCGGGTCATACCGCCTGAGACCAACCCCGCCTACTTTCCCCACAGCCGGCACAGTTCGAGCAGCACATGGTCCAGATGCTTCAGTCCCTAAAGGGTCCCATGGACTGCAAGCCCGGAGAAGTTAACGTGCGTCTGTCTCCGTGTCGCTGCTCTGCACAGACCCCCTTCCCTGTTCATGGGCACCCCTCACTCATGTATTACATTTCTAAACAGCTGCTAGGTTGTATTGCCATTGGTTTCTTTTTATGACTTAGCAGAGGTTCATGATTTTTAAAAGTTTTAGTGCAAGGGTGTGTACAGGGGCAGGGCCACAGGGTCACTGTTCCAAGCTGATTGGCTTCGGGAGTGCCCCCTCCCCTGTCACTCATAGAATCCAAACACCTAAGATTGGCTAGTTACATTCATTGTCCATTCATGGTGCTGCTGTTCTTGCTGTTGTTCTGCAGATCTTTCAGCTAGAGCGGACTCAGGACAAAGCCTCTGAGCTCTGTGTGTCGATCATGAAGGTACCTGAATCTGCACTGCCAACTGTTTCCTCATTGCTGCGCCAAAAATTCCATGGCAGGCCTGCCCCATCGTACTGTGGCACGTAGTGGGAAGTCCTGTTAAAGAGACCTGTTACTGCCAGTGCAGTAACAAGTCTTCACCTTCTAAAGTTGATATCTCTTTTGTTCTCGTTTTCAGGTGTTCATAAACTGCTTGGAACAATTAAGCACCAAAACAGATAGCGATGTGGATTCTTCTCGGTAAGACCTTGGTTTTGTTTTAACATTTCATTGTCCGTCATTTAAAACTGGGTTTTGTGTTGTACAATAAGGTATGTGAGCGTTTATGTGTATGCTGATGACATGTTTCTGTTTGAGACATCATGATGGATAATTATATAAGTAATAATAATGATAGCTTGACGTTCCATCAAACTCAGCTTTAAGTTAAATGTACAAGCATTTTGCAAAGATGGATGGATGGACTGATTTACATGCATCCCTTTTCGTTATCTGGCTCTTAACTGGCTCTGTTTTTTTACCATGTGTGTGGACACTGCATCCCCTGACCTTTTCAGAAATGTCCATGAAGACTGCAGACCTTCCCCAGTAAGTTGTGGCCTGTCAGTTTCTGTTGAATTTATTTAGATATATTAAAAATTTTCTGACCCATGCTGACCCGTTTTTACTTCAGGGTTATACTGCTGGATTAGTCATGCTTGTTTTCAGTGTAAAGAAGCTACATTCTATGTAAGTTTTCTGGAAATGCTAATATTTTATTTGCTTGACTAGTGATTAGGAGGTTGTTGGTTCAAGTTCCACTGGAGGCCCATGTTTTCACACCCAGCTGTGTGAAGGGAGGATGTGTTGTAAGCCACCATTGTTAGCTAAAAGTTCAGACCTGGACGTCTGCAAAATGGTGCCAGTTTTAATGAGAATCGTCCGTGAAACGCCTTTATAGCTAAACAACAGAGTCGCTGGGATCCCTGCGCATGTCCACTTATCTAGAGAGAGCAAGTGAGAGAGAGGCAGAGTGCCTCCAGTTGTGGGTTTAAGTCTCTCACACCCACATCGTACCACAACGACCACAACTAGTCTAAAGCCCAGTTCCTGACATATCTAAAACAACCAAGTGCTAGGCTTCCTTCAAGCCCTTTTCACTGAAATTGCAGCGCGTGTACATGAATCAGGGCCGAGGGCGACTGGGGAGGAAGAGGAGGTGGGAGAGAGCGAAGCAGTTCCGGTAACACCATGACAGAGGGGATTTCCCTCCCCCCCATACAAATATTTAGCTGGTTTCCCCTGCGCACTTTCAGTGCTGGGGTTCGGCCCGGACTGACCCAGTCGAATGATTATTTACCTCACTGCCCTTCCGGAAGCCATGGGGCTGATCCTGAACCCACGAGTCGCTTTGCAGAGTCCTCCAGACACTTAATTTAACCAGCTATATTTAATTCAATTAAACCCACAATCAGCTATCACTCCTCCTGTTGCGTGTCCAGCATTCCTGACCCCCGCCCCCATCCGTCGCAGGAACAGCGGCTGCTCCTCATTCTCAGCAACTGCCATTACCTGGAGAAGCACACCTTCCTGAACCTGGCCGAGCACTTTGAGCGGCACGGCTTCCTGGGCACGGAGAAGATCACACAGGTGGGGGGGGGGGTTTCTGATGGCGGTGCCCGTCGTGGCAGTAGGGTCAATGGCAGTCAGCATTTCAGACGTTTTTTTTTTTTTCTTTCTTTTTTTGTAACGTAAGATAATTAATCAAAGGAGTGATACAAAGCGAGAGCCACTCCAGAGTAATCAAATGACTTTCTCACATGCCATTAAGCTCAACGGCCTTTCTGGGGGCGCTGTAACCCCCCCGCCTCAGCTCACAGATGCAGGCGTGACGAATCTGCCAGGTCACGGTCCTACCACCCGCTGGGACTTTATCTGCTCTTTCCAGTAAAGGCAAATGACAGCACAGCTGTGGGTCACAGGCTGGACTAGAAACCCCTAGCGGAGGTCACTTCCCAGCAGCACAGCACTATGGCTGGTCTCGGGGCCCCGCAGAGTACCCAGATGTCCACAAGGGGCACCCCCTTCCCTAGAGAAGGCACTCTTTTTTTTCCCCCAAACGCAGTATATAAGATAGATGATGGCACCTTGGCTGTCCGCGTCACGGAACACACACTGCCGCTGATGCTGCTGAGCTCGCCAGTATGGGTGTGTAGGGATAACTTAGTCAAGATATGCAGTTAGGCACTGTTTCCCAAATTCTGAATAAGCCTGATCATTTTAAGAGAACTTAAATGCGTGGCTGTACGAATGCAATCTATCTGTGCAAATGATTCTTTTCTGAGAACAAATTTATACAAACAGTTACTGCCATGATGGAATTTACCAGTGCCACCCATCTGATGTAAATCGCTACATTGCACCATAGTGTCTGGGGTCGTCAGTGGTGCCCAGGTTATGTTCGGTTGGCCGTGTTTTGACAGCTGGTTGTTTTGACGGATTGCTTTATAAATGACCTTTGATTTAGGTGATATCACACTGGGGGCATGCGGGCTATCCTATTAAAAAGCAGGGGCACCAGTGGCTTCCTGGGAAAGCTGCTGGCTTTGGGGCCCCACTGAGCTGTTCGGTTATTGGGAGAATCAGAGCCTGAGGGGAGGGGGGGTGGGCTGAACACGGAGTAATCCCAGCATGCCGTCCAGGTCAGCGTGGCGTCTGTGCGGGCCCTGGATGCCAGGCTTTTCGAGTCCTACGTGGAGAGGAAGGCTGACCCCATCGTGGGCTCGCTGGAGCCAGGCATCTACGCTGGCTACTTTGACTGGAGGGACTGCTCCCCCCCTACAGGTACTCCTCCGTCTCCTCTGCTTCTGCCCCTCCCATCACCACCACCACCGCAGTTTAGGTTGGTAAGGGTGGGGGGCCAGCTTACAGCTTAAGCTTCTGCCATCTCAGCATAAATGGAATAGTTGGGGTCAGCGGGTTTGTGTTCAGTAATTCTGACACTATAACCTAATTTCTAAAAAAAACATTGGCACGTTGTATTAAATGTAAATATAAACCAAATCATATAAACCCATATTTAACTGAAAGTAGACAACATGTCAAATGTTGAAACAATTTTTTTTTTGGTGATCAAATTTTTAATAGAGAATTATTTACAAAGAACAGGACACAAAACAAAAGAGAAGAGCGTTGTGTGCGCCTCTACCCTATGCATGCAAGTTATTCTTTGACTTTTTGCTCTTAAGTGAGGGTCCAATCACTGCTGACACTGTG
>JAODKM010000001.1:20030567-20051792 GCA_026780845.1 Petrocephalus sullivani
CACCCCCAGCCCACAACACACAGCCCCCCCCCCCGGAACACCAAGCCCCAGGGCCCCGCCCCCCCCCCCACCCCCCGCAGGAACGCCCCCTGACCCCGCGCCCCCCCCCCCCCCCCCCCCCCCGCAAACAGATAACTGCCCCCACAACAGGTCTGCCCTCACCATCATCTACTGTGTAACCGCAGAAAAGTTTGAGCTGAACTACAGTAAGACTGCTGATGCTAAGCCTAGCTGTCACTGTCCACAAAAGAAATCTTAGTAGTAATCGCTCTCCACTAATGAGATTTCATTTTAAGAAATCGTAGTTTTATTTGGTTTCTGTCTAATCTTTGCAGAAGCTATATTATGGAGATCTGGGAAACATTTCAGAGCTTGCGTTATGTAGCCTGTCTTTTCCCAAACATTAGTACTGTTATCATGTCATTTGCAGTCAGTGTCGACCCCAATCAGAAGTCTGGTTTGCCCAGGTGATGCCCATTAGACACGGGACGGGCTCGAAACGTCTGTGGCAGGGTTTCGGTTTAAGTTGGAGTTCTCTCTGGGCGAACGGAGGACTTCTGTTTAGACTTTAACAGCTATTTTAAGTGTGCCCTTTCCAGGCAGAGTTTCCAGCCTTTGTGCTAACTTCTGCCTGGCCAGAGTCTGTAGGTGTTGCTGCGTATCAATCATGTTTACCTTTGTGTTGCCTTATGTTGGAGAAGGTGCTTTGGTCTTCAGTGGGTAAGTGATAAAAATTATGAAGAAGAGTCTATACCCACAAATACTGCAGATGCTAATCTGTCAGGGCTTGGTCTAGAAAGGAGGAATATTCAGAGAATTCGATTGATCAACATTTGTTTTGATTGTGTTGGACAGGGGATCCCAGAATTTGAACTAAGCAAAAAAACATGTTGCATTTACAAATACTTTGGTAAATCAAAATTAAGTCCACATAAATAACCATCTTCATGTAACTGCGATCTGTACCCCAATTGTCACTCAATGAAGCTGCATGTTACCATAGGAACAATAAAGCGTTACATATGATACATGCATCTTTCCAGAGAACAAGGAGCATGGACCTGGCTGGTGTCCTGGGTATTAATGTCACTACTGAAATGTAATCACTCTGTGCAGGTGTTAGGAACTATCTGAAAGAAGCCCTGGTGAACATCATTACTGTGCATGCAGAGGTAAGTATTGTAAACCCCCAATGACTGAACACTGATACTCAGCATGCAGTGGGATCAACAGGACAAGAGCACACTGACTGAACATGTGACTGAGCACATGGGTAGTTCAGCAGGTTAGAAACCACTGACTCAACACTATTACTGAACACACAGAGCAATTGGCAGAACAAGAACACACTGACTGAACACCATTATCGAACAAGCTGAGGGGTCCATGGGTTAAACCACACTAATTGAACACCATTACTGAGCACACTAAGGGATCTGTGGGTTAAACCACACTGTCTGAACACCGTTAGTGAGCACATAAAGGAGTTTGCGGGTTAAACCATACTAACTGAACGCCGTTACTGAGCACACAGGGGTCTGCGGGTTAAACCACATTGACTGGACACTGTTACTGAGCACACAAAGGGATCCGCGGGATATAACACACTGACTGAATAGTTCATGAACACACACAGTGGGATAAAACATCTACTTCTAAAACTTACTGAACACTGTTATTGAGCACACATGTCTAATGCACCATTAAGATGGCATCATCTATTTTTCTCTTCTACTCATAATGATAATTTTGTTTCTGTAACTTCCGTAACCTGAGAAACCAGCCTAAAGATTAGTTGGAATTAAATTTTACCGCTCAAGCACATTGCACTGCGCTCCACACGTCACGCTGCACCCACTGTGTCACACTGTAGCAGCTGATGGTGCCACTAGAGCTCAGGAGGCTGTTCTTATGGGAGCTCATCCCTCTTCACTGCCCCATTGCTCCCCCCGACCCCCACCCACCCAGGTGTTCACGGTGTCCAAGGAGCTAGTCCCACGGGTCCTCTCTCGCATCGTGGAGGCCGTGGCCGAGGAGATGAGCCGCCTCATGCAGTGCGTGTCATCCTTCAGCAGGAATGGGGCCCTGCAGGTGAGTTAGCATGTTAGCACGTTAGCAGACAGGGCAGCATCACCTCAGCCAGGGGTACCTTGGTGCTGAACAACACCCCGTTGTGGCTCATCATGACCTCAGGTGCTCTCGCTAGCAGCAGACTTCATCTGAGCTTTCGTTTTTTTTTTTTTTGTTTTTTTTGGTTTCTCTTTCACTCAACAGATGTGTGGAATCAAGATTTTGGGGTGGGGTGGGGTGTGGAGGAGATGAAGAACAAGTGTGTCATTTGGACCGCTTGGGGAAATTTTTTCATCTTGCTACATTCAGCAAAACCTTTGCACAGGGTTTGCTTTTTCAAAGCATGAGTATAGTAGTTATGCTCACCTCTGGTTGCCTGAAATATGCTCATGAAATAAGGTCAGCCCGATGTGTTCCCGTCCCCGGGAGCAGCACTGTTAGCGCATTTATGCTCTGTGCATAGCTGGTGTGACCTGCACGGGGGACGTCAGAAATCCGGTCTCACGGACAGCGTCCGGGGGGTGGGGCCAGACACTGCCGATAACGATGGCCGCCAGTAGACATGGGAAGGCATCCAAAAGAAAAGAGGAAACGGGACACAAATGCAGGCCTTGTGTGTAGATGTGCTGTGACTGAACAGGTACAGTCCATCCTCTTATGGTTCCTCTCCCCCCCATGTCAAGGCCCGTTTGGAGATTTGTGCCTTGAGGGACGCCATCCAGTTCTACCTGACGGAGGAAAGCGAGTAAGTCCCCCGTCCTACTAGGGAATTTTTTTTTCTTTTTTTGTGTTTCATGGTATTAAATGGATCTGTGACACCAGAGAACGGTGCTTGTGGTCTGCGTTGTGCTGCACCTAGGATCACTTCCCAAGTTTAAAAACAGCCCAGGGAAGTCAGGTTGCACCTTGCAGAGACATCTGGGTAAGGGGCCACTTGTCAGGGTGTGTTCCTGAGCATTAAGCCTCTGAGAAGGTGAGTGGGTGTGTGTGTGTGTGTGGGCTATGGTGGTTCCCCTCCCACTCCCAATGTGCTCACATGCTATCCGGTGGCTGGGGAGGAGGAAGAGAAAGTGGCCATTCGCAGCAGAGCAGAAGCTGGTGCCTGTGAACGCCCCGTCTGAGACCCCAGCCTGCCCCAAAGGCGCGAGACAATCTGTCTGTGCACAACAGCCTGTATGAATCATTACGCAATGCCTTACCTGTGGCTCTCAGTATGGTGTCCTTTAAAATATGGAAGGGCCACTAACTGCCTTTGGATCGTGAGAAAGAGAGAATATCACAAACAGCAAGAGCCCGCCCAGGCCTGGTGATTATACTACACCAATGGAAAGGCCATTCCGACACCTCAGAAGTGTAATCTGCAGCTACTGTCACTTCTGTACCAGACCTGGGTCTTTGAATTGACACTAATACTTGGGTGGTCCTCAGGGCAGGCCTTTCACATGCCTGTCTGTATTTCAGATGCTTGGATGAGGTCCTCTCTGTGGCTACATGTATATATAAATATTAGCATCATCTTTATATACTGTATGCAGTGCTTTTACTCTACTATCTATATAACTATTTGAGTTTTTCCGCAAAACAACTGTCATTCCCATGACATGTTAGTGGTAGTTAGTTGTGTAGTGTAAAACATTATGTACCTCACGCTAGCTAACCAAGACTACCAAGACAAACTTTCATTTCATTTCGTTGGTCCACAGTATAAGTGGCTGCTTGTTTACTTAGTCTGTACACTCACATGCGAAACCGAGCGAATGCGGGTGACTGCGGCTCACTATCTGAAGTTAATACCCGCCGTTGGTTTTATCCTCCCACTTTGTTTGGATGATGTCATTATACCATGTGCACAGACATATCAGCATGTAGACAGGTGCCAGACCTGGGAAATAATGCAGCTGGACCTTTTAGCCCTGTCCAGTCTGAACTTTTGGAGATGAGTATGAAATATCCAGGTGCTGGGACTAAAGCCAAGTTAGTGCTGCTTGTGTTGCTTTCGTCGTTGACGGCAGTGTAGCTCTTCCCCATTGGAAGTGTGACCCGCTCTGATGGACGCTGCCTTCCTGGTGGCCTCTAACATCTCTCTCTTTTGTTCTTCCAGCGCCTGCTTCAAGCAAGCACTGGAGGCCCTTCCCCAGCTTCATAACGGGGCTGACAAAAAGTGAGTGTCCAGCTCCGTCGTCATTGAAACCAAATAAAAACAAAACAAAAACAATCCCAGCCACGTCCTTTGGTGCAGCTCAGAGCGTGCGGAGAGTTTTGTGCACTGAGGGTGTGTCTTAAATTTCATCTGCCCTGTACTTCTGCTTCCTGCATGTTGGATGATTGAAAGGCTGCCATGCAGTTGGCTTTCTGCAGGGAATCTGCTGGTTGTCCAGCACAATGATTGGTTAGGTCTAAGAAACTGTGCAGCACCTTTAGATGTTCAAAGTCTCTGGATGAGCGTGACTGTTTGTGTTATGGGAAAATCACATTTTGACTAATAAGATTAGTCATACAACCCTGTTGGCCTAACCCCCTTGTCTTCTGAACCTTCTAAGCCCTCCTTGACAGTCCTAAGTAGCAACACTTTTGGTGTTTCTCCTTGCTCTCAGTGCCTCTTTCATTTGTGTGTTCTCTCCATAGGCTGGTGGAGGAGCTGCTGAACAAGTTTAAGAGCAGCATGCACTTACAGCTCACCTGTTTCCAGCCTGCATCCATACAGCCCCTCAAGAGATGAGCGCAAGCATCTCATGCCAAGTTCCTGCCATATTCTCATGCCTCTTTACAGCTCAACTGTATGTTCTTGACTCTGTGTTGTCCATGTAGCTGGATACTTATTTTAAGAGGCACATGACTACTGGCCTGCTTCAGAATTGAAGGTGGTCCAGACGCCTGGTCCACCACATGTTTAAGATGTGAGAGTGGAGGAACAGTTCTGAGAATGTTTTGTGTTTACTTTTCTTTGGAAGTTATTTCCCATGTCACAAAGCTTTATTTACTGATTCATTTCTTATCCCGTCTGTTCAATCACTTTAATTTCCATTATGTGACTCATCTGATAAATAAAACTACTTTTTTATTTCATTGTTGCTGGAAATACCTGCAGTTAGAGGCTGCTGATCGCCTCTTTGATGCCAGGATTGTATAACAGTGAAATGGATTCGGAGAAATTTTTGAAAAAATTGACTGCAGCTTAACCTCTGGGGTCAGTTGTAAACAGGCAGAACAGACAGCTGTTTTTTGCCACTAGTAGGGTGCATCCGAAATTGCATACTTGTTTCCTATGTAGTAAATGAATAGTAGCATGCAGTGTGAGCAGTATGCCCATACCTACCACTGAGGACACCAAAGTCAAGTCCTCAGTATTTTTTCTGTAACCCCAATAACCACAATCCATTTCAGAGTACACATAGGATGGGCTGACACTTTCGACCTTGCCGTGGTAAGCAATATGTTCAAATCCTCAATAAGAATGAGACCTAGGCAAATTGTACCCGGATAACATATAACATTCTGCAAAATTTTAATGTTTGCCACCGATAGATGCTATACTATCCCACAAGGCTACTGGAGCTACAACCCAAGTCAAAGAACATTGCTCACTCAGAAATTTTTGTCAGGATGGTGGAGGAAGTTCCTTCTCTCTGCAAATGTCAGTAGAAAACAAAACCCAGCTACATAAGGTGACTTGAACATATATTTTTCATTGATAGTTTGACTTTCATGGGCGTCAAGCTGCATTATTGGTAAACATTTGGGTCAGGTAATACACAAGATAGTGACCTCAGTGTGTCCAAGCGTATGCATACTGTTCCTATGCCTATGTCAAGTTAGTACTATGGTCGAGAAGTGGGCTTCTAATGAAATTTCATATGTACTGTGTAGGTATGCAGTATGGGATGCACCCTAGATGCTCATAATGAATTTAGGGAAGTGGTGTCCTGAGGGGTTTTTAGGTGATAGGACGTCAGATGAGTGTTTCTGATTTCCCAGCATCCTCTGTGTCGTACCTGACACGGAGCCACATGCATACATATAGACACGTGAAAGCTGACCAAAACCACCAGAGCTTCAGCATCGGTTTTGCTAAAGGAGATTGAGAAGCTGGCCACTACACCCCAGCATCAAAGGGCCGATCACGCTTGCACACATGCACCCAGGCCCACCAACACGGACCGTGCACAGAAAGAGGAAATGAGGACTTTGGGCAGCTTCCGTGAAACCTGCGTATGTGGTCCCTGGGATTGGACTGCGGGCAGTGGTGTGCTGCAGCCGTCCCAAGGTTCCTCAAATTCCCTCAAACCCAAATGGTGAATGTCTCCAGCATTCATTCAGATTACCCTCAGGTGACCTAAACTCCTGTTGCTGCCACAATGACATGGGACAAAGGACTGGCAGGTGATGTAACTTGCATAGTTACTCACTTTTGGGAGTGGCTCACTGGGGAACACTTACACCACTACAGATGGCATTCGAATACTGCCACTGCTCTGTGTATGTGGAGTTTATATGTTGTTCCCATGTCATGTGAGTTTCCTCCCGCAGTCTAAAGGCATGAAGTTAGGTAATTTAGCATTGCTCATTTGTCGGCAGTTGTGATGCATTAAATACTCATAAATCTGGATATTTCACTGAAACAACTGAGATTATATACCTCAGTACTCAGACATGAACCTGCAGAGCTTTTGGTGGGCTTTCGATGGGTGGCTTAGTCGCGAAGCACGAGCGGCAAATTATATATGAATTGAAAATAGCTTTGGGGAAGTGTTAAGCTAACATGCGCGATGAGTCAAGTTTGTATAATCCATTTTTAGATTCGGCAGGACTTCCCAATTTTGTGACCGTAATGAAAACGTGCTTGGCGTAACTTTGGGAAGAGAGACCTTGAGAAAAATGTAAGAAGCGACGAACTGCGTGGCGCTGCCTGTGTTTTAATCGGCGGTTAGTGTTCGTGAGCTGGACTTCGATACCGAACTAGCTTTCTGACACGTCACACCTCCATTGTCCAAGTTTATACTACTTATATTACTAAAACAGTATATCTGAAATCAGTAGCTTTTGTACTGTTTTGGGAAAAAAAATACCCATGTCAATACTGTATAGCTAGGGCTAGTCCATGCAATGGTCCGTTTCGTGTCACATCCGTAACACTGATAAAATGCTGTGTACTTCTAACATGTGAATTAATATGAGTCTGAGGATTTATCTATATTCAAGCAAAGAGGTTATATGAAATGATATACAAAGTGACTCACTGATCCTAAGCTTGTCCATGCCCTGAGGCACTTTGATTGCCAGTATGAGTCTATAAATGTCACGTCCATAACGCTGCGTTTGCCTATACAGGTATAAAGAGTATTTTCCCCCAATTGACTAATCAAGAAAACTACTTAGACCGGTCGAGTGAGCTGCTGGTTTAGCTGGCAGCAGCTTCATCCACATCCTTTTTAGTCAGCTGGTGGACAGTGCTGAAGGAATGCGGAATGGAAAGCCCCACTGTGGCTCTAATTCGCGGCATTAGAAGCCGCTGGATGAACGGGGAGCAGCCTATCAGGATTGATGAATGGATCTGCTGTGAACTGTACAGTGCTCGCTTTTTTTGCACTGGGAGCTTCTCGAAGAGAATTCCGCAACGGTTACCTGATTTAACTCGTTAATAGCCAATACTGAGCTCTCAGGTGAAGCGGCGCGCGGAAGCCCAAACACCTTGCTTTGCGTTTGGATCCCGGAGACAGACGCGTGGGTAAAAAAATAAGTAGCCTAGTATCACAAAGGGCTGATCTTTTTTATATATTCATGGTCATACGTTTAAAGTGCACCATCAGCAGGTTGTAGACTACATCACCTTGAAAAATGTGTTCAGGAATGAGTGTTGGTCTTTTGAAATGACTGACCTTTTTTCTTGGCTTGGTGGAGGAAAGGAGGTTAAGGGTGGTGTATTTGGTCGAACTGCAAAAACGGCACTGCATGGAGACCTGTGTGCTCTCAAATATTTTAAAGAGCATTGAAGTACCAGAAAGCAGCGCAGCAGCGAATAATTTGGTGTAGCTGCCCAACGCATGGTCATTAAATGCATCAAATGTATAACTGATCCCGCTAATTAAAAATAGTTTGCGATAGTGACGGTATAGCCTTACTTTCAGGATAAGGTGATTAATGATGTCTGTAGCATCTTAGTATATGCTTGCTCAAAATGACAAATCGACAAATCTGCAAATTCCCCCTTTCACACAATCACCGGTGAGAAAATTGCGCACATAATTACTATTTATTCTTGGAATTGTTGGTTTTGTCAGTAAACACCCAACCCCCTTTCAGATTTACACTGAATTCTGTACCAGCAGCTAAATGTTACGCGCGAAATACGATTTTAACTTGGGGATTCATTTTGGATTGGTCATTGCTTATGCTCTTCTGTAGAAATCCTTACAATGCTCAGCGTTTACAGCAATCGTTTTAAGGTTTTAACATTTGTATAAAATTGTGTAAATGAGAAAGTGCGACATTTGAAACGGAGAACAGCCAGTCCAGTGTAACTTTCAAATTTAAAATACTTTTTTTTTAACTAGATACTTTCACAGTTGGGTATTGTGATATAACCTATGTGCAACAAACATTTTTCCGGCTGCAATAAAAATGTCAATGAATGTATTTGGTGACATGGCGTTACAGGTATTTTATGCACATGAGGAAAGCCTGGCAGAGCCTGCGGTTTCGCTTCCCCGTATTCCCAGCCCAGCTGCCCGGGAGCTGACTGCCTTATTTGTGCTCTGTCAGGTAAAGCTGCCCTAGACAGCAGCCATACAATGAGGGTTTTCTGACATCGACATTCGAGCAAGGAAGTGGTTTGATTAAAACTTGAATTTCCAATAATACTTTATTTTACAAGAGGCACGCACCTTTGTTCCCCGGGACAGTAGAGGAGATAGTAGCCTACTCACTTAGAAATCTGAATCTGATTAGCAATTAAAGTTATGCCTTAGGGCTGATTGCCCTCATAGCCAGAGCACCGAGCTGGCCGAGGAGTAGAACTCATTCAAAGCCTCCTATCATAGACAATTCGGATTATTCATTTCAAAACCTCCTGAAAACGGCGGCGACCGTTTCATTGTCGTTGTTATCGACGATTTAGCAGCGATTTATGGGCGGCGAAGGTGCGGCCGTCAACTGCCACACCTTTTGGAAAGTGAAATGGACGGGGCACTTAGCGACAGTTCGCGTGACTGCAGCTACTCAGCGGTTAGGCGCGGCGCACAGGTGACGGGCGCGGCGACAGGACGGGCGGCCGGTGGAGGTGTGACCGCTGGATGAGCGCGCATCGGGGGCTGCGGTCGCAGGGCTGCAGCCGCCCCGCCCGGCGTTCCGCCAGCCCCGAAGTGAAAGTCTGCTGGAACCCTGCGATTCAGTTCAGAGTCTAAAAGGATTAATTTGACTAATTTGGGGGGGGGGATCGCTGAGTAATATTATCATAAAATATCTAGGTAGAAAGAGAATAAATGTCACTACGGGGGTTGAAAATTTTGTCATGTATAATCTAGCATCTCTGTGAAGCCAGAGCCAGCACAATCTATCCACTTCCAGACTCTGCTGTCGATTATTAACAGTAAATTAGGGGGTTATTTTTTTCGAACCAGGACCCAGGACACACTCACACCTATGGGCAGTTCAGTAACTCCAGTTAGCCTCAGTATGTCTATTTTTTTGGAGAAAAGCCCACAGCGACACGGGGAGAACATGCAAACTCCACACACATGGAACCTGGGTGGAGACTCGAACCCTAGTCCCAAGGGTGTGAAGCAACAATGTCAACCACTGCACCACCATGCCTTAATTTTTTTTTTCGTTTTGAGTTGTCGACATGATTTCCTAAGTGGATGGATGGATGGATGAATCACACGTGTACAGGTCCTTCTCAAAAAATTTGCATATTGTGATAAAGTTCATTATTTTCTGTAATGTACTCATAAACATTAGACTTTCATATATTTTAGATTCATTACACACAACTGAAGTAGTTCAAGCCTTTTATTGTTTTAATAATGATGATTTTGGCATACAGCTCATGAAAACCCAAAATTAGTAATACATTAGCATATTTCATCCAACCAATAAAAGAAAAGTGTTTTTAATACAAAAAAAGTCAACCTTCAAATAATTATGTTCAGTTATGCACTCAATACTTGGTGGGGAATCCTTTTGCAGAAATGACTGCTTCAATGCGGCGTGGCATGGAGGCAATCAGCCTGTGGCACTGCTGAGGTGTTATGGGGGCCCAGGATGCTTCGATAGCGGCCTTAAGCTCATCCAGAGTGTTGGGTCTTGCGTCTCTCAACTTTCTCTTCACAATATCCCACAGATTCTGTATGGGGTTCAGGTCAGGAGAGTTGGCAGGCCAATTGAGCACTGTAATACCATGGTCAGTAAACCATTTACCCGTGGTTTTGGCACTGTGAGCAGGTGCCAGCACTTCATGCTTCCATCTGCTGAAAAGCTTTATGGAGATGAAGATTTAATTTTTCAGCACGACCTGGCACCTGCTCACAGAGCCAAAACCACTGGTAAATGGTTGTGTGCAATGAATCTAAAATATATGAAAGTCTAATGTTTATTAATACATTACAGAAAATAATGAACTTTATCACAATATGCTCATTTTTTGAGAAGGACCTGTATTCTCTCGTTTGTTCTCCGCAAGGCGATCAGTCATTAGGTGCGTTCGACTTCATGCAGCCGCTTTCAGCGCTGGCTTAAAGCGAAGCATTCTGGTCTTGACGCAATGCATGACGGTTAGTTTTTGGCCAGTCAGAAATGGCCAGAATGCATCGCTGTAAGCCAGCGCTGTAAGCGGCTGCATGGAGTCGAACGCACCTTATAATCTGCCTTGACCTGTCTGGCTGGCTGTCCTCACTTCCTTTTGCTGCTTTCTTGATGTTAAACTCCCCCGCGTGTAACACCGAGCCTGACCATAATAGTTAGATGGATGGATGGATGGATGGATGGAGTTTGTAATCACGGCGCAAATGTTCACCTTAATTTAAAGTTAATGTTTGACATCCACTTCCTGACATTCCGGCAAATTTTAATCCCTCCTTTTCATTGTTGTTAAACATGAAGTACGTTCGCTGGCCTGATGGGACGTCACTTTACCTTAATTAGATGGATATCATTCATTCTCTAGTTAGACTTAAAATGTCTAACCCTCCCTAACCCTGCCTCAATAGCCAGCATAATTTTCACTTCAGATTTTAAATCCATCTAGCTTCCAACTGCTATTTCCAGTCCAGAACATATACTGTATATATAATTGCTGAGGGTGCTTCTGGACTTAACGAGCGGAAAGGGACTGCAGCCATGTGACAGGAATGGACTGAAAGTTTGCTCACAGCTTCACGCCTGTGTGTGTATGGAGATTGCATGTTAGCTGTGTGTCATGCGTGTTCCCTCCTTGTACTCCGGTTCCTTCCTGCAGTCCAAAGACATACAGTTAGGTTAATTGCACAAGAACCCCTGGGACTCTTATCAGGTTAAGTGCTTCTAGGATGGTTGTATGGGGCATTTCACGGTTAAACCGTCGGGTTCTGAAATGTACGGAAAGGAGCAGCTGATGTAAGCAAGATTTTTTTTCTGCCTCCTTTCTCATTTGTTTTGATGAACGAACGGTTCTAAATATGTTATTAAGTGACTGAATATGCGAACAGTGGAGAAACTATTTCCCAAACCTGGTTCAAAACAAAAGGAAATGGCGCTCTTGTTTTCGTCTTTCATGCAAGGAGCAGTTTCATTCTAAAATTAGCAACCAGATCACCCACGGATTTCATTCAGAAAATGGCTCTGAAGGTACCGTATTCTAGTCCCTAACACAGCCGATTGCATTTACTGTAATATAGGGAATTTCTTTATGTTTCTTTTTCCCATTTCGGATGTTGTGTTGTGGCTAAATGGCTCAGATGTTTGTTTTGTGCTTTTTATTGTAATGTTTCTCATTTTCTCTCAAGGCCTCGAGGACACGTTGAGTTTACAGGCTTGTAGACTCAATTCTTCACCCTATGCCTATGTAGGATTTGTGGGTTGCAGATGTCCTCAGGTCCTAGGAAAGTTATATATGATTTCTAGTCATACTAGATGTGGTTTATATTGGTGATATAAGAAGTGATGCTTTACTCTTCATAAGCGCATCAGTAGAAATGTAGAATTTTACTTATGCTTACCATAATTTTATTATTAATATATATTTTTTATTGTTTTATATCCCATTGACGTCACAATGGTGGCTAAAGTGTCATCTAACAGATCACACCATGTGCTGTTTCCCCCTCAGATCCTGGGTGGAACCATCAACAAGAACACCATCCCTCAGAAAGAAATAGGTGTCATTGACTTCATTTGACTGTTGTGAGCCTGGGGATTATTCCAGGGAGCACGGGGCCTGAGGCAGGGGATTCCCAGAGAGATCCATGTGTTGTTGGTTTATCACCACAGACACACACAGACCCACAGACACACACTATGGTCAATTCACAGTCCATCTATTTATTGAGCCAACATCAATAGATGCTTTCCT
Organism: Petrocephalus sullivani; assembly: GCA_026780845.1. NCBI lineage: Eukaryota > Metazoa > Chordata > Actinopteri > Osteoglossiformes > Mormyridae > Petrocephalus > Petrocephalus sullivani. The sequence continues at coordinate 20,043,181 of JAODKM010000001.1, forward strand.
ATTTATGGCTGTTATGACCAAGATATAAACAAAACATGGATCCAGACTCAGGTGGCTTATTAGTGATCCAACCTAAGACTTATTCTGGAAGTCAAGATGACCAAGATTCCATGGATGACAGCAGCTAGGGTAGAGTGCACCATGGTCGGGGCACCAGTCATTAATCTCTATGCCCAAACCTTAAAAACCTTTTAGAAGTGTGAGGTCTTGGACAGACCCCCCTACAGTCAATGTCCAAATGGAGACCAAGACAAGCAGCATGTGGGGACTTGGTAGGTTGGTGCCTCCTCAGAACATGGCGCACTACGCCATGAATTCATTAAGTCAGAATAATACAAAGACCGGGTAAAGAGAAAGCAAAGAAATCCATACGCGTTTCCGCCTGGTACTTCAGTTCCATACAGTTAGGATAATTGCTGCAGGACCCCGTGACCCTGATCAGGTTTAGTGCTTAGAGGATGGATGGATGGATGGATGGATGGTCCCTACAGTTATCTGATGCTGCTGCCAGACGTTTTCCCATGTCAATCTCTCTGCACATGGGCACTAGAGCTAGTGCTACAGTAGTTCATGCCAACTTGAACTGGTTTGATTTTTCTCCTAATCGTACCTTGTTTTTTGATGATGGGAGCACTGAACATAAATAAATATGCCTTTGCTGGGGTTTTTTTTCTTCGTTGTTGTTGTTCATTTTAGTGGAAATATGCATTAAGAAGAGCAAAATAAGAACTGGTCATGCTGGGTTCGCTGCACAAACCTCACATTGAAGACAAAACAGGTTCCATTTCCCAGTGGAAAGACCTTGTGTTTTCTTCCCCTTCGACAGTGGCGTCATCGCGCTAGCCACAGTGCGCCGCCGTGCAGCTCGACCCAACCGCTGTCTGTGCGCGTGTGTCTATTTTTTTGGCCTTCTTACCATCCCCATTCTGTCTTTGAACCCTGCTTCCTGTGCTGAAGAAGTGCAACCCTGAAGCAGCACATCACAGCCGGGTTGTGATCACACCCAGTTCCAAGACCTTTCCCTGGTGCTCCAGACATTCCAGACAGTTAGATCCAAAGGCTTGCTCCCTCTCTATACCCCCAGAAACTCTGACCTGCAACTTCTGCTGATAGCTTTATATGCAGCCAGCATAGGAGGTGAAATCTGAGTGCCACATGGATGGAACTGCTGTGGGATGAATATCCAGCTTTTCAACATTGCCTAGCAATGGTAACAGGGCCACCAGAACATCTCCAGAAGCCACCAGCACTGGAGGGGGTCATTTTTTCAAATTTGCGGTAGATATCCAGATATTTTCTTTAGGATGAGAAAGCCTTAGTAAATGTCTCATTTAAGCCATCTAGTTTATATTTTAGATTTTCAAAGTGCTACAAATATTTTGTCTTGTGCAGCTCAGTACATCAACTTTGAAAGAAAATGTGAAAAAATGTGACTAAAGGTTATGTGCTTTATTATTCTTTTTTTACGTTATTTATGCACAGTATATGTCTCATGCTGTGTTGTAAATGAATGCAGAGGTCACTCATATAAGGTAACTTGAAGGTATTAATACATACAGATTTTTTTCTCGCAGTTTGTGGGTAGTCTTCCTGTGCATCTGTGATACACTTCCTGCCTTATGTCTACAGAAGTCACATCACTCCCCCAAAATTACACTGTGTGCCTCCGGTCAGACTCACAGTGCTGTCGCTGAGTGATTGATTTGCGAGCCCTTTCCTCCCCACAGTGCTGAGCTTGAGGGGTGGGGGACTCTGCATGCCCCCTGCATGTTGTTTAATGCTGCTTTGCAGAACCATGTAGGCTGGCAGCCCAAGAAGTCGGCCAGCATATTAAATATCATTTGTATAAAGTAAGCGCTGATGTGTGCGGCTCATGAAGTGTGCCAAAGTGCAGGTGAGAAATCATAGCCAGCTTCCTTTGTGTGTAAGGCTTTACACCTCCTCATAAAGGCCCTTTTCTGCCAGAAAGAGTGGACATTCTTTGAACCAACAACCAGTGGTGCACAGAGGCCCGGGACCTTGGCTGGTCTGGTTGCAGCAAATTTTGGTTAGCCATGATGGGCTTGCATGCTCTTGGGACATCCTCTTGTGTTCACATACATACTCCCCCCCACCCCCTGCTCTTGTGAGGGCCTCGCCTCTTGAGCGTGTGGTGTGATCTTAGTGCCTTTGGACTGTTCTTCGACGACGCCTCTGTGGTTGTGCATGTGCAAAGGAACAAGAATGTCTTCCTGTTTAAATCTTCGGTAGGGTCTCTCTTTCTCCTCACGTTCATTAGTCGTGTTACTCAATGCTGCTGGTGCTTTATCATCCTTTCAGACACACACACACACACACACACACACAAAAGACCCCCACCCCCCCAGTAACATACTAACAGTCCCATCACAGGGAGCCCTCGAATCATACAAGGGAACCCTCCCTCTCACTCTCTCTCTTGCTCTGTCATACACACAGGATGTTACACCCTAGATCCTGACAAGATGCTGGGGGGACTGTAGTAGGTTACTCAAGATTACAGATGCCAAGGTGAAAGTGTGGAAAAGAAGCAAGTACACTTCTTATTGCTGAATTTTAAGTATTTCATATGTAATAGTTATTGCATAAAAACCTGTACAAAATCTTTTTTACTTGTTTTTTTTTCTTTTCTTAAAACCAAACATACTTACTGTCAGTATCTAGTCCAGCAATAGGCAGTGGCTCTCAAGTCACGTATTTACAAAGTTTGACGGATTGATGGGGGACACTGCTAGCTACATTCAACACGGAAAAAGAAACACATACTGGCTGTGGACGGTCAGTGTGAAACAGAAACATTGACATGTCATAGGGTCGGTCTGCACTGTGGTACCAGTGTCCAGGCAGACCTACAGACCCCTCCATCTTGAGCTTCATGGCAAGCAGGAAAAAAAAATAAATCAAAATGACTTTGGAGATGCCGACAATGGAGGCAGGCATGCGCCAGTCCTGAATACCATCCCCGTTATCCATCTATCCATCCATCTTCTGTACCACTGATGCAGTACAGCGTGGTGGTGGATCTGTCCCACGATACACAGGACTGGGGACACCCTGGCTTGCAGAGCATATACTCTCTCACACTCTTACATGCGATCACATGCTAAGGTGGGGGGGGGGGCTGATTTAGAGACGGCATTTAACCTGATCACGTGTTTTCAGACAATGGACGGAAACTGGGGTACCCAGAGGAAACCTATATGACACGGGTGGGGGGGACATACAAACTCCAAATACAAAGAGTGGTGGGGGGGGGGGGCATCCTCCGTTTTTAGTTTTTATGCACAGTTCCCAGGCAGTAAGGGATGCTGTCATTCCGGCAGGCCACTGTGGTGGATGACCCGCTGGTAGTCCTCAGTGGGGGAGGTGCCGTGGTCGGGGAGGTCGTACCCTCGCAGATAGGGGTTGCTGGTCTGCTGTGTGAAGTAGAACAAGTGCTTGGCGAACATGGGCTCCACCTGGAATGTAGAAGAGCGCAAGGCTTACTCCCTCTGTGTCAGATGATTGGTGCTGGTCCAGCACTACAACATCAATGTCAAGATATATGGGCTAACTAAGCTAACTTACTGAGCTGGTCAAGGTCAGTCTACAATCCATCATCTGTGGATATCCACAAGCACTGTGCATGTAATGGAAGCTGCTGTCCTAGTAGTTCCATAGTATAGGTGATAAAGCCACTACAGGTGATTTTTCATGTTCCAATGTGTTTGCAAAGACATTATAACCAACACCTCGACCTAGAGTGACCTAAGTGTCACATGACACTTACCCCCATCCCATGGCTTCATTCATGTCAGTGATTCATGTAGAGCAGCCTGTTAAGCTGGCTGCCCCCCCCCCAATTCAAACTGAAACCTGCGGCAGTGTCGAGGTTTCCAGTTGCATCATGCGTCTTGAGATTTGTAAGAAGACTACTGTATGATACTTTTCAGTTTTGACTCAAACTAGAAACTTCTCAAAGTGTACCATTCAGTCTTATAGACCTGGCCAGCAAATGGCCTTGGGTTCAAACTGCAGCAGCACAAACTGCCGTTTGAGATCTTTGAACCAAATGGTTATTAAGAATCACCACTTTAATGTTTAGATGTTTGAGGTAGAAGGTAGCTTATTTCTTTGGACCAATGTCTCCTAACCAGAAGGTCTCTAGCTGTAGTAAGCTTTAATCAGGTTTCTAAAGAAACCTGAACTGTCCGTGATGTTAACTGCATGGGGGACAATTGTGATTATTGAAATTGTCCGAGCAATTAATTGCAAGAGATTCTGTGCTGAAGGAAATGAACATCACTGAGTCTTAGTCAGTTGGCTAAGGTCTGTCACCATGTATGTATAAAGTTATGTAAATAATGTGCCAAGCAGAATATTGCCAAAACTCTTACAGGTACTTAAATGTGATTAGATAAGTAGATCTTTATATATTTATGTATTTGGAAATTACAGTTCAAATACTATCCAATTGTTAAAAGAACAGAAACTGTTTTACATTTATGATAAGTGACCTTTAAACCTTAATCTGATTTCTGATTCCTATTAAGGGTTAAAACAAAATTAGATGTTCTTTGTAGCGAGTGGAATTGCCCATTTGGCTCCCCCAGAGGAGTCTTTGGTAGAAGATGAGTCATAGATGAGTGCCAGGGCCTATGGTATTCCCAAAACATCCCCCTTCCCAGAATCCCCCCAACAACTGAACTGGCATGACCAAGGTGTCTGATTGGCTTTGCTGGTTTGAAAAGTCATATGCTCCTCTGTACCCTCTGTAAGTGAATTTTCATGCTCTTGTCTTGAATTAGGATACTTTGCATCATCACCAACAAAGGGAAGAAGGCTTTTGGGAAGACACCACAAGAGGTTAGGGGTGTACCTGAACTGTGATCATCTTCCTCTGCCTCTGGGGGTCTGGGTACTCATCCCCAAAGCATAGCACTACTTGGAACCTTGGCATGGGACGTCCATGATGGGCATAGCCCTGGAGTTCTGAAGAGTCAGGGAGAAGAACAAGGAGCTTGAGAAACGCCTCTGCAGAAGGACAGTTATCTAGCTGCAGAAACATATGTGAGTAACACGTAGCGTGGGGGGAGGCCTTTGCTTAAAAAGACAAAAAATATCACATGGCTTCTTTGAGGTGGTACAAAGGCAGACTAACTGGAAAGTCCTTGACAAATATTCAAATAAATCTGTCACATGTTTGGTGGTAAAAGGACACAAAGAGACCTAGTGGGTGGGGGCTGTTGATGGGAGACCTTTATAACTAAGTCATGTGACCTGCATTAACCAATCACCTATCTCCGTTCTAGGAACTTGACGACTACTACAACTTTTGTTCTTGTATTTAGGGAGACAGGAAAGACTCTCTACTGATTCTCTGTTGTTTCATTTCCATAGCCATGCCTGTACTCCACTCTGAGAATAAGTAGGGACATAAATATAGACCTAGGGACATCAGCAGAGGAAAAGATGCCCAAGTAATGTATTGAAAGCAGTTTCACCAGATGTACGGTTGGTACTTTCCGGGCAACATTTTACAGGAAAGGTTGCACATATATTTCTTATGACTTTAAGGAGACCCCTGTGTCTTGTAGGTGGGCTGAAAGGTTTTGTCCGCCTCTGGGGAAAGGGGGAATCTGGCTGTGGGGGTGGTGACGGAGGACCCTCACCTGCCAGGAACTCCTGGGTGTCAAAGAGCTTGCAGGTCTGTTCCTTCTCCAATTTGTTGGGCCGGTCATTGTAGGGGGCCAGCGGGCCCTCCCAGTAGATGCGGCTCTGGCAGAGGCGCTTGGCGTACAGGCCGTCGGGCGCCAGCCACAGCAGCACGCCACGCTCCAGCGCCAGAGGTAGCCGCTCGGCGCCTTTACGCTGCGACTGCGGGTACGGGAATGGGAAGACCACCTGCTCCATGCCCCCATAGAGCTTCTCCTCTGGGCATGATGAGATGCGACAGCCCTCAGGACTGGTGGTGGTCACCTCTTTCACCAGGGACTCGCGGTAGAACAGGGAGATGTGCAGGCGGCAGTCTGGGTGTAGGAAAGGAAAACAACAGTGCCCAGTTAGTGACCTGGAGGGTAGGGCTTGACCAATCCGCAGGCACATCACACATCATGTGATGCAGATTGACTAGATAGTAACATACCACCTAATTGGTCAAGGAGGGATACTGTCTTAAGTAATAAGAAAATGTTTAAAAAGAGGAAGAATCATATTTAGGTGAAATGGGAATGGCTTTGCCAAACAGTGGACTGTTATCTCCCGTGAATTCACGTTAACTTTTATCCTACATAAGGAGAAAAAGCCAAGGTGTTTATAAAAGGATCCCTATTCTTGATGAAACGACTTTTGTGCAGTCGTTTTTTTCCCCCTCCATATAACCCCCATATAGTAAACAGTATCAGAAAACTCGTCATTGGCTGCTAGCGATGACTTGCGAGCACACGTAGTCGAAAAAGCCCCAAGAAATATCGGGCCACAGCGATCCGATCCATTTATAACAGCCCTTCATTGGTGGATTAAAAAAAGGCTCTCAAAATGGGGAAGTTGTAGCACAAAGAAGCACTGTACCGCAGAAAGACAATCTAGCAAGTGTGCAGCCCATGACAATATACAGCATTGTGCCTGTTACTTTGGTCCCTTATTAAATTAAGTGCCCTTTAATCGGTTACACCGTCCCGGGGGGCTGGTAACGTATTTTGAGACAGGCAATGGACATCCCGAGGCACCCAAAATAGAGAGTAACAGTGTGTGGGGGACAATTACAATTATAAAAACAATAGCACCACTGCTTGGATCCCTAGTATAACACGTGAGAAAGTGTGCTCATATGTATGCATGAATTACCACTTTATAATATGTTATAATATATAATATGTACGTGCATAATATATTAGGGGGTTATAATTTCAATTGGGCCATGCTGAGTGCATGTAGGAGGGAGAGAGTTAGTCCCCATAAGAGTTAGATCAGATGTGAGTGCGTGTGAGTCCTCATGGTCTGCTTACCAGTAAGGGCCATGGCTTCAGCAGACCTCATGCTGGGGTCCAGTGGGAAAGCTGTGGGGGGCTGGGCATCAGTCGTGGAGCAGGCGTAGAATGAGCCAGTAATCTGGTACCCTGTGGGTGGGGGGCACAGGGGGTGAGAGATTAATAATCCCCCCCAGTTTACACAGGATGGGCTGTAGACGCTAACCCATGTCTAGGACACCTCAGGTGAAGAAAGAGAATGCAGCCATTCCCAGTACGGGGGGGGGGGGGGGGGGGGGGGGGGGTTTGTATTCACATGGCACCCGAGCTACATTCTCCTGCTTTGTCAATGGCTCATTCCTCAGTGAGTTGGGGTCTTCACTAATTAATGCACCTTCTTATTTATAGGGCTGTATATATTTAACCTTCACTTCCATGTTAGTCTTTGTCGACTTCGAGGACCCGTGTAAGTCGGACACAGCTGGGAGGCCACGCGATAGAAGCCGCAGGTGCAGCTGACCTCCAGCCGCTTCAGGCACATCTAGCCAGCAAACCGCTATCGCGCCGTGCCGTACAACACCCTCTGCACTCAGAAGAGGAAGTAATGTATAAAGGCACTGAACTGACAAAGGCAGACTGTGTTTGCCTGCTCTCCCACCTCATGGGACGTACCCGGTCTTCTTGTTTTGTTTTCCCCACTAAAACCCCCCATATTGTGCAGGGGGCTGATCGGGCCTCATGACTAGCAGGGGAGTGCCAGGGCTGGGTGCTCCCAGGCGTGCCTGTAAGAGCGCCCTCCAGTGGGGCAATAGCAGACATGTCCTCGTACCATTCTCGACGGGCGGTCCTTGCCAGGGTAAGCTGCGCGGTGGGTAGGGGCACTGTCCGTACTGGAGGTCTGGGTGTGGAGCCTGCTCCGCAACATAGTCCCTCCAGGGACGCTCATGGGACACCATGTAGTTGGAAACCTGCACAGATGATCACTATTAATTAGGACCCTCACAGCACCAGGACATGGCAGGATATGGGACGTCCTAATAAAGGGCCTTCCTGCTAGGGACAATGCGAGAGCCCTTGGGGTACAGCCTAGCATCCCTGAATCTGAGTCTGCAGGACATAGATTAAATACAGGAAGTAGTGTAACGATGGCAAAACGTGCATCATACAGCAATCACTCTAAGAGCAATGCTCATTCCATTCTACATAAAGCCAGAGAGTTTGCAAAGGTGGAGTCTAGGTCATATTGATGAGATGGTGCTGATTACAAATACCATTTTTAGGACCCAAGAAGCTCACTGCCTCTCACCTGAGTCGGAAGTGTGGGGAAGGAGGGATGGACTGGGTACATCAGGGAGCTCACGTGAGTTTTGGGCTCCTCTGAGACAAATAGTTTGGACCCTGCTAGAGAAAGTGTGACCAGGTCAGTTTCTTGTTGAAGATGCAGAGCAAAAGCAACGGGCTTAAGTAGAGAGGTGCATGGCAAGCAGGAAGGCTGTGATCACATTGCGGGCGTTTGTGCCTGTCGCCCACGGTGGGGGGGGGGGGGGGGGGGCGCGCAATGTGAAAAAACTCACGGTTTCACCCTTTGTGGGGGTTTTACAAACAGGGGCCTTTGGGGGAACAAAAAAGTCTTTTATGACCAAAAAA
>JAODKM010000001.1:20067040-20086152 GCA_026780845.1 Petrocephalus sullivani
CTGACATTGTCAATTTTTGTTATTTGGGGCTATCCCTGTTATTGTCAAAATTTTTGGGGTAATAAATATTAAACTAATGAAAATGGTGTTTCTTCTCATACATTAGTAGTAATATCAAAGGGAACTTTTACTTATTTAATTAAAATTCAGAGCAAATAGGAAAATCAGTCATGTAAATAACAATATCCCTAACTTATTGTGATTAGTGTGTGTGTGTGTATATTACACATACACACACACACAGGTGTCCGGGACAATGGAAACCCAGAGGATATCTTTCAGGGCCAGCCAGACTTTTTTTAAATTGTTGAGGGTTAATGTACCAACTTGGTTGAAGTGGTATCCCTCGGAAAGAATATTACGTGGAAACAATAAAGGATCTTGCCAATCGCGTAAAACCCTCTTGAATTTGAAATTGCAATCAGTCGCTCATCCATGAACGGAGAGGCCGTGACTGGATGGATTTACATGCACGGACACTAATTAAGTGTGCGAGCTAATCCCCGTTTACACAGAACAAGCCTGCTCCGAGCAGGTTTGAGGATTAGGATGTCTTGCTTTAACAATACATCCAGCAAGGGTTTTGAAGAACCGACAGATCTAGGATCATGCCAAATCGTTAACAATTTCATCTGGCTAAACGAGTAACCCTCCCAGGAATACAACTACTTAACAACAACAACAGACCAAGGGGCTATTTACAACTCACCTGCAAGCATGCTGGGATATTCTGATCCCCGCTGGCGCTACAATGTTTCTGAAGCCTCTATCCTCAACTATGGAAAACAGCTGGTCATCGAATGCCATGAATTCCATAATTTTCCTCATAATTCCTTTGCTCTTTTCACTGCTTATACCAACGAAAGATAGGAGAGACTCCTGGCTTGTCGATCACTCCGAACATGCTCTGCTGGCTTCGGTTTTCGCAGCTTTCGCTTTGCTAGCTTCTTCAGACTGAGTAACGGGAGTGAGTGGGGTGTTCTCTGTGTTGTGCTGATGTTGGTTAGCCCACTGGTTAAATAAAGGAGTGACCCGATTGTCAACCCTAACCGTCCAGTTTTATTCCTGGCAATTACAGAAAAACATTCACCGCTGATATACGTCGGGGGTAAACGGACACCTCTCCTCGTTCCATGCCAGGAATGCATCAGTAGTGGGAGGACACAAATCCGCCTTACAGCCCGGTATCAAAAGAAAAGTTTCCGATAGATCTTTGAGTAATTATAAAAGCTAAAAGCAGATGCACATTCTCTCTGTTACACATGTTCACTGGGATGATGAGTTTTTAAAAGTCTAAGTAAATCTGTTGTGTTAAATGTCTTTGCATTGGTTCCCTAATGGTGTACCTGGACCTGGACCACTTATCACAGATAGTGAACTTTGTGTCTGCTTCACTCACACTGAAGAATTTCCAAATTGTGGACATTTTAGCACGTCTTTAAGTGCGCGCATAACTGGGATGTGGCTGTGTGTATGACGTATTTCTCATGCGTAAGATCGGTTTGAAATCAGAAATACGTGGCACTGATCAGGCGATCACAAATCTGGCCGAGTTGGCTGAAAATCGGCCGATTCTGATCACTGGTCGATCGATCGGTGTATCCCTAATAATCATCCCTATTTTTGGGAAGTGAAAGACAAACATCCAGTGTGTCCTTCAATAACATTTTAAACTGTATCGTGATCTTGAATAGTTCAGGGTATATAAACAACTACAGTGGCCTTATTTCAGTCACATTTTGACAGTATAATTATTTTCACTTGGGAAATCTAGATTTTTCAGAAGTCATCATATATAATGGATGGAATATCAGAGGACGGTTTTGAAACAGACCAATAAAAAAGTAGGATTTATTCCCTTGAAACCTATGAACCAGGTATCACTGCAGCTTTCCTGGAGCACACCTGGCCAGTGACTTATCAGAAAAGCCCAAGCACAGAAACGGCCATTCGCCTTATGACTGAGTCTGTGCCCTTTTTCCGGCCACAGAAGCAAAATCAGCGTCACAGAGCGTTGGCTTTAAATTCTCACACTTCCCCTCAAACAAAATAAACACTGCAAACAGAAATTAACACAGAAATAACTTAATCAGCACCAATTTGACTAAAGGATATTACATGAAAATGCTTTTTTTTAACAGCCATGAATCATAACTGTAGTCACACTGTTTAATACCCTGACTGCAAATTACATTCTGTTTATCCTAATAATAAGCACAGAATTAATACTTCGGTGCTGTAGAAAAATGCCTGTTTGAGACTAATTTTTACGTGCATGTGTAAAGATGCATGGAAATACATACATTCACTGTCAAGATACGAAAAAGTTGACATACCTCACCACAAATGTAGGAATCACATTATAGCTAACAAAATCTTCACTCGCTGATTTATTGTGGTTTCTCTTTTTCAAATGTTTTTAGCAGTCTCTAGCTGCGCTTGTACATTCAGCTGAAACTCCATTCTTTCTGTTTTCATTAACACTATACTGTACAAAAACATATCAGCCCATTTTATTCTTATTTTATACTTGTAGAGTAAATTAACTACCCATAATTGCTTGTGGGTTCAAATCCAGGGAACACACATGAATTGTACTCTACTATAAGTTGCTTTTGATAGACATTTCAGGCAGGAGGGTAACAACTTATCTGGGGGCCCTAGGCTGACATGGGTAGAGGGCCCCCTCAGTGGGCCATTGCAGCTTTTTTGGAGCTATAAGAGCAACATGGAGGAATTGAAAATGAGAGAACATCAATAATCCGCTAATCAAAGTTTGGGGTGTCAGTGGAAAATTTACAGCTTAAAGTGAGATTGGGAGTGCTTTCAGTAAAATTTGCCGATTGGGGGAGGAAGGTATCATGCCAGTGGATTGATAGGCCAGATTTAAGAAGTTTAATGATTCCTTCTTTTGCCATGGCCTAGGATAGCCTATAGCTCCCCCAAAGATAAGATTAGTCTTACCTTTTTAAATACGACCTTTTAACTGTGTTCTCTCCACATCTCTTCATAATTTGTGTACTACACTAGCAGGACAGTATCAATGTCACAGGAGATAATTAGGAATGTCACGATTAGCTGATGTGGTCAATGAATCTGATACTGCAAATGCATCTACATCAATACCTTTAGCATGGAGAGCTTTTAAATATCTTTAATCCTTATACTCAACTGTCTGTCTGCTACCTTAGAATTTCTATTGAGAAAATGCTTAGGCTAGAATCTGGGCTTATTCTATGTTGATTATTAGTACCAGTGTGTGTGTATTTATATACGTTGGGCTTGTTGGGGCCAGTGTGATTGTCATAAGCTAAAACTGAAATGAAAACAGACACTAAATTAAAAAAAGTGAACTGAAATAAAAATGAAAACTATAGTTTACCAAAGAAAAGCATGCCTGACTTTACACTGCCAAACATACCAGTACTCAGACATGTTTTTACCTTGCTTAACCACAATATCTCCTCTTTTACAAGCTGTTGTTACTGCTGAGCTGTCCCTGTCTTCACTGCCACTTCAGTGCTATCATTTCCATGTTATACCACAACAGTCTTATGTAGTGTGGTCCACTAATAGAATTTAATAAATATAAGGATGCACCGAATTTATATAGATTAGGCATAACAACATGCCCCTCAATAATATTTTACGTGTACCACTAACCTGCTTATTGAATTGAATTGGGTGTAAGTAATGTCAATATAGTGCTGAAAAGCCAGTGTCCGTTACCTAAAGCCCTGCAAAGACAGAGTTTGTTGTTGTCAAAATAAAATTAACTTAAATGAAACTGTCAGTTGATTTTCTGGAGGATAATTAATCATCTAGACTAATCTGTAATATAGTCAATAGATTAATAGAAAGATAGTCATTAATGGCAGCCCTAAATATAAGGTTAGTGTTCTATCTTTGCAGTTTTCGTCTTCTATTAGGCTACTTTGAGCCAGTTCGGCAGTGAAAGAGCTGGTACCACTGGACTCCAGTGCAAAATGAAAGCTGGGTGAGCATGACGTCTTTAAGTAGGAATAGTCCATTACACCTACAGTAGGATGGGGGGGGGCTTTGTCTATACCGAAAACTGTCTCTAAAAATACAAATAACAGACATGTTGCTATGAATTAAATGATCATATTATGTCATATCCATGAATGTCATTCTGTCTACATGGGGCCCCTAGTTTTCGGAGCCTCAAGGAAGCTGACTACATTTGCCTGCCCCTGGTGTCAGGTGAATGGTATGACTGGTAGGATATTACAAGGTACCCCACGATACGCCACTTTGCTTAAGCATAAGAATCCCAAAAAGCACTTTCACATTTACGGAAAAGGCGAAAAGAGCGTTCCGTAATTTTTTGCAGTGAGCCATTATAGAGGCAGAGAGAGTGGTGCAGCCCAGCAACTTCCCAGGGAACAACACTCAGCGTCACTCAGTGTCCCTGAGCATCTGCACTTTGTCTTAATTCATTTTGTACATCAGTTAGTAAGAAGTGTCATAAGGTATTAGAAAAGTCTACAAGACCTTGTAAGGGTGCTATACTTAATGTAATATTTGATCATGGTGAACAAAATAAACATATTAAATAATAGTAATTGCTTCTTTGCTTTATGCCATTTCAGCTTATGAAAGGTTTCATAGGAATGCTCTACTTTCGGATTGTGGGGGAAACCTGTATCATTTGTGCAACAAGTCTCCATTGTAGGTCAGGTTATAAATAAATATGTATCTGTTTTCCTAATGCTCAAATCAATATCATATTGTCATCTTTATTATACATAACATACAACAGTAAAGTTACTTCAAAAGAACTTCATTCAGAATCTCCATTCCCTTTATTTGTAGAGATAATATTTAGTTGGTTTTCATGTTCAAATCGATGTTGACGTTTGTGAGGCCAGTGAAGTGACAAGGTGAAATATTAGGACCTATTTAGAATCTAACAGAAACCACAGTGAATATCATTAGTCAGCAGGGGTTTTAAGCCGGTAACGGAGGTTTTTTTTTTACTGTGGCCAACAAGTCTAACTTCCAAGAAACTGGCCTTGCTGGGGAAGGGTGGGGGGGGGGTGGCAGTCAGGTATGCAAATAGCAAAACCCCAGACACCTGGTGTCCTGTCAAACTTACCATAAAAGAGCCAAGTCATACTCACCAGCCAGTGAAAGCCCCCCCCTCCCCCCCAGCGAGGCAGCTCAGCACACATGTAAATGTGGGTGCCCGATTCTCGATTCTCGGTTAGGCAACGGGACGTTTTTGGGGCCCATCATCATGTGTCCTGTGGGGCTTGACTTACTCCCAGTCAACTGCTTCCGGCGATACACCAGAAAAATTAGACAATGCAACGCTGGTCTTACATCTGAAGGCACAGGTGCTAAAATCTTAATCTCTAAATATTATCTCCAGCTAAGTGTTCGCAAATATTGTACCTCACACGCTGTCCATCATCTTCCCACTCTACTTGATACTTGTTTTCATACACCGGTGTGACAGTAGAACCACTCAAGATAAACCCAACAAACTAAGTGCTGTTGATGAACACCTCAGTGACATTCAGATACATGCACATTGAAAAGAAATGGGGAGTACTCATATACTTCCATCTCTTATATTCAAATCCAAGATCTCTTAAGCCATGGAAAATCATCAGACAAGGAGACATCAAGATCAACATCTTCTTCAATAGCAGTTTCTGAGAACAATATACAACTAAAACAATATTTTCTATGACCTAGTGGGCAGCAGATATTTCTATACTGTGTGTCTGGGTGTCTAACAATCAACTGAGGATGAGGATAAATGGACAATCCAGCATGGCATATTGCGTGTGTATGAATGGAATACAAGAACATGTAAAACTGAGACCAGTCTTCACTCATACAACGCCCAAGCATTACCGTCTGCTGTAAACAGATACTGAAAACCTACTGTAAGGACGGATCTTATGTGATTTGTCTTAGAAATACCTTGCCGAGATAGAGCTTGGTTTTCAGAATGGTTTTCAGTTTTGTTCTCATTAAAAAAACAGATGAAACGACACAAAAACACATTCTGAGACCACTGCTCACCTTGGCTATTGAGAATAAGATGACAACAAAACCAGAAACTGATGACAAAAGGTTCCTGCCTTTCTTTGACTTAGATGAGCTGGGTCAGACAAAGGTCACCCATGTTGCAAAGCAGAGGGGAACTCATTGTGATGCCCATGGTGACACTAATAGCCACTAGTATTCCTTACTGAAAAATTTAGGAGCATCAGCACAAAACTTAGGCGCACCACTTAGATCGACATGCACATGCAGAACACATTCATATTTTTCCCCATCTTAATTGTATTACTGATAAATGCTTTGGTAATAAACATACAACTTACAGAAATAAAGTAGTGTTTTATTTTAAATTAAAATGTCAAAGAGTTAAGTAGTGCTTTAAGAGAAAAAAAAAACATTAAGTTAAACTGTGCTTTTTTAAACAAACACCGAAGTTTCATTGTCACTGAAGGGCCAGGCGAGAGTGAGAGTACTAATGGAGACAGGCAAATGACGTCCTGTGCAGAATCGTACCTGTTACGATGACAGCCTCGCATTAGCTCTCCACTCCGATACTGTAATTCTAACGTCTTACCGAATTCCCAGTTCTTAAAAATGTAGAACCATTTCAAATACCTAAACCTACTCACAATCCTTGCTCCCTGGTGTTTCGCGTGACTGATGATGGATGAATGGTGAGTCTCACTGATTCCCCTAGTTAATAAATTTAAATGCATTGTCTCCAGAAATGGTTGCAAAATATGACTATATGGTCGTAGTTTGCAGCATGGACTTCAGGTCTTTTTAAATTCAAACATGATGAAGGTGCTGCTTGAAGAGTCTTGAAAAATTTAAGGTATTGTCATTTTAAGGTATGTTGGCACAGTGGTTCAGTGGGAAGCACTGCCATCTCACACCACGATATTTGGGGTTTAAACCCCTCTCCTCCTTTGCGTGTATAAGCAGTTTGCATGTTCTCCCTGTGTTACATACATGATCTACCTGCTACACGGTTTTCCTTTGGGCAATCTAGTTTCCACTCATGTAGTTAGGTGATTTCACATATCTAATATCTAATCACCTATAATGAGTGCTTGTGCACCTGTTCCCTGTGATGGATTATCATCCCATCCGGGGTGCTCTCCTACCCTGCACGTTATGCTGTTTGTCATAGACTGCAGACTCTGTACTGGACAACCCTGTACTGGATAAGAAGTTAATGGATGGATGCATAGATATATGGACGATGTTAGACCCTGCTCAAAGATGATGATATCTTCAACAAAAACACCTGCTGTGAAAACCCTATACTGTAAGCTACATCTGGACTCCGGTCTAACATTGGCGTTCTGCAAATGACTTACAAGCTACCTAAAGGTGCTTTGCCAGCCTTACGTGCAAAAACTGCAGGTGGCCTGCATGATCTGCTCAACACGTCACGCCGATCCATGCCAACTCAACGTTACCAAGTAATAACATGCTAACAAAGTCAACTGGCATTGGCTTCCAAGGGGGGCAACAGGTTTGTTTATTTAATTTTTTGATCTCTTGTCCTTTTTTTTAACAGGTCCTGCAACTGAAACAACTGAAATCAGGTGCACAGAAATGGGAGAAGCAACCGCAACCTACTTCTGACGCTCTCGATATGAGACGGCTCACGCATCTGAAGTCTATAACAAGCTCACTCTGAGAAATCAGGGAAACTTTTTTTTGAGAGTCACACTTTCAGAACATGAAGTGCATATGAATTTATCACTATTTTCTGCACCTTCAAACATCCCCCCACCCTCCAATCCCCCAAAAAAAGGAGCCATATGAATCGGGACTGCCGGGGAAGACATTTCTTTCATAATGGGGATACAGTAGGAGGCATAACGAGGAAATCTGGGCGATGGGGTATCAGCATGTGGTGGCTTTGGTGTTTGGTACGCAACCCGCAGTGGAAATGCAAGTCATGGCTGTCCGGCGTGTGGCACTTTCATGAAGGTACTCAACACTACAAGTAAAAGTTACACTTTCAAAGCCGCCGTAACCTGCAGCGTTTTACCCGGCTGTGGTGTGACTCAGCGCTTCCCATGACGGCCCCTGCAGTTTCTTATGAAATACCACCATTACAGCGAACCAAGCGATGGCATTCCCGATCGCACCCCCTATGCTCACAGTTATATCATTTCCCTTCCAGATATCATCATTTGACATGTTTACATTTTCTGTCTTTATCTGCCTTTGGGTAAAGGGAGACCTGGAAGAGGTCCATGGTGACCTTCTGTGTAGCTTGTGCTGTGTCCATATGGAAAGCAGGTGAGGCTGCAGTTATGAGCAGTGAGGTCTAAGCAGAAACAGGTGCAAGCCCCTCTGAATGCATCATAAGATTTAGCTTTATTTATTGTGTGTGTTTTTAAATTAAGTACATGTCCCATTTTGTTGTTTTCTTGAATGGATTTCAAAGATGACAAAGATTAACTAGCAGTACTTGTTTGACAGATATATTGCCAAAGACTTTGATGACTTGTAACATCTCCAAACAACACTACTATTAGATTCAAGAGGGGGTGAAGTTGAGTTGAGGCATAAGGTATTTCATCATGATGCTGAGCTGGTACGGCATCCCACGATACCCTGGACCTATTCAAGATGACACTGAGACCTTTTGACACGTTTTGACACATTTACTACTGCATCCTGAATCACCATGGCGATCATTCGACGTGCCTTGGCTGGATGCCCCCTACCTGCAGCGTAGGTGTGGCGGTGTCATGGATGGAGAGGATGTGCGTGATGTTGTGTCTAGCCAGCTGCTCTCTATCCCGGGCATCTAGGAAGAGATGACGTTAGGGCCAGGCCTCAATCAGGACAAGGTCTGGTATCCGTGTAACAATTTTTTAAATGCAACTGCAAGGCCTCTCAACCCACACCAGGCAAACACATGGCCAGGAAGAAAAAACAGGTTTTCTCGTTTTGAACTGAAAGAAAAACCGGAAAACCAGTGTTTCTAAAACAAGCCGACACCTTGGCTCAAAAGTATGAAACAGCAAACGTTCTAATCAAATTTGTTCTTTAAAAGGAAGCCAAATGTTTGGCACTTTGTGCAGATGTATTTCAGTGATTGCTTCAGCCCACCTTGCAAACACCTGATGCCGACTCGATTCAAAGGGCTGCCTTGCAGTGCATTTAAACTGTGGGTTTCTGGTGTATAAAAGCACCACTCCCTGGTGTCCAGCTAGCTGAACTGGGCAATCTTGGCTCTCTTAAAAATATCAGCTGTGATTCCTAATGGCACTTTTGCTGAATAATTGAACCTGTAATGCACAAAATTTATATCCAGACACACACTGCAGAGTGTCCTTTTTGTAAATTTAAATTAACCATACTATAGGTAATTTGCACAATGTGTATTTGGAAATAAAATATATGGCATACTTTGGTAAAATGCACAATAGGGTGATATTTAAAATAAAACATAAAAATCTGCCACATGAACAGCAATACAACAGGCACCACTAAAAAGGGAACAATTGCAGATATATGGGCCTATTTGCGTAAAAAGGAGGGACTCCATCCATGAGACATGGTAACACAGAGAACAGGGGAGTCTGGCGTATATATAGTGAGAGCTCATGCCTCAAACCTCCGCTTTCCTCTGGTGGGTGAATTAAAGGGACACAGACTTTCCAGGGAGTGGCAAGATGATGGTTTGAGCCAGGAGACAGCAGTGCCACGGAGCAGTGCTGCTGCAGCTGACAGCAAGGTTGGCGTTGCTGCGGAGGCTGCAGGCCATGCGAAGAGCCGCGCGGCAGCATAACCATGCAATGTCATGGTCTACTGCGTGGGTGGCCAGCACAGAATGGAAAGGTAGCACTGAACATGACGCCACCTTTAAACACTTTACCACTGAGGCACAGAATGTATGCTGTT
This sequence comes from Petrocephalus sullivani, assembly GCA_026780845.1. Lineage (NCBI taxonomy): Eukaryota > Metazoa > Chordata > Actinopteri > Osteoglossiformes > Mormyridae > Petrocephalus > Petrocephalus sullivani. The sequence goes on from JAODKM010000001.1 coordinate 20,076,974, forward strand.
GTTGAACTGGTGATTATATATACATAAAGGTAACAAAACCACTTTTGCATAAATAGTCAAAATTTAAATGAACAGATCTGAAAGCTTAAAGAGAAATAACGGGAACAACAAACATTTAACAAAAAAAAACTTTACGTTAAATTATGAATGAACAATTCCGATTTTATTTTTCATCCAGACGCTTGGAACAGTTATTTCGTGACACAGCGGTGATCTAGCGTGAGACTCTCCGGTCTGACGAACTCACGAAGCAAAGCTGCACGACCGACCTGGTATCTCTGTTTAAAGCCAAAACCCAGCCGGTTTCAGGTCAGTTTCTCACTTTACATGGTGTCTCTGTTCCTCAAAACAATGTGCGGCAATTAAGTGATGCAGTCCTCTGGAACTTGTCCATAGGCTTCCAAGCAGGCACAAAGCCCTAAAATAATTGTGACATAACTGGATTGGTCTAGGTTTGGGACCCAATATACTGTAGAATGCTTTCATGGGGGGCAAAATCTGTAGTGCAGTTAGCAGTTACTATTCAAGAAATTTAAGTAATCAAGCACTGGAATATTAAACTGTAGCTGATGATATACTGATGTTTAGACTGTCAATTGCAGTTTGGAAGGTAAGCCAGTCGGCAGCCAAACCATCTGCACTTCAGACTAAGTCATCCATCTGAAGCTAAGAAGGTTCAGGTCTGGCCAGTACTTGGACAGCAAACTACCTAAAAGCTGATTTGCTGATGGAAGAGGTGTTGGTGTGGCCACCAGTTTAGCCCATCCTGTGGTCAATGTGGATCCCAATGCCCCATTGCAGTGACAGAGACGCTGTGCTGCATAAAATTGCCCACTGCGGCTCTATAAAATCTGGCCTCCAAATCATCCCTTATACCTAACTGGTGAATTCTCTCCTGCCCCCTCACACGCCATGGGTGCTACACAGTGGTGGTGGTTGAACTGGCTCCCCATTGCTTCTCAAAACACGCTATATAAATGTAACACTCATTCAAGTGCTAATTACTAACATAGTAACTGAGATAGTGAGCAGTAAATTATCATTATTAGATATTTTTTGCAGCTGACAAAGGTCATTGAATAATATTGCAGAAGCATTCTGAAACTCAGCAGCCTAGATTGCACCCCCCACCCCCTCCCAGGGGACCCTTAAGAGCCCAGGGTGCGGTTCTGATATCATTGCCCTGCACTTGATTCTTCTGTACACGTACAGAGAGCGCCTCTCGGTGGCTGTGCAAGGCTCTGGTGTCCCCTCGCAATCCAGCCTGCCTCAACTGCTTTTCTAAGCCAGAAGAGGGTAAGCATTCTCTTCTGCCTGCAGGCGGTGGCTAACCCTCCAAAGTCGCCAACACACACTTCCTGGTCCTTCTTTTCTATTGTACTTTTGACAGGGTTGCATTTGTTTGTAAAGTTTAGACAAACTCTTTGGAAGAATGCTGCCTGCACACATTCCCTACATCTCTGGTTCTGAAAGGTAACACTTCGCTGATACTGATTTTACAGTTTCTAATCTCGTAATACTGTAATGATACAAACAAGGTTTGTATTTTAGAGTAGAGAAGGCAATAATATAAATGCTATCTCTAATAATGTTCGCAGTTAGGTTGATTTCCCGCCTTAATTGAGTAGACATGGTGTCAATGGTGTTGGAGAGGGGAGTCCATTGTAATGCCTGCAGCGCTCTCGTCAGTACCGGGGGTCCTCGGACCATCCCCAGGCTGATCCATGTGAGTAGGCGGTCTAATTGAAACTGGAGATAGCCCCGTGTTTCCCCTTTGAAGCCATATGTCATAGGGGAACTGAAACACATTCATAATTCTTATTACCCTTCATTAAACCTCTCCAACCATAATACAGGCCAATCGTGCATGAAAACAAATAGAGCTGAAATCACACTTACCTCTAAAATTCCCAAGGTAAAGATCAGGCAGGACCTAAGCACAAGCAAAAGGGAAGACATTTTATATACTTACATCTTATATAAAATACTGAGCATTTACGGTCAAACAGGTCATTTTGACACTAGGGATGAACTGACCAACTCAGTGGTTTCTTGCAGAGATAACATTACACATTTTAATTGTGTAAGTAAAACAACACGAAGAAAGAAATATTAATGCACTATTCATCGATCCACCCATCCATTTTCTGAACCCGCTTGTGCAATTCAGGGTGGCGGGATATTAATGTACCAATGCAATGGAATCTAAGCACTGTGTCTTAACTACTGCATTTTTCAAAATCAAGCTAACCTGCTTAACCCGTTCAATTCCAATTTTTTCCCCTGCAAAATAAGTGCATGCATTTCACTCCTTAGACCGTCCTAACACATAATTTATATGAACTTTCTTCCTTTCATGTTAGTTATGTTAGCAACAATTGTTCCCCGTGGGATTAAACGGGTTAAATGCTGCGAAATGTCCAAGTGCATTTTGATGCGGTGGATTTAGGCACAGTGGTAACTGCAACAATGAAGAACGCTTGAAGGAGTTATTTTTACACGTGGTTCACAGGCTGGTTAAATGGAATTGCGAACTGATGCGGATGCCAGTCGCGTTGATCCACCTCCTTCCGGATCGTGTATGCGTGCGCCTTTCAGAGAATATGCTTTGCAGGGTGAAACCGCCGCTTTCAAAGAAGCACCTCAGTGTTAATTCGTTTTATCCCGAAGTCTTGGAAAGGAGCAATGTCTCGATTGCGTCGCTCTCTTGTGAAGAATGCACTGCACGTGCTGCTTAAATTACGAGTCACGTCAGAGGCACAGGGTGGCAGCTGAAGGTGAATCCCTACAACTAAATTCGTTCTTACAGTCAGCTACTTATGATTTGCATCAAGAGCATAGGCATTATGTTTAGAACGGGCGTCGATGGAGTGACCTCAGAGGAATTCCATTCATCCCATATTTAGCGTTGAGTTGAAAAGAGTTATAAATAGACATAAAATCACCACTAACTCGAGTCTTCGGGATAAGTATGCCTACTCTCTGTACGCTGGGTTTTAGGAAATTACACAGTTAACCAATTTCAAATTCAATTTGCAGGTGAAGCAAAGGTACAGAATTATCATGATGAACTGTCTAGTACGAAAGTCATCAAACAGCAAAAACTTCCTTCTCTCATGATTGAAAATGAGTAAATCATTTTGGTATGGAGTGCTGACAATATGCCTAAACTGAAACTGCGCGAGAAAAATGCCAGTAAGTGTCGTTTTAACAATCCAGACGAAGGAGAAAAGCGTGTTAGGGAGGTTTCGGCCGCAGCGCCTTCTTGCTTCCGCCGCACTGGGGAGAGCTCATTCCCGCAGGGAGGGCGCAGTCCCCCACGCTCTCTGCTACCCACCCGGCTTAAACATGAAACGTGCGGCAGACAAAGTCTGCTCAATATAACGTACCAGGTGTAGCAGACTCCTCGCAACAACAATGCATAATCTCTATAATTATATGACAGAGATAATGAATGTAGCAGGACACACACAAGAACAGTGGCATTATAAAAAGCATGCTAGCTACTAGTCACCAAGTTGTTTTTACGCATTTATCAGTGGCGTAAATAGCTGACATTGTAAACTTGACAGTTTTTGTATAACCTTATTTGCAAAACTCATGAGGAAAAACGCGGTGTAATCTTTTAAATGAAAATTATTTAAAATGTAATAACACCTGGTAGCAACTAATAAAGTGGTAGCACGAAGTGTACCTTATTTATCCCGTTACCCATTTTCACCAAACGACGTCAAATGCCCAATGCTACAAACTTGCAGTGATTCAGCTGATGGTCGCGGCTGCGGTACGTTTTGTGTGTGAGACTTTGCTAACTGCCGCTGTCAAGTTTGCGCTGAACTACTGGAAAGCCAGTGGTGCATTCTGGGACATGTAGTGCATTGTCAGTTATTGCGTAGCACACATCTATCACGTACCCAATAACGCGATAAACCTCGTGTTAAGCAATTCGCGCTATACTAGGAACTGAGATTAGGGCAAAATGGGGTTAGGGGAAGAGGCTCAAAAACGGCGTAGCCACACATTAAAAAGATGGGAATCAAAATTATAGCATAGTGTTATAAATAAGAAATGGCTATCAAATAGGTAAGTCATACAATAAATATGGCACTTTACCTGGGAAAAAGATCCGAAATTTGTTGGTGGAAGTGGGTGTCGGAAGGAAAGTTCTATATAAATGATATAATTTATTATCATAGCGTGGTGAAATCATGTGGAAAATGATAGATTAAAGAAGAGTATCTGTGCGTTTCCCAAACGCTCCCATTAGCAACTTAGCTGGACCCGTTCAATTGCATGTTACCGTAGTTAGCAACTATGCCTTTGGGAAGCGCAGCCTGATGTATTAAAAATCATCAAAAATTTTACTTTTTATCACATTTATATTTTACAAATGTGGCAGATTAAATATTATAAAACACCGTTGTCCTCATGTCCTCTGCCATACGCACTTTGCAAACACGTGGACCTTCTAAACAAAGTGTGGGTGAGGGTTTGCTACACTTGTTCAGAATAGTCACTCCCAGTGGTGAGCACGGCAGCTTTAGGGAACTCTGACGCGGTAGACTCAGGATGCCCAGTCACTGAGTCCCGGATGTACGCTCCTGCAACCTTCACGTATCTCATCGCAGCTTTGCTTGCTCATGTGCAGCGAGCTTGGTCATATATGAGGCACACTGCTTAGATAAAAAGTGTGATTCACACAACAGAATCTTCTGGCCCAACTTTAAGCTATGACCGGACAACAACCTATAATATACACAAAAATAATTTTGAAAGTCTGTAGTGCTCTATCAACAATGACACCCGGTGGAACAAGCAGTATTTTTTATGCAAAATACAAGTCTACTGGTTTTATTAAAAAGTCTCATACGATAAATTCAGAGTTTAGTATTAATTTCACTGTTCATTGGGAATGTGATACAGTTAGTATTGCAACAAGCAATATCTTCGTTAGGAAGGAAGTGCACTTCCACTTTATACAGGATAAATAGTTTAGGATAAATGTTTGCTAGGGTGGTGATGTAGGTTATCAGAAACAGAACAGTGTAGACAACAGACTGGGCAAAAAACTTACAAAAGCGGGCAGATTTTCACAATTCCCTTTCTACAAATAAGTACCATTCTTGGAAAATAAATTCACACTTTTCTGACATACAAAAAAAATGTCAGTCTTCCAAAATATGACAATACTGCTTTCACAGTTGCTGTCAGATGCTGCTTGCTGCTGATTCATCTCTCATAATCTCTAGATAAATCTAAGTGATAAAGAACATTGAACTTCGGCTTTTAGTCATGCATGGATGAAACAGCCTTCAAATGTACTCTGCCCCTAAAACCTCCCTAACTGGCATCAAAGGAGGTGTTTCTCTTTCACACCCCTTCTCTTAAAAAGAGAACCAGACCAGGAACTAGTGAAAAAGAAAAAACAGACATTCCAAAACTTAGTGCTGATTAAGTCCTACCCGTAAAACCTGCTCCGGGTGCTTTTCTGAATTTGCGCCGAAATGCATCCTGTTTTCGTTTTTATCTGCGCCGTGTCTCTTTAGCAAGAAGAGTTGTAGAATTCGCAGTTACTCATATTTCTGTTTTCATAACACTTTACAGGTAGATGTAATACCTATCCTCACTATGAATGTTACATTGATATAGCGCTTTTCACAACACCCAAAGCACTTTACACAACTAATGGGAAGCCACTAGAACCATCACCACTGTGTAGCATCCACCTGGATTATGCGACGGCAGCCATTCTGCACCAGCACGCTCACCACAGAGTAACTAGGGTGGTGAAGGGGCAGGAGTGACCTCACCAGTTAAATGTTAGGAGGCCAGATTTGAAAGAGTCACAGTGGGCAGTTTAGACAGGGCATCAAGGTACTACCCTCACTCTTTCAAAAGATGCCCAGGGATCTGACCTCAGTTTTACGTTTCATCCGAAGGACAGCACTATTTTTACAGCACAGTGTCCCTGTCACTGCACTGGGATCCCCACAGACCATAGGATGGGCTCCCCTGTTGGCCAGACCAACACCGCTTCCAGCAATAAGCCAGTATTACCAATTGGTCTCCCATCCAAATACTGGCCAGGCCCAAACCTGCTTAGCTTAAGATGGATTGCCTAGTCTGAACTGCAGTGGTATGGCTGCTAGCAAGAATATATAACACTATAACATATTGCTTAAATTTTTCTTCTGAATCTGTACCTTTCCCAATGTATGTATGTTGTGTACCGTTGTCTCTGTATGAACAAGTGCTGTGTCGAGATTTATGGATATTACTTAGTAAAGGACCCCCAAATGGTTTTTGTTTTTGCTTTCTCCCAGCTCCATGCAAAACAAAAACATGGACTGTTTGGGAGTTCTGGAGGACTGGTTTGGGAAATATTGGTTTACGATATTTAACATAGAATTTTAGACCAACATAATCTTATGAAAATTGTGGGTAGTACTGTACACACAGGATCACAACAGGATCAGGGGTTCAGATTCCAGTCTAATCTCTATGTATCGAGTTGGCATGCTCTTCCCATGCCTGGGTAAGATTTCTCCCTGTGCTCCAAAAGCATGTAGTTACTGTAGGTAAATCCTGTCTAGGTTACCATCTGCCTTGTGCTCTTTGCTTTCTGAGAAAGACTCCAGGTTTACCATTACTCGATGTGGATGCATGGCCAATCATATGCCCAGACTCAAAGACTGCTAGTGCTATCTAGTGAATCACATGTGAGTTGCCCTTGTTGGGGAGAGAGACATTATGCTGTTTGCCACAGTTCTGAATTTTGATGAGTTAACAAATGAAGCAGGGACGAAGTAGCTATTAACACGAGCTAATGGCTTACCTACTCATCAGCAAGGAAATGAGGTTTAGTGGCAAGATAATGGAATTATTTTCAATGAGTCTTTCTCACACAATAACAATGTCGTTTTGTAGGTTTCTTGTGAATGGGAAACTTTTTACCTGTTAGTCAAAATATTGCTGCTGTTTTTGTGAAGACGCTTAGTTTATCTTCTACATCCAGTGACATCTCATTTCCAGTCGCTAAATATTTGTTATGCTTCCATTTTGTGGTACTTTATTTATAGCATCACTGCGAGTCTGATTTGTAGTTTCGATTTGTGGTTTTGTCTTGGGTGACACAAGAGAAAAGGAGAAAAAGAGAAGGGAGGTGTTTACAGAAAGCGTTGCACTATTGTGCTTCCTTTGAGTGCAGTTTCAGCGGACTGATGCACACTGCTGAAAGTCTGCAGAAAGATCCAGGGTGGTGGTTTCCAACTGTTTTCAGAAAGTGAAATTTATTTTTACCTCATATACATGAATATCATCTGATTCGTATTGGCTGAGTCACACTACCTGGAAATTCTTTTTTTGGTTATTGTTGCTTGTATTGTCTTATCTTATATGGTTAGAACATCACGAAAGGGCTTTGAGAAGATCTGGAATTACATGTTAACTCAACGTAAATGGTTATTTCTACACTTTACGCACCATGCTTGTAACCTCTGATGGGTTTGACGAAAAAAGCTCCACAGGCTCTCTGATGTACCACTGTTAGATGACAAATCCAAGGCAAAAGTGGGGAAATTTCAATCCACAGCACAACACTGGGGAATATCGAGTAGGGTGCCACTATGTGGGTGAGCTGGGGACACATGCCCACACTGTGTTTGCCCTCTGCAGAGAAGGCTGTCATACGTGAGGGCAAGGAACGTATAGCGATTATGGTGGAGGAGATGGAAGAACAGAGGAAATTTGAGTGCTTTCAAAAGCACGTGGGCGGTTGTCTTCTTGGTGGCCGGGGATGCCCCACAGCCTCATGCAGAACAACAAGGAAGACTGACGTTGCATGACGCTATGGATGGCTGCCAATCTGTTTCAGAATAAACACCTATCTGAGTCATGGAATAGATAGGAACTGGCACACTTTATAACACTCAGTTGCTCTTATTAGATTTGTGTTATAGACAAAAGGTAATAACGCCAAGGTTTGGAGTCTTATATGTCATCTGCCACGTTTTGTTTATTAAAAGTTTTAAAAAATGTTGTCAGGCCTACCTATTGTGTTACCCCATTATGTTTAGTAATTACCAATTATCCTGCTCTGATTGCCCTAATGTGTTGCACCTGTATGTGTTGCACCTTCTCCTATATGCAAAGAATTGCACTGTGTGCAGAATTATTGGGCAAGTGTGTATTTTATTTGTATCTTCTCTTCCAAACAACATTTTCAGTCTCCAATCTATATAAGAATGAGCTGTTCAAATACAGCATGTTCAGTGTTTAGTCTGAGTCAGTTCTGCTTGGAAAAAGCAGGAAAACAGATATTTTACTGTGCAGAATTAGGCCGCCAGGATCGGGCGGCCTGAGGGGCCCACACAGCGGCCCCAACAGATATGCCCCCGTCTCCCTCTCCGGGAGATCGAGACACGGCCCTTCCCCCTCTTTATACTGATACTGCGTGATACTGCAGGTCACCTTGGGACTGGGGACAAGGGTGGTTCAGGTCCAGGACGGGAGACCGGATCCATGGGCCAGGACTCAGGGTTGTGTGGTCCTAATCTAGGTCATCCGGAGGGTACTCCACAGGGTCTCCCCCCCCGAAGACAGGAGGCCCAGCAGGACCCGAGCAGGCAGGAGACGCCTGGGCAACAGCCACAGGCAGGCACGATGTGGGCAGGAGCCGCCTGGGCGATGGCCACAGGCGAGACAAGGCAGGAAGGAGCCATCGGGGCAACGGCTGCAGGTGAGACCAGGCGGGTTCCAGCGAGGGGCCGGGCAATGTGGCGGACCCCGGAGCGGAGACAGATGACAAGGAGGGTCCAGGAGAAGAACTGGGTGAGGAGCCTGCCGACAGGAAAGACTCAGGTGACGAGCCAGGCGAGAAGCCGGGTGACTAGGTAGGCCTGAGCAAGGGGCCAGTTAATGAGGCGGGGCCAGGTGAGGTGCACGGCGACGAGGCAAACTCAGACATCCCTGGGAGCGCACTGGGCACGAGTGACGCCTCAGGGGGCGGACTGGGCTCGGCGGGCGCGTCTGGAGGCTGGCTGGCCTCGGCTGGCGCGTCTGGAGGCTGGCTGGGCTCGGTGGGCGCGTCTGGAGGCTGGCTGGTCAGCTCCATTACCCACTTCAGCTTCTCCGCGATCTGTCCCAGCTTGTGCAGCTGGGAGGAGAGAGTGACAGCCCCT
>JAODKM010000001.1:20108042-20119324 GCA_026780845.1 Petrocephalus sullivani
GTAAAGCACTTTGAATTACCTTTGTGTATGAAATGTGCTATATAAATAAACTTGCCTTGCCTTGCCTTGCCTTGCCTTATTGGATCACCTGTTTATCTTTTTCCGATAGTGCCCCCAGGTCCGGTTTCGGCTGTTTAGTCCACCATCCACAAGGGGCAGGGTTTTTATTGTCCCAATTTGACTATGACATAAAAATATGACGCTTCATTAAAATCTACTGTTTACAAAATAAACCCACACACAGATGTCGCATACTGTTATCGTTTATATGAAGTAATACAAAAGTTGCCATATAATAGATTAATAAGTTTTAGACTACACAAGTAGTTCGGACACCCATGTACAGGAAGTGACGTAGACACAACCAGCGTGCTGCATGTGTTCTTAAACTTCCGGGTTTTTAGCTCTGACACTTTCACATTTATAATGGACGCGTTGGATGCCGGTGCGATTTCGTTGCACGACTTCTCGGAGAAGATTTTAGAGCAAGTTGTTCATTTCCATGTCATGAAAATGACAGGCGGGTTCTTCCTCTGGATCGGCGCTACCCCAAACCTGTCAAACTTGGCTGTTTCAATGAGCAGTAAATACGTAAGTTTAGTCTTTATTATATTCTAAACGGGTACACCGATATTTTGATAATATTCAGTAACCGCGTTTAAAGGGATTTATTTCAGCTAGCTGGTTCCATTGAGTTAATATTTTTCAGTGATGCATGTAGTAGCTGATGCTATTATGACTCAGGATATTAACATGGTAGTTAATAGTTAACATGAACAACTCCACTTAGTAGTTTTATAATAGTTCACAAATACTATTTGTGTTTAAGGGAATGTGTATATGTGTGTGCATCCACTAAAACTGTTTGTCGGTTGCTACACAGGGTCAATATTCATGGTTGAATTGATTGAAACTTAAGTTTCAAGGGTGCCATCATCGCAAATCTTAGGCTATGGCTCATCAGGCTTCTGATGAGCCTACCTTCACTGTTTTCCCATATCTGGGAGAGTTATGGTGTGGAGAAGCCCAAAGAGGCTTACCATCCAGACTGGTGTGTGTCCAGAGTACAGTGCAGGGGTGATGATTTGGGCTGCAAAATCATGGCATTCCCTAGGCCCACTACTTGTTCTAGATGGGTACATTACTTCCAAGGACAACAGAACCATTCTGGAAGACCATGTTCACCCAATGGTTCAAACATTGTACCCTGAAGGTGGTGCTGTGTATCATCATGATAAAGCATCAATACACACAGCAAGACTGGTGACGGAGTGGTTTGATGAACATGAAAGTGAAATGGAACATGGCCTGCTCAGTCACCAGATCTGAATATTGATTCAGATCTGGAGTGGGTCAGGAGACATTTTCCTCCAAGAGCATCACATAGTGACCTGGCCACTGTTCTGCAGGAGGAATGTCTCAAAATCCCTCTGGCCACTGTGCGGGACTTGTATGTAATTTCCAAGACAAACTGATGCTGTATTGTCCACAAAAGGAGGACCTATACCATACTAATAAATTGTGGTCTAAAGCCAGGTGTTTCAGTTTAATTGTCCAACATTTGTACAGTCTGAGTAATCTACATATGGCTGCGTGTGTTTCTTTACATACATGAGTAACGTGTGTGTGTCTGTGTGTATATTTATATACATGCAAGTATATGTGTGTTTGTATATGTATTCTGCATGCATGCATGTATGTGTTTATTTATACCTACAGACATACATAAATTACACTCATATGAATGTATCTGACTACATGTATAGTCACATTTGTAAGTGTTCACACATGCACGTATACAAAAATGATTCTGTGGGTTCACATGTCACAAAGCATCACTGATATTTGCCCTAATTCTTGTTCTCTCATCCAGGATTCAATGCCATTGTCAACATTACTGCTAGGAGACCCGTCAGACACTGCTCCCAATGCACTGGCACAGAGACTTGGTAGGTACCAGTAAAATACCCAGGGGTGCATTTCCTGAAACTTTTGTAACACTAAGTTGTTATCTAGCACTTAAGGTCAATTGTTAATTAAGTGTTTTTCAAATCCCTTGGTAACTAAAGTAGTTTGTAATTTTGGCTGTAAATTTATGAGTGCTCTGGCCCAGTCGTTATTTTCTGCATAGTTCTTTTTCCTGAGAAAAAGAAGAGATTGAGCAAAGAACATCACAAAAGCACAATGACAATGGAAAGCGTGATCATGATCATGATAACAGTTATGATATAATGAAAGACTATGTTGTAATATAGACTATAACTTGGTGCAAAAGGGCTCATTATTGTAACACATGTATGCAATTTGAGTACATAACAGGGTTGTACACCATTCAGAATTGAACTGAGAATGACCTTGAAATTCAAATTCAATTAATAAAATTGGTTGAAAACGGGCTGCAGAATTGCAATTCGAACTTGAATATAAGGAAGTAGAATAAAAATGGAATTGATTTCACATACATTCATATAGTGTAGGTGCACCTGTAACAATAGAGCTTAAAATATGAATTGCACAGCATGTTTACATAAACTGCTTATTCTGAGTCCCACCACCCTGCAATCATGAAAATTTAGTTTTGCCATGCCCTGTGTTTGAGCACCTGCCTGAAAAGTCTGTGCAAGTCACTGTTATTAAGAATGGCACATTTGAAGAGTTGCCTGTAGGTTAAATCATTTAACTGTCATATTGTGTACCATGGTGGAAGAGCACTTCATTCAAGTAACCCTATCCATCTGACAACCCACTGACACTTGCAAGGAAAGGTGATGCAGACTCCTCACGTGCTAACCCACGCAAATAGTTAAATATGCAAAAACAATAAATATATGCCCTTGAAAAGGGTCTTGCGGGACCGATATGAACCAAATGCATATTATTGGAACAATCACACAATTTTTCTTACAATCATGCAAATATGATGTTCACTGAGTAGTTACGCATAAGCTCAATATTTACATCTACAGTCTAGAAATCCTTCAAATAATTGTTTTCCTAGATTATATGACATTCCTGTTTGATTGCATTAAATACCTTTTGAATTAAATTTAAATTAGTCGTCTTGTCCTTCCAATTCAAATTCCAATTCTGCATCTTGCATTGTGTGGCCAATTCAATTAAAATTCTAATTCATGAATGGATTCAATTCAATTCACAGTTCATAAATTCTGCACAACCCTTGTAGGCTACACAGTGAGCTAACCCATTAAACTTGCTGTGTGTTCATAGGATTTATTGATTTATCAATAGGATAAATTTCAAAACACACGTTTGCATTTGTTCAGTCCCTGGTCAGCCTACAGATATACAGAAGTTGTACAGATGTATCAAAGATGGAAAATATGAAAGGGGAATTTACATTCTGCCCTGTTTTCATTGAGTCCTTTTTTTCTATTCTAGCCAAGAAAACGAAAAAGCAAGTGTTTGTCAGCTACAGTCTTCCATCCACAGACTCCAATCTTACACTACTAGTGGAAAACAGAATAAAGAAAGAAATGGAACAGTTCCCTGACAAATTTTAGTGCTTTTTGTATTCAAATAAAAATTTAATGACATTTTCCTACTGTCTGTTGTTTGCATTGTCACTGATTGATGCCATTTTTACTATTTCGTCTTGATGTTGCCTCAAGAGAACTCGGTGCCTTGGTTGATACCATGGAGATTTTTCATGTTTTTCATGTTTCATGGGGAGGTGAGGGTCATCCTTTTGAATGCATGACAGATATTTGCATACATTTGCCTCTGTAGCAAAAACTAGGCTTTCAAGTATCAGTATTCAGATTGCTAGACAGAAAATCTAAAGAAAGCACAACAGATTTCATCAATAAATAAAGAGGTTTATTACAACATTCATGGCTTATATACACACATGTGCCTCCATATTAAAAAAAAAAAAAAGTGGTTTACATTCGCTGATTTGCTTGGTAATCCCTCACCATAGTCCATTTACAAAAAAGTTACATGTATAAATGTCATTAAAAAAATAACATTCTTAACATATGTCATGATATGCATCGAAATACTAAAAATACACATTGCCACTATTGTATTACAGTACATATTGTAAACTATAAAGTAATACATTCATAAAATTAGTGACAATACTCAACATTTCTAATACCAGATCCATATATTGACACATGTCAAAAATACATTTTTTTTTGGGATACCAGGGGATGGCTCTGTAGTCAGTGTACAACGAAACACTGCTTCAAGTTTCAAGGTTCAGAATTATTTTCTGCAGTTAATACTCAAAATTACTTGAGTCTGTCCGCTTGTCCTTTCTTGGATATTAAGGAAGAGACAAGGGGCACATTGGTTGTTTTTCTTGTTAAAGTTACTTCAGTGGTTTCAGTGATCTCACCCAAACCCTACATATGAAGGCCTTTTAGAATCACGTGTAACATTGTGCTTTGCAAATGCATCTGAACAGATGTGCTGATCTGCGTTGCTTGTGTAAGTGCTATGGTCAGGGGCGTATACAGGGGCGGGGCCACAGGGGCACTGGCCCCAGCAGAAAGCTGATTGGCCCACAGAGTCCCCCTCTCCAATTCAAAGCATACCATTTGCTAATGATAAGATGGCCCATCTGTATGAAGTATATGCCTCTTAAGCCCACTGCTTCAAAAAATCCTGGACTCGCCCCTGGTTACTGTGGGATAAAATGAGACTGGGGCCATAATACAGACACACATATACACACACACACAAAAGGTGAGTGGGATTTACCAGGACCCAAAAATTGTATAAACAGTCAAGTCTGTACAGTACATTTTTTATGCATTCTTGTAAACAATTTAAAAACTGTGAACTGATATTACATTAAAAAATAGTGAAACGGTCTTTGTGCTCATTTGACATATGCAAGGCCGCTACACAGCTTGAGGCTTTAAGATCTCATAAACGAGATACATACACACTCCAAGGATTCCGTTGTAGGATAACGAATAACAGTGGTTTTCAGGCTTAGTCTGCAAACAGTTCTTCTGATAAAAAAAAACTAAATTACCGTCATTCACCACATCAGGATTCCATTTTTCCAAAACTTGCATGCTTGGAGGATGATCTCGCGAAGAGCAATCGCATCACTAATTGCTTTAGACATTTGCAAAAGACATTTGAGATGTTTGATTTTAAACTCACAGTTAGTAACACGGCACGACACACAAAGTCTATCTAGAATACTACATCTGCACAAAAAATCTTGGCAACTTCTGATTGTTTCTTAATTCAGTGCAAAACTTCAGGGAATGTTTTTTAAAAAAAAAAAAACACGTATCACATGGTAACACTAGTTCGCTCCACACAGTGCGCGATTTTTCCATAAAACTTGCAGAACCCTGCTGTTTAATGTCATCCATCGCAAAACCTTCATGAACCTTATTCTTTTGATCTGGTTTGGTGTGGTCTACTGAATACTTGAGCCAAAGAGCTACCCAAAATTATAACTAAAAACAGTGTCTACATTGCAAAACAATGTTTTCAAGGTTTTATCATGGCTAAAGGTTGCAGATTATCCTTTTTAAGTGGACCTAAGCTTTTTTCCTCAGTCGCTTCATATGACAAGGCATTTAGCATCAACAAGAGCCTTGTAGGTGGAAAAACAATTGCTTTTGACATCTGGGAGAGAACATCAATTCGTTCTGCCATCAGAAGCAGCACAAGCACCTGTGAGCCAGCACCTGCCTGCCCCCACATAGTGACTGAAATCTTAACATTTGTACTGTGTAAATTTAGATTTTGTCACTTTGTCCAGCTTACTCATCAGCAGTCCCTGGAGGATGGGTCTGGTTCCTCCCAAGGTTTCTCCCTTCTAGGGAGTTTTTCCTTGCCACTGTTGCCTCTGGCTTGCTCACTGGGGGCTTTTGGGCAGAGAAGATGTAAAGCGCTTTGAGAATGTAATGTTGTAAAAATGCGCTACACAAATAAAACTGAATTGAATTGAAAACGGCTTCCCTGCACGGATCGTGAAAACATCACAATCTGTAAAAATTTATTAAATTTACCCTGTTCCTCAGCGACCCGCCTTGTTTTGCTTCGATAAAGTCCATTAATAAATAACTCTTGTACCCTTCTGTCCGTTTCAAGCAGTGTGGATGAGAGGTAGGACAAAACAGGAGAAATACATGTCAGCTCTGTCTTGACTAGTGGCACCAAGAGAGTACAAGAGTTTAAAAGATGTATCGTTAGGATTCTGCTTCATGTAACCCACAGATACTCAGCAGGAATTTGTCTGTAATGCTACTATTCTGGTGATATCCTGACTACTGAAACTTACTCACAGATAAGGACCAAACACTGCCGCTTGACTTTAGTCTCCTGACTCCTCCTAACACCCATGGCACGAAGATCTCAGAAAAGAGCGATCAGTTTTGAACAAATACAACAAATAGTGGTATTCAGTTTTAAGTTTGGAGGGGTTCTTCACATTGTAGGAGAAAAAATTTGGCCTGGTGCCCATCAGTATGGGAGTACTCTCAGGCCATTGGATCTTGTTTCTGATTAATATTCCTTGGTTTGAGATTATCGCAGCCTATCTGAGGTTGTCACCTCAGTCAATCAGTGTGGGCTGCAAGGTGCTATTGGACGGCTGAAGGTAAGTCCCGCCCCCATGGCACGTAGGGGCCTCAGTGCAGAACACGCTCTCACGGCAGCTTCACCCCATTGGTGGCTGCACTTCCTTCGCATGCACTAGCCTCTGAGGTGATGGCCTGGCGGACAGGCGTGTCGTGGACGCGCGAGTAGTCCCTGGTCTCGGCACGGGTGAGCAGGAGGTGCTGCTCACCGGGCCGCTTGGGTGGCAGCAGCGGTTGCCGGGCATAGCTTTCTCCGTCCGCCAGGCTCTCGGGCAGTGGCTGGCGGCGCGTCTCCGGCAGCAGCAGGATGCAGATGATGCAGATGAGGGTGCAGCAGGCGAAGATGACATGGTGCAGAAAGTAGCCCTTCTGGTTGTGCAGCTCCATGATTGGTGCAGTCAGCATGCCGAAGCCGGCACTGGCCAGGACCAGACCAAGGCCACCGCCCCTGGGGACAGATGAAGAAACAAAAAACACAGTTACCCCATATAGATAACCACACACTGCACCAATATCCATACTGGTATCAAGATAAAACAAAGTTATCCACCAATTATTAATGTTCCACAACAATAGTGAAGATAAAAGGGAAAAAATACCATTTTAATCCCTGTATTTACCGCATACAAATGAAATGAAGTCAACTGGAAAATAAATGAACATTAATAAAACAACAGACAAGGTACACAAAGATCATTTATCTTCCTTGGGAGACTGTATATTATAATGTGCATCTTTGGGACTGAATTATGAGCGTGCATTTTTACAAATTACAGTCTGAATCCTTGAAGTTAGTATCAAAATAGTAATGCATGTACCGCTGCCGTACTTACAATCAGGGCCGTCAGAAAGACACTGATAACCTGGCAGATTCAAGAGGCCCAGCACTCTATAGAGGTCCCAAAATGTACTGTCAGTGGCCTGATTGGCAGAATCCACTAAGGGAACTCACCCTCACTTGGGGTATCAAGGAAACTTTTTGCCAGGGGGCCCAGAATATCAATCTATGCCCCAGCTCACAGTATTCAAAGCCTTCTATGAAAACATCCGGGTGAAGGGGCACTGTTCAACAACCTAGGTAATTCCTATACGGCCACTAGGTGGAGCCAGATCTCAAACACTCCGGCTTAGCACAATGCAAACAATGGCAACGCTGTAGGTGCTGCCAAAATCCGCTCGCATTAGTCAGAACAGGTCTGTGACACAGAGAGCACAGCCGGCTCCTCTCATCATGAGTCCTGCTATCTGTGCCGCCCACAATCTGCGTTTCTGATACGCTCCCTGAAAGGACACCAGTCAAGCTGCAGCAACCAATATGATGGCAAAATAAGGGAAAATATGTAGTTTTGCAGCATCACAATCAGGAACCTGGATCAAATGCACAAACTCTAGCACCATTAAACCCACAGCTGAATGTTAAATAACTTGTGTTCATTTTATGGGATAAACCCCATAAAAAGAACTTTCTTATTAAGTTCGACATATTTGAAGTCAGGTCTGGCAGATGAATCACTACAAATGTTAATTTGCCTGTACTCTGGTGCCCCCACTTGTGCTGTGACCACTGGGGGAATAACAGCTTACCTGATGACGGTGGGGGTTATCTCAGCACAAAAGAAGATGCTGAGGCTGCTGACCGCATGCGAGGAGAACATGCCGATGATGGAGAAGGCCACAGAGAACTTCTTATTCAGCGTGTCCCTCAGTTCTGTCAGTGGGAATTTTTGAAATATGTCCATCACATCTGAAGGGTTTATTATTCTGTGTGTGTGTGGGGTGAACCAAGTTGTACCAGGCAGTTGATGAGAATGGGTCACTGCATTACATAAGAAATCATACGTTACCTATATCATGCCGGAGGCTGTATTTCCCAATTACTGCATTTGCCAATACGTCCAAGAGGGGGCAGAATGGAAACAAGCATATTAATATACAATAACATACAATATGTTAATAAAAGGACAAAAAACATTAAAACCTTATAGAGCCTTAACATGACAATCAAATTCCTGTTCTCTGGATTTTCTGTATATAAACATACATACATACATATACAGAACAGTGCAAAAGACTTAGGTAAAGATGTTTAGGGCTATTTATCTAGGCCAGAGCTATTCAAATCACGGTCCTCAAGGGCCGAGCCCTGACGATTTTCCAGCTTTCCTTTACCTCTCAGCCAGGTGTGAAGCCTCCAGCCAATCAGAATCAGTAATTATTAAACAAACTACCTGGAAGAACTAAAACAAGGCCTGGATTTGGAATCGAGGTCCAGATTTAAAGAGCCCTGGTCTAGGCCATATGTGTATATTTACTCAGAGAAAAAAAAAAAAACATATATAAATTCACCATAACACAATATAAAAACTAGAATTTCTTCCGTTCTCCAAAAAGTCACTGACATTTTGTTGGATGGATAGATGAACACTGCTTCGGGTCCCAAACCTGTGCTCGGGGTCATTGTAGCCATTATATGTATTAGTTAAATTACACAGTCACCTAAAATTAATCATGTACTTGATTAGTTACAAAAACTCAATGAGGTACTGATTAGCCAAACAAGGTGTGCTAAAGGTTGACTCAAAAAAATAATGTGTGTATTAGATGGTTGCTGCAAATACTGGGGTCACTTTAGGAGAGGATTTGAAATGGCTGAGCTGAGACTTTTAAAGACAGTAAAGTCATACTTCTAGACCAACATGATATAAACAATTTCTTTGACTGCCTAAGACTGTTGCACAGTGCTGTATATGTACATGTGTGCATGTGTATGTGATGCATGCGTGTGAGGCCACGCCTCCCCCCTCAAACACCCAGCACTCACGGTTAAGCAGGCCCAGCTGCAGCAGCGACGCCAGCGCGGTGACAATCATGAAGACCAGCAGGCCGCCCCTGCGGCCCAGCAGGGCCACAGCCGGGCACAATGCCAAGCACGACGCCACGGCGATGCCAGCCATGGTGAAGTAGTCGGCACGGAAGCTGTGGAAGCCCTCCCGGGCCTCGGGGTCCATCATGCTGCGGGCGAAGCAGTGATGAATGCCGTACCCAGTCAGCCTGTGTGAGAGGTGAAGGCTATGCTCAGGCCACACCCTCTTCATGAATATCCAACAACAGGGGCGTGGCCCAAGAGTTAGGCAAATTGGCAGGATAGGTTCCTCTCCCCTCTGTGCCACCATTCGCACATATGACATCATCCATGGTAATGCAGAACTGAGATTCATTCAACACGGCACGACGGCACTCATCATCAGTCCCTGCCTCCTGGCTACAGCACCACTCCAAACACAGCCGCACAGCGCTGGTAGTAATGGCAGCCAACGCATGGGACGGTGATGCCAGTGTATTGTATTGTATTGTATTTCTGTTTTTACCTTGTGTATAATGCTATTGCTCTCCTTATTGTCTGCACTATATTTTCACCAGTTAAACCATCTCAAGTCAGTGTTTTCTATTGTCAACATATTGTCATTGTTTTAAAATTGCTGCACAACAAGAGATTTCATTGCACTGCAATAATGAGAAACCTCTCAATATTTAGCGAACATTTTACAAGCGGATTAAAAAAGAAACAGCAGCCAAACCAAAAAAGAATCAGAGGAGGAGTGATAAGAGGCCAAACACCCCCCCAGTACCCAGGTTAAACACAGCAGGGTTCTGCCACCCTGGGTTTCCAGCTGCCAGGAGAGGAAAGGAAATGAAGATGCACGCACACACACACAGGTTTGTATTTATATCTTTTGTGGGGACTGCCCATTCATTTCTATGGACATAACTCTAATCCTAAGTATGACAATTACACGACAAGTGCACAATTTTGGCACTTAGTTTTTTGATTGCAGTTACAGATTTTTATAAACTTGAGGTTATCATTGTGGAGAAAATGTCCCTACAAGGTAAAAAAAAATTACAGGTTTTATCACATTGTGGGGAAATCTGGTCAATTACAAACAAACAAACACACACTTGGTGGCCATAGAGCTCTCCAGAATGCCCTCCTGGCTCGCACACTTACGAATTCACGCACAGCACCACAATGTTCTTCCATAAGTTGCGGGTGCCCACCATCTTGATGATACACGTCCGCTTTGGCTTCCTGGGAAGCTCCCTTTCCAGCTCTACAAGACAAGGGGGGATGCAGGGATTTTATTTTAGCAATGATTATTTTGACATACAGGAATTAAGTAAATTAAGTCAACATGATGACAAAGTCAGCTTCTTTTAAGATGTATTATTATTGCAATCATCCTGTGGTGACATTTAAGTTCTGCTTTGCAATACTGATAGACGACTGCAGCTTCCTTCAGTTTTAATGTTAAGTGCTTCGACAGAACAGAGGCTTTCGCTCCTTATTCGGACACTCATCTGCTATGTCTTCCTTCAGCCATGTTGTCAAATAACTGTGAAGAATAATTTTCATCAATCATTTTTAATTAATCGAGTAATCATAACAACTAATATATAGAAACTGGAGAAAATAACACAAGACAAACTAGAAAAAAATTAAAAAGAGAAAAAAAAATCATATTAATGTGGCATTCAACCTTCCCTCGCAGCGCTGGTTGATTCATGGAAACTTAAGAGAGCTACTCACAGCAGGGGCATGACTGACAGTTTTGACCTGGTGGGGGGGGGGGGGGGGGGTGGGCCCATATTTAAGTGGGTTCGTGTGATCTAAATTTCCAGGTTTTCTTCTGTTGTAAGGCAGTGATT
>JAODKM010000001.1:20119334-20140343 GCA_026780845.1 Petrocephalus sullivani
CAGGGACCGAAGCGCGCGGTCGTGGGGTCGGGGTGTGTGGGGGTGGAGGGTGGGGGGGGGGGGGTGGGGTCTAGGCCTATATTTAAGTAGGTACGAGTGCTCGTAACTGCCAGGATTTCTGCTGTTATGAGGCAGCGATATTACATAACAGGGCAGCTGAGTATCGGCAGGGGCTGCATGGTCTATACAAAGGGCTTATTAAGAGCAGGACTCTTGCTGGGGATGCGGGATAGAGCAGCTCTAGCTGTATCGGGGGACTGCCTGTTCAACACAGCCCAAGAAAAGACAAAAGCTGAAGGGGTTTCCATGGGAACCCAGCCCAGGCAACGAATGGCATCGCTGGAAAGCTCGTTCTCCATCCATGTCTCACACCTCGCGGAAAGCAAGCCACACCCAGAGTTTGCACAGGGGACTCATAGGTCTGTGCAGCAACATAAGAAATGGTGCTTAATACCCCTGGGTGGGTGGGGTTATTGTGTGACGGTAGATCATCAAATTAAGACTTCCCTTTGGTTTGACTGCCAATTGATTAAATGAAGCAGTGACTGATCTGGCAGGGTGGCCTCACCCAAAACTTCAATATTTGAATTTTTATTTATGTTATATAACTATTAGTAGAGGTGGTGCCCCCTAATATTCCACCATTGCATGCCCGGAGACACGTGGACTTCGGAGTACGAACGGTTCCAAGCGTATGCCGTTCACTGTAGCAACAGATCTATCGACTACAATAACGCTGTACGGTGTACACAGCTTATGAAGTTGACTCAAACAGCACTAAAATGCTTAAAAATGTAAAATATCACAGCACCACCTACAGTCTTGAGCAGCCATCTTGAATCCGAAACTCGGGGCACTCTGGGCTACCCCGAGGTTTCTCCCGGATTTTTGGAGAAACGTGAGCGCGCATGTCGTCACTTCCGACCTCGAAACTCGGAATCCGAATCGAATGCATCGATAAGTTCCCTTACTCGTCTTTACAATCTGGGTTGGGGGTGTGAATCGGACAGAGCAAGGGGGGAGAATTACCTCACAACATTTTGCACACCTCAGTGGCCCTATGCAGCCTGACAGATCCGACAGATCATGTGCGTGCTGTGGGGGGCTGGCTCTGTACCGCACAAGCCTTCTGGCATAGAAACAGCCCCCCCTCCGCCCCCCCCATCCCATCAGTTCAAATCGGTGGTGATGTCAGCCCCTGAGCAGCGACACTGTCAAGGTCGACGCGGCGAAGGGCAGAGGTAGTGGCAGTGAAAATAAAAGGGCCAAAGAGAAAGGCCTCATGTGCTCGGTCCAGCTCATCGAGAAAGTGTGCAGAGCCCCAGCGCTGCCTGCCAGAAGGCAGCCAGCCATCAAACACGGGACACTGTCAAAAGTCGCATTCCTCAGAGTCGGCTTGATTGACACACCCAGCAAACAGACCAATGACAGTGTGTCTTGAAGGGACTCCACATTTAAACTGGACCTCACAAACATCCAAAACAAAGCAGGGGTCCATAGCAGGAATAGCCAGGGAGGTGAATCAGACTCAGTCACAAAACCGGCAAGGCAAGCTAAGGCAAGGCAAGGCAAGCTAAGGCAAGGCAAGGCAAGGCTAGCTAAGGCAAGGTAAGGCAAGCTAAGGCAAGGCAAGGTAAGGCAAGCTAAGGCAAGGCAAGCTAAGGCAAGCTAAGGCAAGGCAAGGCAAGGTAAGGCAAGGTAAGGCAAGCTAAGGCAAGGCAAGCTAAGGCAAGCTAAGGCAAGGCAAGCTAAGGCAAGCTAAAGCAAGGCAAGGCAAGCTAAGGCAAGGCAAGGCAAGCTAAGGCAAGGCAAGGTCAAGTCAGGTCAGGTTCACTTTATTGTCATCAAATGTGTACAAGTACATAGTGAAATGAAACAACATTCCTCCATGATCACAGTGCACAAATAACAATAACAACGCACAATAACTATACCACACAATAAGAATACCAATCTGACGTGCAGACAGTAAGCATAAGACACAAGACAATATAACAATAACAATCCAGTTGCAGCTAGTGTATGTGTAGACGCAATACAAAAGAAGCTTTTACCTGCATACCTGTAAACATTAGGTGATCAAGGCTGCATCGGGCAGCAGAGTATTGCACGTGTAACAGTATGAATACAGTGGAATAGTGTGTCGCATGTAAAGAATGTGAAAAATAGCCATTTCAACAGCACCATGTTAGGAAAACACGGAGAGGCCGAAGCATAGATGTCAGCACGTGCCATCATCTTAAGAAAAGGAAAATGGGCCCCCAGTCTCAAAATCACTAGCTTTACTGGTTTATTTCCCCCTAAGCCTTAATCAAACATGCCACAATGTCACTTACCTTGACGTTCCTACATCCTTTACCAGATGCATAAAGTACTTTTCATTCATTAATCCTTAAAATAGTGCTGTGACTAACATAATTATGACCAATTATGGCAATCATGGCTCTCTAATTAAGCCAAGGCATAATTACTTAAATAACTGCGCTAATTAAAGGAAGCATAATATTTTTTTCCCTATCATCCCAACAACCAAATGAAGTCTCAAAAAGTTTTATTGAAACAAAATACTAAAAATAAGGTTCCCCAGGTACCAAGCTTGGAAAGTCAGGAGAGTGGTTAGAGAACCTACCCAGGACACATCAGCGTGGTTAGAGAACCCACCCAGGACACATCAGCGTGTTAGAGAACCCACCCAGGACACATCAGCGTGGTTAGAGAACCCACCCAGGACACAAACATCAGAGGGGTTCTATAGAAGCTGCTGGAAACGCTGATCCAAAACACTTAAAACATCCTCCTTCTGCCCTCCTGAATGGCCGTGGATTACAATGGATTACCCCAGGGCCGTTGCTGGACATAAAGTTTTACTGGGGCACAGGCTTAGCCCACTATTACTGCCACTACCATACAGAGGTTCAGAAGTCAATAATGTTTGAACCAAATCAAAATCACCGGTATTATTTACCATTCCTCAAACCTGATCCTTGTTTTGTGCACCGATTCTTATTATCACTGTAAATTAATACACTGCCAGATACAGGAGCTTGTTAAAACTTGACCATGTGATTGTACTGGGGCACATACCCCAGTAAAATGGGTCTAGAATCATCCATGGTCTACACCAAACACAGGATGGAGAAGATAGACCTCTGTTGAACCTGCATGGCACCATGGAAACACCACGCACCCTGAGGGCAGCTTTGTGTAACAGTATGCGCAGGCATCCACAACGTGGTGTTCTGTGTTCCCATTGGAACGGCTACCACAACAGAATTTCAAATGTGTGTCTCTGCTTTCATGAGTGCTGCAGGTCTCTGGGCATGAATGTCCTCCTCTTGCTAAGCCTTGAGGGTAGGCTGATCGTAGACCTCTGGTCAGAGTTAAATTATCAGCCAGTCTCCCTTAGGCTTTTGCGCAACATGTTTTCCAAGAAAACTCTGTTGGTCTTTTCAGGGTCAGTCACTGGCTAGGGGTCGATCTTCTGCCATGGTAATCAACTCCACTACTTGTAAAAACTGCTCAACAACACGAATAACAGTTGTACCCTCAAGGGACCTGGCTCTTTGAAACAGGATGCTAGCCTGAAATGTGTTCGTGTTCCGACACTGACCTGGAGCGCCGGGTCACGCGGGGTTCAATCGGACCGGAATGTCAAGGAACAGAATGTTCTGGAGTACCGCATGTAAAACCCAGTGTAAGTGGATTTCCTGCCTCCTCCCCAGGAAGACGCGTTTCCAACACCACATATGACTCGCCGTCTGTCACTGGAAGATTTATGACTTCTCCCCAAACACATGCACGCTGGCCCCTGTTCTGCTGTTCTCATGACTGTTCTCATTACTGCTGACAAACTCCACCAGTCACTTTGGTCTCTGTAAACCGACATGCTCCATTTGCACCCCACTCAGCACCCTGACTCATGGGTATCATTAACAAAAACTAGAAAACAATTTTTGTAAACTGACAAAGATATTAAATATAAGGATATTAAAACTAACTAAATTAAAACTATAAATACTATGAATATAAACTATAAAAACAAACGTCAAATACTTAGTTACTGTTTTTAATGATTCAAATATCTTTAGTGACCATTAATAATACCTGGAACATGTTTACCCATTTTGAGGACATACTAGTATGTACATCATTAGTACACAATGCACTGTGCATTCAGATAGGATTCACTAAAGATCAGGCACAAAAAATTGTTAGTAACTTAAATTACTAACACAAATTAAAACGTAAAAACTAAATGTGTCTTTAAAATAAAAAACTAATAAAACCCACATTGAAAATTGAAAAATGCATATGAAAAAAACTCCTGCCAACCCCAAATGTGTTTGTATTGCCCAACTCTTGTAAGGCTTGGTGGCTTCCCCCCTATTTTTACCTTTCTGCTGCTGACCCTGTATTACGTGATTCAGTTCATCATCCGGAGTGGAGAGGTCCTCATAAACTCATAATCAGCTAGATGCTGTCAGAGCAACAGCAATGTATTCTCAGGATGGCCCTCTCTAACCCATTCTGTCCATCTTATCCCTACTCCTCCAGCCTCTACAATCTCCAGCCCCCCTACACACACTCCCCACCTCTTCAAAAAACCCCACCTTTGTATGACTTTGTGTCGCAGAGGAATCAGATTCACCAGATCTACATGTACTTCTCTTTTCTACCACTAGGTGACATTATTCCAATTTGGTGCGATTCGTAACCGAAAATCCTCAGTTCCAGATCAACAGAACAACAAATTTTGAAAACGTTCTATCCAATACATTTTGAGTAATCAAGCTAAAGAGAAAGTGTTTACAGGGGTGGACTGGTCCCCAAACCAGAAACCTCACTACTCTCACCACTGATGCTACTGCTCAACCAAACAACAAAAAATATCATGAGAAGGTAGCCTCATACCTGAGAGGATACCAGTGGTGTCCACCTCCATGTCCACCTTGTTCTTGCTGCCGATTCTGTACATCAGTCCTTTGGAGCGGTGGTACTGCTGGGTGGACAGAAGCCAGCGAAGGGATTCTGGGAAAATCCTGCACACACAGGGGCAGTATCCGGAGACATGGTTACCTCCAGCTTTGAGCAGATCGGCACATGCACACAGGACACTGGGGCGAGAAGGCAGGCCTTCCTACCAGATGTATGACAGCATGAGGATGAAGGGGCAGATGATGACAGCCTGCAGGACCTGCCAGTCGCGGCACAGCGCCGCAAGGCCTGGCATCAGCAGCTGCCCCGCCAGAACTACGAAGCTGGCCACGACAGTCATGGAGAAGCGCTTGTCTGGCAGACACAGCTCGATCCCTGGAGGGTAGGGGAAGAGGGGCCAGGCGACCAGGTAGTTAGGGTATTACACAACATTCCAGGTGACTGTGACCACAGGTCACATGTCTTGGTCACATGACCAACCAGCGTGGTCAACTAGGACTCCTGTAAAAGGGTACATTTTAACCTGTAAATGGATAAATTTTAACAGGAAGGAAAAGGGTCTAAAAATGAGAATGAGGTAAGGGGAATGCGCTGGTACAGCACATTGCCGCACACCACCACACAACAAACCACGTCAGGGATGAGGACCTGGGCGCAGCCGTGCAGTGGGTGATACCTCAGTACCAGTTTTTCCAGTAGCTGGAGTGCCAATCCTGCCACCAAGTAAAAATCTGACTGATAGGAAAGAAAGTGACATGCAGAGCAGGCTGGTAAGATTCTAACCAGCAACTGATAAAAAAAAAAACATGGGTCAAGACCTCATTAGCTCAGTGATGCATAGCAATGGCAAGACATACACACACACACAGTGCTTGGGTGACCTTCACATTCACTCAATCAGCATTTCACACACTTATCTCACTCACTAGCAGGCTCGGTATAAGCTAAACTATCAAAGTTTCAGCTAAATCACCCCCAACACCCCCCCCACCTTCATGGCCTGGCTAGATGGGCCATTTAAAAGGCGGCGAGGTTTGGAGAACACCCCGGCCGACCGCAGCTCGCTCCCGTCCCACGGAAAGGACCGGAATTTCAATGAGGCTCCCCAAGGGACAGAATAATCCCCCCCATTCATGAGACTCGTCAGTGGGTGGAACGACGAAGCGGGCCGGGATGGGGCCATTACCCCAGGGAGGGGCTGGCTCCCATCATGGATCGGGCTCATTCCACCCGGCACAGTCTCCGGAATCAGAACGAGCCGGCAGCAGCATCCGTTACCGCCAACAGCAAGAGAATGTGGCGACTACCTTTGGTCCACAGTAATACAACATTCTGACTTTCCTGTTCAGGCATCACAAATCGATACATAAAAACTGACCAGCTGCAGCTTAAAATAGGACACCAGAAAAGATTTACATTGTGTATCGTACACACACACACACTGTCCAAAGAAGAGCTCATAACTCTCCCCCCATGATGGTGTCCTTCTCCAGAGGTCACACTGGCACAGTATTTGACATACATGGTTTTACATAGACAAATATATGTGCATCTTATTAGGCTAACCATAGACTCCTGAGCAAGTTCAAGTGAGGTAATTCCACAATGGACCATAAGAGGTATGCCCTCTGAACACATGAGGGCTTTCAGCCACAGAGGATCTAAACAGAACGGCTGCTGGGCTGCTGCAGGGTACGTCCAGTGATCGGTCACTGCACGCCCAGGCCTTTCAATCAACCCTGGCAAAGTAGTAAACCATTCTAAGTGGTGATGAATGGGACATGAAGCCACCAGTAGGGGGCGATCAACCCTCTGGACCCGTTGACATCATTGTTACAGCAGTAGCTTCCTACTGCCCCTGACATTTTTTCCAGTGATTTCAGCCATGGTAATGTTTGGTACTGTTACTTAACACTGAAGCCATTATCTGTTCTCCTTAAATGGCTTCTGGGGGAAAAGGGGCCAGACTAATGCATAGGCTATCCTAGGCTATAGCTTATGGTCCCAGCAAACTTCTGGGCTCCACCCAGCCTTGGTAAAAACAGAACAGTTAATTAAACTGGCAACACCTATGAGTTGATGCTGATGTCAGCCTAGGGTCCCGGCTTAGTTAATCTACCACTGGGGGTGTAAGGTTTGTCACAAAAAATCATTTATTCGGAGTTCAAAAAACAGTGAGGACATATGCATTTCCTTAGATGAAGGGCCTTCTGCATTCACTGGGGATGATTTTAAGATTTTTTTAAGGTGGGAGGGAGGGCCATAATTAATATAGGCCGACCTTATCATTAGCCGATGTTTTGAACCCATGAGTGACAGGAGAACGCCCCTGTAGCCCTGCTCCTGTATGCATCCACGGTGTTTACTGTCTGCCATCACATCCCATAATTCCCCCCTAGCCAAAATTGCTTGCTCCATAAAAACAAGAGTCAGCACTGACTCATTACAATGGCTGTCGGTGTGCAATACGCATTTGCTCAGGTGCGTGACAAAACACCACCAGGTGTGGGATGAGAAAAAGTTTCCATCCCTGTCCCACATTTCCGGGCAACACCAAGACAACAGTGGCCGAGGGGGATCTTCTTCATCAGACCTCAGTGCAGAAATTAAAGCAGCCCCCAGATGGCAGATGGTTCGGTCCAGACCGCTCCATGCGCCATGGGCCATTCCTGAAGACCCTGGCTTCCGGATATGAGCCCGGCCAGCTCCCTGCTAGAGTCCTCTCGAGAGAGAGAGAGAGAGAGAGAGAGAGAGAGCCACCCACGCATGCGTCACCATTCGGACTTGCCGCTACCTTTGGATGGAACAAGGAGCACTTCTAGGCTCCAGGACTGTTGCGGGGGGGGGGGGGTTAACTGCTTGTGGATGGTGGTTGACTTGCACCCCCAACCTAACACATCACCGGCAGGGAAAATACATCGCCCCCAGAGCTGGAAAAACCTTCAGGCTTCTGATCTTTGACCTTTCTCCGCAGCTCCCCGCCCAGTACCTCCTATTTCTTGCCTGAACGACCATGCAGCACGCAGAGGCACACATACATAGCATGTCTGCTCCAAAGTGACAAGGTTTATCAACCACTTCCATGTATGTACATTAAACAGGTGAATGACAGTTGGTATGAAGTGCTCATTTCTGCATTTAGGCAAAATGAGTCTCTGGATGGGAGAACTTCTCCTCCCTCTAAGATCTCTACTGAGGCAATGGACCTCATTTTCCATAAGGGAGAGTAATTCGTCCCTCACTTTCCTCTCAATCATGACCTCCAGCGTCTCCAGCGGGAGATCAGTGATGGAGCTGGCCTTCTTAATCATCCTGTTCGGCAGAGCTTCCGCCTCCTTTATGTTGCCTCCCTAGCAAAGACACAGCATATGTCAGGACGCTGGCCACAACGGAACAGGTGTAGCAGTTTGCTACACTCACCGATGGACTTCATGCCCCGTAGTCTTTGAGCAGAAAGGCAAACGTCCAGCTGCCCCCATCATGGCTGCTTTAGGGTCACCGACCTGCTCCAGCTGCTTCACCTGTGCCGTTTTAGGCTGCACCGGGTTCTCTGGCTGTGCCAAGAGCCCAGAAAAGAGGCATGCAAACTGGGCTGCGGCTGCAGGGGGGGGGGGGGACCAGCCCATCCACACTGCGGGGGCTTCATCCTGCACTATGCAGCTGCTAGAAAGGACCCTTTGTCTGGCAGCCAGAGAGAGGAGGCCCAGAAAGGAGACAGGGACAGCGGGGCCTCTCTCCGGGGTGCTCAGTCATCGCTGCCTGTCCTTCATTGCTTAGCGAGACAATGTGGAAAATGAGGAACAGCAGGACAGCAAGGAAGTGATGCGATCATAATCTTAACTATCAGAAGAAGTATCCAGGGTATGACTGCTCTTTTAATGCGTGCGTCGTGGTCGTCTGCATCCCAACAGTGGGTTAGGAACCAAACTGGGAGGTGTGAGACCTGTAGAGGTCCCCCAAATAAACAAAAAGCCCTGATACTATGCAGATAAAAGGAAGGAATTAGTATTAAATATGTAAGCCAGTGAGCCTGATACTCTAGTATGTGTTGACTGACATGCTGAATAAATGTTTAATAGATTAAACAAAACAGAATGGAACCGAGAAATAGTAAAAGGAAAATTTAGCTTGGAAAAAAACGGGCCAGATGAGGTTCTGTGGCGAGCAGAGGGTGCGAAGCCTGCACCCCGGACGGCATGACTCAGAGTGGTAGGTGAGTCACGGTGCATGGCTGTCAAGGATGGATGGATAAAACAAACGAGAGAGAGAGCTAGAGAGAGCGAGCCCCCCCCCCCCTCCCGGACAGCGAGCTGCATCGAGCGCGGATTGCTTTGCGTGGGAACCCAAGCCAGCCACAAAAGACTGCATTCATCACCCCTGCGTGTGAGTCCAGTGTTCGGTCAACTGCGTATCTGTGGTCTTCTCAACTGCACAAAATGAGACGGGGAGATCCAGGGGGTTCATGCACTCTGGGTGCGATTTCTACCGTCTAGCACAGAGAGTGGGCTGATACCCAACATCCATGGAGTTTGTATCTAAGTCGCGAATCCATTTGTTTGAGCCACAATGCCGAAATATTTTAAGTCCACCTTCCTGCATCCCCGACCACCCCCCCCCCATACTGACAGAGCTTAGCGCCTCCTCAGGAAGGGCCAATGTCAGAACCCGGAGTTTCCTTGGAAACGGCACCATTGCATCACGGAAAGGTTCAAGGGTCACCCTTCTCACTGCTCCACCGGCTGTCGCTTAGATCCTACGGAGCAGATGCATCGGTGTCACACTAATGCGGCTTTACGAAGAACTGCTAAATGATCCAGTTTTACCGTAGTGTTGTAAGAGTGAAGAGCTAACAATACAGCAGGTTTTACTTCTATGCTCAATGCTATGTTAACGATAGTTAGCGCTATGCTAGTGCTATACTCAACATTCTGCATAATGCTGCGTTAATGACATGCTTATTTCTCTAATAGTGCTATGCTTAATCATATGCTACTGATACACTAGTGATTCACAAGTGCTAAGCAGATCCTCTCAGTGACACATTTATAGGGTGTGAGTGATATACGAGTCTTAGATTTATTGTGCTAAAGGTTCTAAGTAGTAGTTTTATGGGGCTAACGTGACTCATCCTTTTTAATACCATGATTTATAAATATGACAATAATTAACAATGCATTAAGATTTTACAGTAATCCTTTATTTGCCATTTGCACAAGTACAGGTACATTGGAATGCCTTTTTTCTCCCCATGTATCCCATCTTGCTCTCCTTTGTGACATATACAGTCAAAAGTGGAGCATGAGGCCCACACACAAGACCAGGCCATTTAGCAGACACTGCTGGTTCGGTCCGGACCACTCCATGCGCCATGGGCCATTCCTGAACACCCTGGCTCCCGGATATGAGCCCAGCCAGCTCCCTGCTCAAGGGCACAATGGACATGTCACTATTCAGCAGAGGTCATGGCTTGAGCTAGCAACCGTCCCATCACACGCACAGAGGCCTGACCCAGAGAGCCACACGCCATGCCCTTAAGAGGGCTTCCTTAACCATCCGCAAACTTTACATCAGAGACTAGAGAAAACATCAGCAATCGAAACATCAGTGACGATGAATTTGGTCCACAATTTCCAAGAGACAAGGAAACCCAGCTAAATTAGTTACGAAACAGGTTTTTGTTGTAAATGGTTTACACTCAGAAACAAATCGATGTGCAAATAAGCCAACGTGCCGAATTCCCCACAGGGATGCGCTGCGTATAAATCCCAGACAGGCTGGAGTTGGTCCCCGGGAAAGAACCTTGAATACCATCCAGATGGAAAGGGAAATTAGTCATAAAAGCACTATGCTATCCATATGAACTTCCAAACGATTCGGTAAGCACCTAAGTTCCACAACCTATAAATATTTCAAGTATTCACTTCCCAGAATCCCTTGTAGTGCAGTGTGGCTGACAATAAAACCACAGACTGCAGACTTAGAGAAAGCTCATGAAATCACAGCCTTATGCACTATATCTGCAGATGGGCAGCTCCACGACAAGCTGTTTTCTGATGCCCCGTCCTACACAGAACAAGCAATGTGGTTTGATGGACGAGGAGAGTGTCAGCTGCTGTAGGGCGGTGGGTGCAGGACTGGCAGCCATGGGGGAGCTTACGGTCATGCCAGGTACAGAAACCCACCATCCGAAAGAGAATGTGCCAACCCGGCAAAAGATGACTTTGTGCTCTCCTGGCACCAGGTGAGCTTCCAAAGGCCCCTTGGCAGGATCAGCCTTGAGTACATTAAAACAGCCAGGATCGCATTAATCCTTGTCTGATTGGCAGTCACTTTCAGGTAAGTACCCATGGCACCCAAACAGGCTTAAACAGTGTTTTGAATTAAACTACCAGGGTGTGTGGGACTGGACTGTAAGATTACCATGACAATTTCAGCATATCAGTACCCATGGGGACAATAGGGGTATGTTAAGTGGGATGGTGGTGGTCTAGTGGTATGAGGCTCTGGTTAGGGAGCAAATAGTTGCTGGTTCAAATCCCATCTACCACCAGTGGGTCCTTGAGCAAGACCCTTAACCCCAAGTTGCTCCAGGGAGATTGTAATTGGGTAATGTAAGGGTGTCAGCTAAATGTCTAAGTTTAGCGAGAGATGTTTTGGGATGTAGAGGTCAATGAATTCTTAGCTCAGTACGCAGTGTCCATCATCAGGAGGACAACTTATTCCAACTAACCATGGGTGATGTTCATCTTCATCCAATCTCCAGTGCTCCACGGCATCACTGACATGAAATTGGCACAATTTGTTCTTATTTCATGGAGATGTAATATTTTCCAATGTAATATTTGCCAAAAGCCTCCAGCCGCAGAGATAGACAGTCACACAAAACAGGTTGGCGAGCAAGTGATGTAGACATTTGAACAACACACCCTCTCATGCCAGAAGCACCCCATAAAGGCCATGCAATGTCAACACACCATGTCCAAAAGGTCACATTGATTCCTCGGGCTGTGGGGATGTATGCCAACCTTAAACCACCATCCTACACAAGACTACATCTCTGCTTACACTGCTTCAGCCATATGAATGAGTGCAGCCCACAGGCTTGCATGGTCAACATTAGAGGGACAAGAAAAACAAGAGCAAGTCCATGAAGTTCTGTGTTGGACATCCAGTTCAAAGTAGAGAAGGACCGTTTATTGTAACATGACGGAATGATCCAGTGTCAAAATTCGAGAAACCAGACCCTTTTGCCAATATCAAAGTCTATTTAGATAAAAACTTCAGTCTGACCAGAGAGGCAGAAAACCAAGAAGAAATGTCAAAGAAATGCTAAAAAGCAAACCTCTTCCCTTTGCTAGTTCAACAATGCATCACAAATCAGTTAATGATCATTATGATTATTCAAAGCAGTTAAGATGAAAAATTAATCACGATGTGCTTTTTAAAATGCATGTTTTTTTTGGTATAAGAACTTCATTGAAAAACTATAATTTTAAATTTGTTTTGCAATCTGTTCCCAATCCTTCCTGAAAGGTCTTTGCAAAAACACGTATACAGATTTCAAAACCATGAGCACGGATTCCGAATTTATTTCTCACCTGAACCCAGGCGGGCTCCATAGTATTTCAGTGAAGTTCTTATAAAGAAAATAACAAAACATAGATTATGCCCTGTGCCATTTAAAAAGAGCATCATGGTTCATTTTTCATCTCAAATGGTTTAAACCAGCAGACATTTATATCAAGTTTAACCAATTTGTGATGCATCATTACATCCCTACTGGATACTACGTTACTAGGAGAAAAAATTACAAAAAAACACACAAACCAAAGAGGCGAATTGCTTAGAAAATGAAATGCTTGTTAACAGTGGGCCAAGAGCAATACAGCACCTCTTCAGGTCTTTAGAAACCTGCCAAAGAGATCAGCAAGGACTAGGGTCTGTTTACTTTCACCCCTTTCCCTGTTTGACATCCAATTGGAAGACTGATAGCCTTGCCTTAACAGTTGTGATTTCCCCTCATCAGTCAACAAGCCAAAGATAACATATGGCTGTCTACACTCGTATAGCTGCATTGCAGCCAACAAAAATCAATGGCTCAGGACAAAAAATCTCTACCTATGACAGTTGGACATTTTGATGTCCTTGCAATGCATGTCAAATGGGTTTTACGAATAGTGTTCCCTTGGAAATGGCATCTCATTGTCAAACTCGTGTGACTTGGGCATACCCACATCATGATCCTGAAGTTATGTTTTTACTTTCCTTAGCTCTACGTTGAAAATGTAACCACAGAAAAACTAACCACATTGTCCAAAAAAGGTCACACATCAGCTGACATTGTTGGGGTCCATTGTCTGGTCCCCTGTCCTCCTGTAGATGTAGGGCGAGCAGGAGATGGGTGGCTACTTACTCATTACATAGAGGGAGAGGGTGACCCCGGCCAGGCAGAAGCCTTCAAAGAAACGGAGGGTACTGAACATGGACACATTGACCGAGAAGGCCACTGTCAGCCCGAAGACCAACATGAAGAGCAGGGAGATGATCAGCACTGGCTGACGGCCAAACCTACATGAAACAGGAATACAGGCAATACACAAACATCAGAGTGTGAACAGCAAGTGTTCATCCAACAGAAATTCACAGATACTGAGGGCAGTCTCTCAAACATGCAAAATGATTTAATCAACTCAAGAAGACCACAAACCCTCACATGTGGTCAATGGATGTTTAGAAGAACAGAATAATATTCCAAGAATAATTAGGGTCAGACACCGAGATGGTGATGTATGCATCCAGGAATTTCAGCCAACTGCAGTAACACTGCATGAAGGAAGAGAACGCTTACCAGTCTGCCAGAACGCCCATCACCAAATATCCGAAAATGGACCCAACCAGCAGAGAGAATTTTGCTATGTGGACCTTCTGTGCGGAATTGCACACCAAATTCCACTGTGGGGGCAGAGACAGGGAGGCAATTAGGTTCATGTGACCACACACACTATCAGCCTTCTAAACACAGAGTACAGCATGTTTTTGGGAAACGGGGTGGGGTTTCCAGCGCACACACACAAACACACACACGCACATGCACGCGCACACGCACACAGACACACGTGCACCTCAGTCCCTATATTAAATCATTCAAAAGAACAAGATTACTACTTCGTTGGCTTTGGCATCTGATTATATCATCTGCATTCTTCACAGTTTACACTGCCGGTGTCCAAGCGTTGATGCGTCTCCACGCCCATCGTTCACAAATATTTTATGAAGGATGGGGCCCATCGAACACCCTGCCGTGTTTAACCTGAGCTTTGGCGTGACTGGTGAGCCTCAGGGAACCATCTGAATGACAGCCAAATCCACTGCAAACACTCAGCAGTAAATTAAACATGGACTCCAGGGACACGCGACACGAGAAGCAGGGAAATGCTATACTGTCCCACCAAGGACGTTACTGGGAAAACTTGATACTTAGAACTTATTTGTTCTGTTTTTCAAAACCCCACATTTAATAAAACTCTACTGTGGCATCCACGCCCTTCTGTCTGTATGTCGTGAGTGAAAAAATCCAGTAACATGGCAACCTCCTTGTAGCTTATCTATAACAAGCCTTTGTTACAGTCATCAGTCACACGATCCACCCAGAGTGACGGGATCTAAAAACGCCCTTGCCAGCAGAGCCTGGGCCAGAACCTTGGTTTCAAACAAAGCGAAATGCTAGTCACACATGAATTGGTGCCAACCATCAGCCGAGACCAAAGTCCTGCCAGCTCCACGGACCCCCGCGAGGAGCCCAGCTGTCGGAGCGCGTGGCGGCCCAGTGGACATGCCTGGCAATGGGCTGCAGAGGGGGAACGGGGCCAAAAGGATGGCCAGGGTTTTCGGAGGTGGAGGGGGGAAGGGGGACCATATTGGAAACAGGACACTTGGGTCAGACTCAAACACCAGGAAACACTGCCCTTGTACAGTTTGACCTCCTGAGATTGTGACTGAGTGTTTGAGGAATTAAATGTTAAATATGCTAATGCCTATAATAACAAATTATTATGCATCACCTTGCAAGTTCAAAGTCTTCCATGATGACTAAAGTCACTCACATCGCAGGACTTTTTCAGACTGGGTGGAGGTAAGATTTGGAACCCCAGTCATCCTACTTCTATAAATCAACGCCAATATCATCCTGGGTAAGAGACAGCAGTGAACAGGTGGTGATCACAGTTGTACTTGGAGTGGGTTGAAACTCAACAGTACGGCTAAAGAATTCCCATAATTCTCTTCTGCCCAAATGCCGACAGCTGTCTGCTGATGCTAACCAACTGTTCCCCACTTCACCAGGCCAAGCTCAAGTAGCCAACAAAAGTAGGGACTGGGAGTGAACCCAAAGCGTCTGGTGAAAACCGCGAACAAGAACAGATCTTTGTCTCTCAATACATGCATCCATCCCTCAGCGTTGCAGTGATCCTGGAGTCTTTCCCAAGAAGCAAGGGGTACAATGAAGTTAATGTAGATTTCAAAAGAAACTAATATAGCTTATCCAAATATACATTTGCCAAATTGAATTATGGGTGAAATTTATTTGACCTACGTTTTATGGGCATAATCAGTGAAATGCATTCTAGTATCCTGCCCAATCCTCATGCCAGGTGTTAACACCACCAGTTTAGCTATAAAGATTCCTAACAATGGTAGGTTATCTGGAGTACTTTACCCCGTTTTTGGCTCCAAGCTGGCAAGGGGAACACACCAATAATACACGCATAATAAAAGTTTCTCCATAGGGGGTTTAGTTTCCAAAAACCCACAATCTATGCCCCCAAATGACCCAGAGCTAGAGCATTCTGGGTCAACCGGGTAGGGTCACCCTGGGTAATGAGAATATCCAAACAAAATGGCTGCAGAGAGGTCTGTAAAACAAGGTCTAAAATAACAATCCAGAGATGTTTTGGGAAGGATTAATATAGAACATTATTACTTATCTCTTAAAAAGCTTGGATCAGACAATAATACACAAATTCCTTAAATGTATTTCATATCTCAAAAGACCTCCAGGATTTCAAGCTGTGACACACTAAAGGCATCTCTACTTATGCATCATAACCATTGCTTTTGGTATTAGTTTATCGTTTGCAGACTTCAAAACTGCAACAGCTCAATTAAATAATAATCATCAGCAAAAACACCACACTGGCACAAATAAGTTTATTATTATTGGTATGAGTTGTTTGTTCTCTGATATGCACAGAACATCTGTGGACCCTCAGGGCCAAATAGATGATGAACGAAGAATCGCTTAAAGCTTTTAAGAAGAAATTGATTTGATGATATCTATCATTTACTGGTTAAATTAGATGTACTTGTACATAATATTATGGCCACTCATGGTTTGGAACCTGCTATCACCCCTAGGAATTCCACATAACAGCCAGAGGCCCTACATGACAGAGCTCATTAAGGAACTAATTTATCAGAGGTATAATTATGGTGGCCCGTAGTTCACAAACCACAATGAGTGTCATGGGGCATCAGTCATCTGAAAGAGGGGTGCCCAGCAGCATGATGTTGGGCTACCGCTTCACTGGAAGGGTGGCTTCCCTTGGTGGGTTTCAGCAAGCCTTGAGAGAACTTTTAGTCCACCTTAGAAGGTCTTGTATATTCGAGGGAAGAAAGGGAGTTGGATTGTCTTCAATGATCAGCTTGGACATGCTCAACAGTCAGTAAACCATCTTAAAAGCCACCCAGGAGAGGACCAGCTGCTGCTCTTCCATTTTGACCCATTTAGACAAACACATCAATGTCACACATCTATCTCTGGGACCCAGATTCATTGGAGGCCTCAACTGTGACCCACAGGATGCCTTCATCCTAGGATAATATGTCCCATTCTCAAAAATGAAATTACAACATAAATTTTTGTCTAACAGACAAAGCTGACTAAGGGGCAAAAATAGGTAGAGATTCCAGAAATTCCAGGGGTCTCAAAAACACAATCGTATTGAAGTTCAGTGTCATCTAAATTCCGGGAGATGTGACCTAAACTTTAGCATTACTGCTAGGCACACTGGGAGGGGTGTATTTTGAAAGCTGCATCTGCAATATATTTGGGATTAGCGTGTAACCGAGATTTCATCACATAATAAATTCCAAGTGCAGTATTAAATAAAATGGTTTCCACTGACTTAAAGAGGCCCCGGGTCAAATATTTCAAACCACACCCACTGAAATGTTTCTAAATGAACTTAACACAAAAAGACATCTCAAAACAGTTTCTCATAGCATTCACGACAGTTATAGCCACGTTTGGTGTTGATGGGTGAGAATGATTCTGAATAACGACAAACCAGGTGACATCCTGACCAAAACAGACGGCATGCAGACACTAGCGCCTACACGACTTCTGGATGTAAAGATGACTTTGTAGATCAACCTCAGTATCACATACCTTGGGGTCCTCAGTGCTTTGAAATGCCTGTGTGTTTTAAACAGGACCCGCCAGCATGGAGACAACTTAACGCTGGAATGTTTCTATATATGGCATAGGTAGATAAATGAAAAACAAAGAAAATAGTGTTCTTTTTTTATAACCAAAGGTCAGTTATGTTTTGAAAGCTTTGGAATGATAGAAAGAAGAAGGAAGCAGGTTTTGGGTTTTAAAAAAAGATAGAAAAACCCAGGAAGGTGCTACTAAATTATACCAAATGCAGCCATACTATCACTCTGTCAAACACCTCTATCATCATAACTATTTTAGACATTTGTGAAAGGTGACAGAACGCAGTGTTTTTACCAAGGGCTTGTTGATGCTTGGTGCAGATGTGCCAGTTATAGGGCTCTATTATGTCATTACTAATCAGTTTATCTGAAGCAATACGACACGTTATTAACCCATCACTTCTAAATGCATTTGCAGTTGACAGGTTCATTTGTTAATAGGCATTTTATATCTCAACAGCACCTTCGTGTCGAGGAAGAAAAAAAATCATTTTGTGGGACCGACACGTTTGAAAAACCACACGATTTACCCATTTCGTCGGACAGATCTGTGCGTTAAAAGGTGAAAGAAAAAATCCACCGGGGAAATTAGTGTAAAGACTCGGGGCGTTGGGATAAAAGGGGCGCACACCCTGACCTTTGTCCCACATTTCGCAACAGCTGCAAAAGTATCGATACTGCTAGACACCGCCTCCCCTCCCATACCTCACACCGCCACACCGATTTGAGGGAAGTCGGTGGAAACAATGACATTTCTCTACTTTTCCAATAAAAGATTCATGACCCACGACCAGTAACATAAACTAAATGTGTTTCAGTGTGTTTAACGAAGGCGTGTCAAGGAATGACAACGTTATCTGCCCATAAACGGCACTGGTCTCCAACCATTTTAGAACCCGGGAGACCCAAATGAAAAGCGACAAGAGCTGGGGACCCCCTACCGCGTATCTGAATCGGGCAGGGAGCTGGACGAATTGGCCGACAATGCCGGCATCTAGTCAGTCCAGAAGACGTCTCTGCGGAACCCATATGACAGCTATGGGGGCACAGTGTGGCCCTTGAGCAAAGCCCTTATTCCCCTTCTGCAAACCCATAAAGGCAATACGACGAAGGGGAAAAAATGGATGGGTGTAAACTACATTTATGAGAATGTTCCGACGTTGCATAAATACACTCATGCGGTCTTGAGTAACAAATATGATGGTTATCTGTACAATGCTGGGAACATGATAAAGTGACACAAAGAAGCGGCTCTCACCTTGGTGACTACGTTCTGCACTAATCCCGTTTGCGGCTCCAGCTTCCAGCCGGAGCACATGCACTGGGTGTCGTTCCCGGTGCCGTCGCCGTACACATAGCGGCCGGGCGCGCTGCCGTTTGCGTCGCCGGTCAGTGCAACCGGGCTGGCGGTCCAGTTCGCCTCGCCGTGCACACACGTGCTGTTCGGCTGGGCCAGGAGGAAATAATCGGAGAACTGACTGAAGCCGATGAATAAAGCCGGGATCCAAGTCAGCACGATCAGCTGTCTTTGATACTTCCCAAAGCCTCCGAGGAAAGGCAGGACGGAGCCGTCGACCTGCGGGAGCAGTTTCGGGAGAGGCGGCTCGGCTGGCGCGAAGCCGTTTTCTGGTTGACGGTGCTCCCCGGTTTCTAATCCGGCGACAGCCATCGCGCTTTAGCAAACCGGGCGCCGCAGTCCCCCGTTACGAAGACGCCGACAGATACTCTATATAGTGAAAATACTGAGCAGGCGCGGCCTGTCCAAAATGTCCCAGTGACAGTCGCAAATGAAAATCACTTACTGATCCGACAAGAAAGCCGAAGTCGCGCAGTCTGGTGTTAAAAATAAACCGGGGCAGCCTTGCAATTGCCGGAGATGTATGGATACCGGGCGCTTTGAGAGTCCGTGCACCGCACAAGCCTTTTCCATCTGGTTAAAGCACCGACGCGGAGCTGGGAGCGCCAAGCGAGTCTGCAAACAGCTCCGTTAGTAACCCAAAGGGGAGTCCGTCACCTCAAACCCTTTTCCGTTCAAGCTACAGGTAATACACCTGTGCAGACGCAGACTTATTGCAGGTATGATATTCATAGTTCAGCGTTAAACCGACACGTCTCATTCGGCTCCCAGTAAAGGTTTCCCCCTTCTGACGCTTTAAACACATCCGCTGGGACTATAGCAATTTTAAAACAGCATTATTTCTCTATAGGCACGCACAATTGGACCATTTTGCGAAAAAAGAGAATAAAAGAAAAGAAGGAACTGACTATGAAGCATTTTTAGACACAAAGACCCCCCTTGCGCCCTGCGATTGGAAAAGCGCACTCCGCGACTGCACCGCAGACTCGCATACTGACTGTAACAAAGACCTTCTTTGTGTTGCCGTACCTCACCCCAATTGTGCGATACGCAGGAATACGCCGAAAAGACCAGATTTACACTTTACGTTTAAATAAGAGAGATTTTAGCGAGTAACAGGTCTTTTATTCGTGATCTTTCAGTGATGACACTGTTCGACTTTTAATAGAGCGTTTTTGCTGATAATTAATGAAAGAAATGCTGATTGCAGATGCCTGCTAAGCGCATTTTCCTTGTGAATGCAATATGTGTTGCTTTCATTTTGTGAAGTCTTGACGTGTTTCTACGTAGGATATTCTATATATTTTTTTCATTCGTTATTATGTGTATAAGCTAGTTATTTTAAAACGGTTTAGTTTTTACAATCGGTAACTAATTACGTACAATCTTAGCATCACCAGATAGTTGACAATAAGAAATTTAAGTAGCTATGCACTTAACAGCAAATTAATCAAATATAGACAGTTTTGGACAGTTCTTCACACTCTCAGAAAAAATACATTTGAGGGTACAATTACTTGTCACTGGGGCTGTACCCTCAAGGGTCTTGCAATTGTACCCTAACTGTACTGTAGGTCAATGTATCTTTTAAGGTACAGAAATGGACTCCGAGGAACACTTTTGTACCATTGGAGGTACATTAATGTTATTTGTACCTTGGGGTACAAAACTGTACCTAGGCTGTACGCTTTTGGCTGACAGTGCAGTTGTCCAGAAATAATTGTTTTTCACTAAGAACTAATAGTATTAAGATGGCAGTCCAAAACTACTACAACTTTCCTCTGATAATATCAATTTCTTAAATTGATTGTCTCCCTCTACAGGGAATGTAGTGCTATTACACCACAATAGTTTTGCAGATTGGTCATTCATTATGTGAAATGAGCAGTGTTGGGGGTAACGCGTTACAAGTAACGTGCGTTACGTAATAATATTACTTTTCTTAAGTAACGAGTAATATAATGCATTACTTTATAAATTTACACATTAATATTTGAGTTACTTTTTTAAGTAGCGCAAGTTACTTTTTTATTTTAATTAATTTGCTTAAAAATATTTAATGAAAACGAACATAGTCACGTAGAATCACGCACTCAGTGCATGAGCGGGAACACAGTTAGGGAGATGACAGGCCACAGTTGTACATTTCTGCGGTGGAAGTATTCTCATTATTTTGAACTCGTCGAAGAAAAGGAGAAGGGGGTTGTCATTAAGTGTAGATT
>JAODKM010000001.1:20140443-20153805 GCA_026780845.1 Petrocephalus sullivani
GTTCCCAGTGGAAAACCCCCCAAAAGTGAGCTGAACTGAGCCGTGCCGTACCGTACTATGCAGTGGAAAAGCGCCATTATTAAATTTCATCCAATTGTACTTGAATAGGTTTGAGAACACATCATAAAATTGTTTTGATTTCAATGTATTTTGTATGTGAAGTGTTAAAGGGCAAAAGACCATGTAAATAATTCCATGTAAATAATTTGTATACCCTCAGTGAGACTTATAATTGTCCGTGTCCATGATGAAATGCATAATTTTAGATGTATGTTGGGTGTTATGCATTTTTAATGAGAAATGATTTTTTTTTTAATGAATGCATTTTAATTGATTTGATGGATTTTATATTAACATTGATTCTATTTTTATTAATTTGAAGTATTTCTAACCTCACTCACCGTTCTTTTGTACTGAATAAAATACATGCACAACCAACTGGTATATATATATATTTGTTATACCACCTTAAATCTTCAGAGATTGTACCTTAAAAGTACAGATTACTACCTTTTTGAGGGTGCTGCATGGTAATGGTGTATTCAGGTACATTTCAGTCATGACAAGT
The DNA here is from genome assembly GCA_026780845.1 of Petrocephalus sullivani. Classification (NCBI taxonomy): domain Eukaryota; kingdom Metazoa; phylum Chordata; class Actinopteri; order Osteoglossiformes; family Mormyridae; genus Petrocephalus; species Petrocephalus sullivani. The sequence continues at coordinate 20,141,012 of JAODKM010000001.1, forward strand.
ACACAATTGTGTCTTAAAGGGTACAGATGACTAGGGTACAAAAAAGTACCTGCGATGATAGGTACATAATTGTTCTTCAGAAAGGTACTGCCCCAGCGACAAGCCTTTGTACCCATTTAGGTACACAGTGGTACTTCCATTTCTCTGTCTCTTATCGCTGTTTTCTGCTCATACCGCTGGTGACTAACATCGGTAAGGGTACGGCTTCGCAACTAAACATCACTTAACTAAAAATTAACTGATCCATATGATAAAATGACTATCTGATACATAATTACAGTACTCGTTGTGCTTCGTCTTCGCGCTCTGAATGCCCAGCGATTTGGCTTCAGTAACGCGCGGATTCGTAATGAAAGGTAAGGAATGCGCTGTTTATTGTGTATTTATTTACTGAGAAGGAAGGGAGGGGGGTTCTGCCAATATTGGGGTGGACGCCTCCCCCCTACTTCCGGCGGAATGCACACGCCTCTATATATAAACATGCACAGTATACAGTCACAGTATATCAAAACTTTGGTTCATGGAATTCATAAGAGGCGACATTGCGGGTTCATTTATTTTAAGTCTAAAATATTTTCCCCGAAATACCCTGGAATTATCCTTATTAGTCAGTAATAAAGCACATAGGACATTCTCTTATGACAGTAACGTAACTTATCTTTCGGCTGTTGTGCCACTGCTCGTCCCAGTACCAATGACATGCACACATATTGGTGCACGCAGGTATTTTATATATAATGGTGTGACACTAAACAGACACAGGAAATGAAATTACTTTCGTAAGATACACTTTTAGAGTCTTCGTAAGTCGCTGAGTGACCGTTATCGGGAAACACCTCAGAAGAGTTCACTACTTTCACTGTTTTTGAGAAATCAGCAATTTTCTTATTTCTTCATTACACTGTTTATGGCTTCTATTTCTAACCTGATATAATTTCTATATATTAATTTGTTCGAATATCTTTGAATAGGCTCTATTTATATGAACTATTTTGGTTGTGAGAAATCAAATCAAACATGACGTGCTTTATAATATTGGGCTATGCAAAACATTCTTTGATTACCTAGTCATCAAATATATGATGAACTAAATGTATTGTGACCGAAAAAGAAGCACACACGAACGGAAACATATCTCAGTGTCACAGTGAATGAAATCAGAACCAATATTAGGCTAATTTTAATTATAACGCATATGTGAAAAAATTCACCACACGTGATGCGACTTTGAATTACTTATTTTATGACAGACAGGTGGCGCTAAACTACACATAAAAGCACAGGATAAAGTAATTTTGTGAAGATCTGGTATTTTTATTTCAGTTGTTGTTGTTGCTGCTGGTATATATTTGTTGTAAAAATTTATGTAGGCCAAGAAGTGTATTTTCGCTGTAACCCTATTCAAAAACTTAAAGATACTTTAATAGTTACTTGAAGTAACCCTAATAATCAATACAGGAACAATATGGCTTTTGCCCTTTTCCCTCCTGGTTTGACAGAAATAGTTATAGCAAGTTGTGTAAGATAGGCTACTTTAGAACCACAGCTGCCATGCTTATATTTTTGTATTAGTGCAGAATAGAAATCTCTTTGGTTTCGGATTACTGTCCGGAAAAGAAAGCACTAAAATCTTATTCTTCATGGGGTCAAATTATACAACATGCAACGATTAAATAAGATTATAACAATTACAATTAATTTCCACAGCATGCATGTAGTTTAATTATTTCAATGTAATCGGTCCAATGGCAGGGTTACTTTCGTTGATATTGCATAGGCCTATTGCTGCATGGACTCGGTTACAAAACAATAAACGGAACACTGCGGGTGATTTTAGGTCGAAAATCCCAACTGAAAATGTAGCTTCTTTATCAAATGAATGTGTACAATTACTCACCATTCCGTACTACCAAGTTAAATTAATTACTGTCACAAAAGAAAAATCACATTATGCCTCTGTAATCTGACACTTAACGTACATTACACAGAGATCCATGAAATTCATTTATGAAATAAATAAGCGCGATACAGCTTGAACTTTCATTCATTCGTTATTTTGTATTTCCTAAATATCCTAATTATAAACTGTACAGCATGTGCAGCGCAGCTTTCGCCGCCCGAACACCCCCCTCTGTAGAAGCCAGACGAATCGGAAACTGCTAATCAGTAGCTAACTTCAGTCAAGTAAAAAGCCGCTACGAACAAGTAGCCAAATGAATCCGAAGCTGCGAATAAGTAGCCAGCTTCAGCCTCGTGTTTTAATACTGTTATAAACTCCTGACGGATACGCTCCTGTGGTACTGTTAGGTCCAACTCCGTCTCACCAATTACACTGACCCTTAAATTCCTGCAGCATTTTAATAGGCTCGCTACATTTTTGCAGGACAGCTTCACGCCTGCTTTAAAACTCGCCTGAAGCGTTTCTTATTACCTAGATTTACAAAAACTGTTGAATATGGTACTGTGATAATGAAGTTATTCCTCATACAGAGAAGTCTTCGCAGATAAAAACGAGATTAACCGGCTTTAATTTCAGGTTGTGAAACCATCGAAAATTGCTCCAGCCGAGTCAAAATCGCAAAACTCAAAAAATGCCTAGGCTAAATGTTTAATTACAGTCGCAGTTAACACATGTCACTGCTTTCACACATTAATTAACCATCCAAGTCCGATATTATTGTTTATCATATTAAGTTAATTTTAATCATACGAGTTATTTAGTAAGCGCTTCAACACCTGTCACTATGTCGGAAAAAGCAAACACGGGAGCCAGTCAGCTAGCCGTAAAGAAGCCTGTATTGCGTTTTATTTTCGATTTCCATTACTTCTCACAATTATTTTTGAAATAAACCGGAACCTCCACGCACAAAATGTATTTTGTGTTCATGTGCGTATATATATATACACACACACACATTATAAATAAGTGTCGAGGTAACATGCCGCTTTTGTTAATCAAAATTATTTCTAGAATTATATGCATTAAGGTTAATTTAGCACATATGAGCTACATATAAGCATATATATACCCCGAATATTTACGGGACCTTGAACACTAAACTATAGTCGCTGTAAAAGGTAGTGATCATATGGCACTTTAGATCATCAATTATGTATATATCTCCATAAGCCATCTGTTTTAATACAAAAGTTTGCAAACACAGCTGTAACATAGCTCAAAAGAAATAAAAGCTGTTTTTTTGCACCACCTGATTAAACAGAACACAAAGCGTTGACTCAGTGTGTTAGTGTTTCCCCAACCTCCCCCCCCCTCCTCCCCGCTGTCTGCTAGGCTGCAACCCTCTGCTTCACTGCTGCACGAATATAAAAGTTTCCTAGCGTGGGACACATAACCGCTGTCACATTTTTTTCACGGCCACGACATTCGGATTACATGGTTTTCTAATATGAAAATGCGTTACTTTAAACTATGCATCAGGTTAAATGACAAATGAAAGCACAGCCGACTTTCAAAGAAAATACTTTATTGATGCCCGGAGGTGTGTGTGTGTGTGTGTGTGTGTGTGGGGGGGGGGGATATTTTATCCATAATTTACTCTCAGGCATTTACACATAGGCGTCAAACATACTCTTTATCACTGTGGCACAACCTGCCCGGGCAGATCGAAAGACTTATAATAGCTTTCACTTAAAAATCTCCTAAATCTGACTTGACTGAATTAGAGCATTAAGCATAAAATGTTTGCCATGGTTGTATGGGGTCACAGCTGCAGTTAGTATAATGGATATAATGGAATTCCTCTAAACTAAAGGTTACTAGTTAAAGCCAGCAGTTTCATAATCTTTTGTAATCTTCTTCAGAGATGTGGTTCACCTAAGCTCTCAGTGTTTTTTTAAATCACCATGTTACCTTGGACAAATTTCCTCAATAAGCATTTAAATGCATAGATTGTTCTACACTTTGGGTTTGGTTCTGTCTCAGGCAGAATTTCTAGAGTCACCACACAAAAATATAATTACCGTCCAACATGATTACACTCCTTCCAGAACATTCCGCGCAGTATCACATCGTGCCATCAAATAATTAAAATTTTCTGCTGTATTAGATGTGCTTTGGCTAGTCCAGCTTGGCTGCTCTATGTGTCATGCGGGTGACAATGCTTGTCGAACCCAAGGGTGTCACCTCATTGGTAATATAAATATCCATATGAATGAAATATCAAGTATGTCACACATTTGTGTAACAATAAACTTGCTGAGATTTCATGGAGGTGATATAAGTGGTGCAATTGCACAGCCATTGGTTGGTGTCTGAAGATACCAGAGTCCTGAATGAGAATGAATTAAGGTGAACCAAACTGCATTCATTTATTTAAAATAAATAAATAAATAAATAAATGAACTAGTGTGACAGTATTTGAAAGTTTCTGACCAAAGAGTTCACATTCATTGGTGCAGCTGGTGTATTTGAGACCAGAAATCCATGGTGTGAAACCGGGCCTCCACCCATGATTCATCCCTGCAGCGGAAGACTGGGTATATACAGCTGTTCTGGTTGCTGCCTTTCACAATAACTTAAAAAAGAGCTCAGAAGAAAAATAATTAAGCACTGCACTCCAGGCCGTCGGGTGGATGGACCCCTCTTCGGCCGGGATCCCTGTCTGCACATGCCAGCCCTGAGGGGTTGATCAGCTCTGCTTACACAGCATGTTGAAGCAGGACGTGGCAATTCTGGGAGAGGTGCGTCAGGGCATAGGTGCCAAGTGGTTTATGTCAGAGTACCCAAATGTAGATGATTCACAGACACAGTTCGAGGGGGGGTAAGAAATTGAGCTCCTCCTAGAAAAAAGGGAACTCCCAGTACCTGTTTGCCCCAAGATAGGGAGGAACCCGTTTGCCTCCCAAGGGTGTGACTGAGCCTTAGTCACTCATGACGGGCAGGGATGCTACTCAAAAATACTCATTTGGGACCTGGGAACAGGTGAGCGCTGCAGATGTCATATGGACGACGAAACCTGCAGTCATTCCTACCAGACAAGTTCTCTCTTCTTGGTGCCTTGACTATAAAACATAAATTCACGTAAGATATGACAGCACGTCTTGGTATTTGGTGTAAAAACCACAACTCCAGCAACTGTGTTTGGCAGCATTGCATTCTGGGTAACGCGACTGGTCACACGTGCATGATTGCATTGGCTGATTTCACTGGACTTCTACCTGCAGAAAAGTAACAGTGTTTGAAATGTAAAAATACCTGAGAAATTAATGGCTTATTGAATGTTTTAGGATTAAATATTGCCGATACTTGTGACATATTAACATTGGCAATGGTGATAGGACCCAAGCAGACAGATGAACCTGAAGAATTTTTGATAAAAGCCCAAAACAGTCTGAGAAACAGTTAGATATGTTTCCAGAACACAACGGGATTTTACATGCATAGAATTGGTATTTATAGCTTATACATCATACAATATATCACCAATGCTCTTGTGTTGTTCACACCTTGTTGTGTGCTCTGCTGCCGTAACTTGGAGGATGATTCTAGGTGAGCAGGGAACATGGAGACATGGGCCTGCTTACCTGTTGTCCAACATCTGTTAAGGATACTGAAAATGTCTATGCATTTTCTGCTATTGTGCCAATAAAGAATTAGGATGAATTAATATGAACCAGGCTGCATTCATTTATTTTTCAAAAAAAAGCTAAATTAAAGGTAGACTAAGTTTCAGGTTTGGGTTGAGAAAAAAATGGATTTTTATGTGGGAAATCAGGCAGCATGTGTAGTTGTAGAATACGTACAAGAGAATATTAAGGTTCTGAGTATGGTGCCTTGTTGAACCATCGCAGTCTCTTGTGCAAAAGATAGGCACGGAAATAAAAATGAATCTTTGTGACGATATGGCACCAGTGCTTAGTTACAAGGGGGCTAATGGACTCCTGCACAGAGTCAAAATCAATGTTTAAAAGTTGGATAAACAAACCCTTCCACTCTGAAAGGATAGTATCCATAATTGCATAATGTCTAGAGAAGGGGTGGGCAACCTTATCTGCAATGGGCCGCTGTATATGCAGGTTTTCAGGATAACCGTTAGATCAGCTGTTCCTACCCAGTTGTGAGAACTCTTCGGCCAACCAGTGCACTAATTAGTGACCAAGTTATGCCCCTTTCTCACTCCACCGGTGCCAGTGCTGGCACTGGGGCTGGTGCTCAGCCGGTGCTGAAGTTGGGCACCAGCAAGAGCTGTCCTGCATTTCCACGGACTTGAGAGCCCAGTGGGAACCGAAACCGACAACACTGCGCCCACGTCACAAACCACGCCCACTACACAGTGCAAATATGGTGCCCACCTCTCATGATGACGCGGGTGCTTCATCCAGACCAGCAAGGCTCTGGTGCTGGGTCGGAGCCGATTTTGCGGCACCGGTGCCATTTTTTTTTCTATGAAAAAAACGTTGCACTGGTTCCACATTTGGGATCGGCACCGGAACAGCACCGGCACCTTTGCAGTGGAAAAGGCGCACATAATGGGAAATATTTTTGGAAACCTGCGCAAACAAGGGGATAACATGCAGACCTAAGGGCAGGAATCAAACCCCTCAACCTTGGAGGTCACACTGTTGTAATAAACAGAATTTCCCTAGAATTCCCTAGAATTAGAACTATAATTTCCATCTGGGATCAATAAAGTTAATTCTAATTCAAATTATAATTATAAATGGCAGGTAATATTATAAGATGCCTCAACTAGCAATCCATGTCCCAGAAGAGACCCAGTAGTCAGTCTGACACCAGAGACATATGCATGCTGCGGCGAATTGGTCAAAGTGCTGGGAAGGTGGTTCTCTGAAGTCTGCCATTGCTTCAGAACCTGCACACCTCGAGGACCAGGAAGCAGGAAACAAGCATTGCAGCTCATGCCTCCCACCCTGAGTATGGGCTTTTCAAAAACAATCCCTTCTGACAAAGAGGCTGAGGTTTATCGAGACCAAAGCCATGTGCCTAAAGGACAGTTTTGTGTCCCTCTAATCACCTATTCTTACAATACAACAAGCATATTACCCCCAGCCCATACAACCAACCTGCTACTACTTTGCATTGTACTATGCACATTATCATGATCTGCACTAGGCGCATAATTATATTTATAAATCAATTTATTATCTTTGTTGTCTTGATTGTCATTGATTGGCACGACACCTCAAAGCAATTTCCTCTTATAAAAAAGAACCTATCAATAAATAAGTGATTCTGGTTCTGAACTGTTTTACTAAAAATATCTAGCAGTATGAATATGCTTTGACTAAAACTGTACCTAAATTTTAAAGACAGTGAAACTGCTGAAAATGTCACCATCATAAGAGTGAGTGGAGAGGTTCTCCCCAGGGTGCTGGCTTAGGGTGCGGTTTAGGAGTGAAATACTGCAGTAGGGTGTTGGTTGACACCAAAGGCACACCCAACATGAAGAGAAAAAGGTTTCTCTCTCCAACTCAGAGCTGTGGCAGATCCATGCAAAACAATCAATAAACAGTGCTGGGCTCCTGCAAAGTAGCACAACTGGAAAAGTGAGTATATTTTTTTTTAATAGTTCAGCACACATATTGACTCATACTGCATTTCTCCTTGTTTATACACTTACAACTTTCACTCAACCTCATAAAAAAGCAGAAAAAACCTACACCTACCTTTCTTTTGTAATGCACCTTACATTCAAATTAACTTTGCACTGAGTTTTTGCATTAATTAAGGGTGCACTCTCACCAAACAACCAACCGCCTAGCACACCCTGATCACGCCTGCATATGTCTGTAGTGCTGCTGACACGCAAACAGCTGCAGTGGCCACGGCCAGCCAACCAGACCACATGGTACTACATATTTATTTGTTTATGAATGGTAACGTGTATGTGTCAAATATGCTGGGTCAGAGCTAAACAAATAATACACAGAGGCAGCAGGGAGAGCCAAGTCTAATGACGATGCCCATCCATCATCCAAAGTCTTATTCACCACAGCATAGTGAAATTATAAAAGTTCCATTTCCATCCATTCATCTATTCATTTTCTGAAACTGCTTGTCCTATTCAGGGTCACGGTTCTCCAGAGTCTATGGCCACAAGGCAGGGAACAACCCAGAATAGGGCACCATCCCATAAGAGGGCACACTCACAGGCAATTTCGCAACTCCAATTAACTTTAGCATGTTTTTGGACTGTGGGAGGAAACAGGAGAACCTGGAGGAAACCCCAGGGAAAACATGCAAACTCCACACATATGGAACTATGGCTCAAAACTCAAACCCTGGAGGTGTGCAACAGTATCATCTATAAAAATTCCATCCATCTGCTGCTTACCCAGGGTTGGGTCGTGGGGGCAGCAGTCTAAGCAGGGATGCCCAGACCTCCCTCTCACCAGCCATCTCCTTCAGCTCCACCGGGGGAATACCAAGGTGCTCCCAGGTCAGCCAAGAGATATAATCTCTCCAGTGTGTCCTAGGTCTGCCCCAGCACCTCCGCCTAGATGGACATGCCTGGAACACCTCCCCAGGGACATCAAGGAGGCATCCTAGATAGATGTCCAAACCACCTCAACTGGCTCATTTTGATGCGGAGGAGCAGCAGCTCTCCTGAATGACCAAGCTCCTCACCCAATCTCTAAGGCTGAGCCCATGGTACTCAGAGAAAACCGAGTTGGATGCGTTCCATTTGCCACAGAAGCTAGAACTCAGATAAGGTTAAAGCTAGGCATACCCTAACGCATCTACACTTTTTATCTGAACTTTTCGGCTCGAGTTACAGATCCTGCGCACCTATGGTTTGACTAGTCATTTGTTTGCAACATAGACCAAACAATTCTTTAGCATTGCCAGTAGATAAACGACACATAATGTGGCATTTCACGTATAACATGACCGTAGCGACACATCTATCAACTACAATAATACTGAATGCTGTACACAGCTTACGAAGTTGACTCAAACAGCACTAAAGTGCTTAAAAATTGTAATTATCACTGAGTAGCTATCTTGAATCAGAAAATCGGGATACTCTGGACTGCTCAGAGATATTTCTTGGATCTCTGAGAAACGGGAGCGCGCATGTCGTCACTTTCGGCTTCAAAACTTGGAATTCGAGGGCAAATGGAACACACCACCAGCCACCCTGCAGAGGAAACTCATTTTGGCATTTCGGTTCACTCATGAACCCCAAGACACTTAAACTCATCCAGCTGAGGCAGGAGAGGGCAATCCACACTTTTCCCCTCAAGAAACATAGCCTCAGATTTGGATGTGCTGATCCTCATCCCAGCTGCCTCAGATTCAGCTGTAAACCGCTCCAGCGCATGTTACAAGTCACATCCCGATGAAGCCAGCAAGACCACATCATCTGCTAAAAGCAAAGACCAGATTCTGAGGCCCCCACACCGGACGCCCTTTGCCCTTTTGGTTGTGCCTAGAAATTCTGTCTTTATAAGTTGTGAACAGAATTGGTGACAAAGGGCAGCCCTGGGAGAATCCAACACCCACTGGGAACAAGTACAACTTGCTTCTGGCAATGCGAACCAAACTCTCACTCTGTTTGTACAGGGATCTGATGGCCCGCAACAACAGGCCTCGTACCCCATTCTCCTGGCGCACCCCCCACTGGACCCCCTCAAGGGACACAGTCGTATGCCTTTTCCAAGTCCACAAAGCACATGTAGACTGGTTGGGCAAACTCCCACAAACCCTCCAGAATCCTTGTCAGGGTAAAGAGACGGTCCAGTGTTCCTCCACCAGGATGGAATCCGCATTGTTCCTCCTGGATCCAAGATTTAACCAAAAGACGGACCCTCCTCTCTAGTACCCCAGCATAGACCTTCCTAGGGAGGCTGAGGAGTGTGATCCCACTGAAGTTGGATTGGAACCACCACCCCAGTCTGCCAGTCCAGAGGCACTGTCCCCAAAGTCCACGCGATGTTGAAGAGGTGTGTCAGCCAAGACAGCCCCACAACATCAAGAGCCTTCAAGAACTCAGGGGGAATCTTATCTAGCCTCGGAGCCCTACCTCCCAACTACTTCAACTACTTCAGTGACCTCAGCCCTAGAGATGGGCAAGTCCCTCTCCAGGTTTTCAAGCTCTATTTCCTCCAAGAGAAGTGTATCAGTGGGATTTAGGGGATCCTCAAAATATTCCTTCCACTGCCCGACTATTTCCCCAGTTGAGCTCAACAGCTCCCCACCCACACTGTAGATTGCATGGGCGAAGCCCTGCTTCCCCCTCCTGAGCCACCTGATGGTTTCCAGAACCATCTCAAGGCCGACTGAAAGTCCTTCTCCATAGCCTCACCAAACTCCTCCCACACACAAGTTTTTGCTTCAGCAACTGCCAGAGCCGCTTCCTACTTGGCCTGCCGGTACCTGTCTGCTGCTTCCGGAGTCCCACGAGCTATCCAAGCCCTGAAGGACTCCTTCTTCTGCCTGACAGCTCCCTTTAACGGTGGTGTCCACCACTGGGTTTGTGGGTTGCCACCGCGACTGATACCAGCAACCTTACGGCTACAGCTCCGCACCACTGCCTCAACAATGGAGACCCGAGCATGGCCCATTCAGGCTCCATGTCCCCTGACTCCCTCAGGAGAGAAGTTCTGCCGGAGGTGTGCGTTGAAGATCTCCCGGACTGGGGCCTCTGCCAGACGTTCCCAGGATACCCTCACTATACGTATGGGTCTACCAGGTCTCTCTGGCATCTTCTCCTGCAATCAGATCCAACTCACCACCAGGTGGTGGTCAGGTGACAGCTCAGCTCCTCTCTTCACCTAAGTGCCCAAAAAGTATGGATGCAGATCTGACGATACGATTGCAAAATCGATCATCGACCTGCGGCCTTGGGTGATCTGGTGCCAAGTGCACTTATGAACACCCTTATACTCAAACATGGTGTTCGTTGTGGACAAACTGTGATTAGCACAGAAGTCCAATAACAAATCACTGCTTAGACAGGCTATTCCTCCCGACCACACCCTTCCAGGTTTCAGTCAATACCCATGTGAGCTTTAAAGTCCCCCAGCACCTCCAAAGTCTCCAGGAAGGCTGGATATTCAGAACTGGTGTTTGGCACGAACACGACATGGAGTCGGAGGGAGGCAACACTCTCATCCAGCAGTGTAAACTCTAATGCACTGGCGTCAAATAACATATGATGTGGGCGGGCACTATGTGTGTGCATAATCTCCCCATGTCATTGTCGGGTGTCTTTAGGGTTCTCTGGTATCCCCCCCCCCAACCAATATGTACTGGAATTGCCAAATTGTGTGAATAGTGTGTGTCCTGTGATCATTCCCTGCCTCACTTTCAGGATAGACTCTGCAACCCTTCAGAGAACAAATGGGCACAGCAAAGAAATGACTAACATTTCTATCAAAATGATTAATTCAGCAATGTATCCTACAGCCAAGGGTGGGTGGCTAATGGTTTTGTCCTGCAGATTTTGTTGCCCTGATTCATGCTCTATGGAAACTCCTTTCAATTCACATAGAACACACCTTCCTGATTTATATGTTTACCAATACCTATTTATTAGAATGGGAAAATCAAGTTATTCTATAAAAAAAGGCAGCAACCTACCTGGAAATAATACTACATACACTACATTGTGCAGGTTTCTAAATGGCAGCCAACTACGATTCTACCTAACCCTAACCTAGGTCACTCACAGGGACAAAACAAAACATAAAAAAATAAATGTTGGATGAGCTGTAGCTTCTGAATTACTTGTACCATGTGTGACCGGTGTATAGAGCCTCCTCCCTGCTGATGAAGCAATGCTAAGCTGTAAAAAATTAAAGCAAAACACCAGAGTCAAGGGCGAAGCTCTTGGCCGACTGGTAGCACCCCAGTTATGGGCTGAACACTTTGGCAATATGCTTAATGTCTGTCAGAATTAAAACGAATTACCAGCTATTTATTAACGTGGCAATTACTATATCCAGACAGACTTTAGTCGCCTACAGCTTTACGTTGTTTTGCATGGTGACTAAGTCACAGGTTTGGCTCACTCCCCGAGGCAAAACAGGAATTTCCTATATTGATCTGAACTGACAATGTTTACGGTTGCAAGCCAACACATTCGGGGGTATGCATTATTGTTGACAGCATATGTAATTAATATCTGCAGTTTCCACACCTTTATCTCTGGGGAAAATAAAATAAAGACGTCGGTTACAGTGTAAATTACATTGACGAAAAGTATAAGGAACATTATTCGTCAAAGATCTTTAATTGACGAAAACGAGACGATTATAATAGCACAATTTATGATGCCAACAGCTATGATCCAGTCAGAAGAAGTAGAAGTATAAAGTTACGTGTTGCCTGTAGTTGCACATGCTTGGACAACATTGATCTAATTGGTTTTACCTGTGTCAACCATGCAGTTCTGTCTCTAAATTCTGTTGTAAACCTGATATATCTGTGCTAGGCTTGGGCGACATTTATCGTGGGGGACTGTATAATCGCTTGACTGTATGAAATATTAGATTCTGTCCCAGCATAGTCTGTGCCACAGTCAGCAGGAGGTAGGAAAACACATACTGACTAGACTTATTGCAGGCCATGTGAAGTGGCAACATCGGGGAGAATATCACAAACTTGAAGCGCAATGAAATGTTTGAAAAGAAATAATTGATTTTTTGTGTTTAAAGTTTCACTGTCATGAACTGAACTACGTGTTGATAAGCACAACCCAATTAGGTTTCATTAGTCATATACTTGTCTAGATACACTCACCGGCCACTTTATTAGGCACACCTGCCCAACTGCTCGTTGACGCAAATTACTGATCAGCCAATCACAT
>JAODKM010000001.1:20203036-20220031 GCA_026780845.1 Petrocephalus sullivani
TAAGGCCCGCCCCCCTGTTTACATTCTCCTTCCCATATTTGGCCAAGCCAAGGTCTGGTGTATACTGCACAAACACTTACCTTCTCCAGAGAGAGAGAGCGGGGCTCCAGCAAGCTGGCCCTCTCTCATGCAGTCTCTAGTGCTCCCGCTCCCCCGCCCCCCAGAAAAGTAGTCACTGGGAGCTGAGAGGAGAGAGGGATAGAAGCAAAAGCGTTACCTGCGCCCGGCTGTGAGGTAAGAAGACTTTCTCGTAATGAAGGTTAGGAGGAAAGAGAGGTTGGGGTGGGATGGGGGAAGGGGGAGAAAAGGACAGAAGGACTGGAGGGGGGGCTATCACCTTGTGAAAAGGAATTCAGGCTGCTTACCAATTCTGACTTGGGGCAGCTGTGTTCAGCCGGCGGGGGAGCTTTTACAGAGCATTCCTTTCTCCCCCCAACGCGGAGCCTCCTTTACCTCCTGGAGCACGGGGCTGGCGGACTCTCCATCGTGCAGTCTAGTAGCTGGTTAGTGAGCTTCTAGCTAGGAATGACTTGGGGAAGGGGGCGTCCTGTACATTTTCACCCCTGTATGCCTCGAGTTTGAGTCTGAGTTTCTTCCCTGGCATGTGACAGCAGACTGGTTTGGCTGCATTGCTGGAGGGAGGTTGTGCAGGACCTGCACACGTGTCCTGTGTGGCACCAAGTTGGGGTGGAGGTGCGTCGGTGTCGGGGAGAGTAAGGTAGTTTGTTTTCATTGCTGTTCTGTGCGGGACTAAGGAGCGGCGTCCGACGTGGGGGCATAACCTGCAAAGACAGAGGTATAATCAGATTCATTGTCAGCATAGAGCTGTAGGAGCTGTATAATCACAGGAGGCAGAATTGCCTTGCTGGAGTGGACAGCTGCATACAAACCCTCAGCACTGTCTGAAATGTGACTTGGATTTTGTCGGGGCAGATGTTAAAGCTTTTCAGGTGCTTTTTGTGTCCGGTATGTGTGACTTCTGGCTGCATTTGCAGACATCAAGCTGAATTTTTTTTTGGGCTAACGGTAAGGCTGCCTAAACGAGTTATGTTCATGGTACCATAACATAATGAGACCAGAGCTTCCACATCCAGCTGGATCAAAGTCAGAGAGAGCAGGATGTTTTTCTGATGATACCCGTATATTTAAATCGCTGTTGCTTATCTGTCCTGGTCCCTATGTTGATGTAGAGCGTCTAGGGGAGGCTGGAACACTGAAGCAGAGGGGGGTCTTTGAGCCAGCTCATCAAAAGGGCTTTTGACTGCTCACTTGATGTCTGGAGAAAGTAGGAATAGGCCCTGTTAAGTGCTGATCATTCTGCATGTCAGATCATTGAATGCAGAGCATTATGGGTAATTTGCTGCAGACTAATGGTACACAGGTGTCCTGGGTTCCACGGCTAATGCATTTCCCTTGATGTCTCCTCAGCAGTGCATGCCCAGGGGCCTGTGGACAGCAGCCTGTACGCCAAGGTGAGGAAGAAGAGCACGGACGGGGCCCCGCCAGGGGGCCCCACGACTGGCAACCTTGAGCACAGTGACCACACCTTGTCGGCCAGCAGCGACTCTGGCCTGTCCAGCGCTTCAGTGCGCACAGGCCGTGGACCCAGCCACCAGGAGAGGGCTGCGTTGCAGCACCTGCTCAGTGGCTTTGGCCTAGAGTCTTCAGTGACCCCTGAGGACATGGTGGAGCTACAGGGAGCAGGGGTGCCCAATACAGGCGGCGTGGGGGGTACTCGCAGAGTAGCAGCGGCTCACGTGCACAATGGCGAACGGGAGACGGACATCCTGGACGATGAGGCACCTGCTCACGACCTCCACAGTGCTGACAGCATAGGCACACTTTCCTCGTCTGAGGGGCCGCACTCACACCCACTTGCCCGCTGTGCCTGTCACCAGAGCAGTCAGAACTCCCTGCTGTCTGATGGATTCGGGGGTCACATCCCCATGAGCTTCGGCCCTGATGACTACGAGCGTGGCCTCCCATCTCCTGGGGGTGGCCCCCTGCCTCGTGGGGCCACGGCAGGGCCACAGGCTTTCATGGTGGGTGGGTACTCCACACAAACTTGGGTGAGGCAGCAGCAGATGGTGGCTGCCCAGCAGTACAGCTACCCCTTGGCTGAGAGCGAGGTGCGGTACCCTCATGAAAAACCGGGTTCTACTTTGACCGCCCACCAGACCCCCAAAGGCAGTGGAGGCCACGACTCCGCTGAGACCCCTGCAGAGAGGGAGCCGGGGGGCCCTAACGGCTCGGATGCTGCCGCAGCAAACCAGGATGATGAGCTGGCCTCACTCACAGTAGACATCGATCAGTCCATTGACCAACTCAACCAATTAATCATGGACCTTGACCCCACATTCGTGCCCATACCCACACAGTCTGGCTCAATCAGGAGAGATGGGAAGAGCCACTTCAATGGCTCTACGTCGCTGTGTGCCGATGGAGATGTCCACAGGCCAACTGAGAGCCATGAGGATGTGCAGCCAACTCCATACCCAACGGGTAAGCTCGGTGTTACACATTATAGTCACCAGAGGTGGATGTATGGAGATGGTGGTTTATGGCTGTTATTTCTGCTACCACTTGTCATCTCATTGCAGAAAATGGGGGGGCAGAAGCCAAGCTGTAAAAACATTTCTGTCAGACGGCTGGCTTGAAGGCTCATTTGTGCTTGGGTATCTGAAGCCGCAATCGGCGCAGCTCAGTACACCGCAGATCACAATCAAACTGTTAATGACGTCTGAGAAATAGTGGTTAAGTGCTCCAGTCAATGGCCAGTTTTCCTGCCCACAGTCTGAGTTTGGCAAATGTATGCAGGCGGTGCCTGCATGGCTGTAAATGGACAGAACATTCCCCACGGCCTGAAGGAGAAAGGGCTGCTATCTTAGAGGCTGTGAACCGTGAACTTAGAGGAAAGGAACTGTTGCATAAGACCCGTGTGCTTCTTTGTGTGTGTGAAACTTTTGAGCATGCCTGTTTCTGGTTACCCACTTACAACACACAGGAATATTCTTCTGTAAATTCTTTCTTTTTCCCTTTCACTTTCCCTCTATCCTTCTCTGTCTCTCTTCCTCCACTTCTCTCTCTCTTTGCCGAGGAGCTATCGCAGCCTGGCTGCAGGCTGCCGGAGCTGCTGGCGGCTTGTGGTTCTGTCCACTCCGCAGTCCTCATGTATTCACACCGCGATATCGTCAAAACGTGCTGGGAAGGGGCAAAGACGGAGATAAGCGCATGCTGCAGTTTGGGGCAGTGTTTGCCCAACACCTGTGTGATTAAGGAGTTTGCCCTTGAGGATGTTCCTTATCTGCTAGTCGTTAGAGGCTCTGGTGTGTCACTGCCGAGCGAGGGAGCCAGAGGTGGCGTCGGCACCTTTCATCCTGTCGGAACAGTACTGCAATCTTATGACGCATGTTCGGCGGCCCAGAGTTTGTGTGCGATGCCCTTGTGCACTGACCGCTATTCCGCTATTGTCACAGTCCTTCCCTGCTTTGAGCAAGTGGGATAACACCATTGAGAACTAGTACTTCTGTCTCTCAGATTTGCAGATTATATTATATATATAACTTATTTAGCATGCATACATTTTTGAGAGAAATAGGGTCAGACAGTGCCTGGCACAATTCGGGGTTTATAGCCTTGTGCAAGGGCCCAATGGCAAAATCATTCTCTTGACTCTAGGATTTAAAGCAGCAACCTTCGGATCATGGGCACAATGGCTTAATGTACTGAGCCACACACCACCCCCCACCTATCTCATTTTACTCAAGCTCATGGGTACAAGTCAATTGCTTGTCAGTATCTTAACACCTTTGGGTGCTGGTATGACAACTTAACCACTGACATGTCTCCTGTTTGCTCCCTTGGCTACGGACCATAAAAAAAAAAAAAAAAACGTCGCAACCTTTACAGGCTCTCTGTTGACATTGCTCGTCATTGTTGCTTTCTCCAGCTCCTGGTTTCTCTGTCTTCACCAGTTACCGCAAACTTAACCAAGCAAAGTGTAAATTTAGCTCCACTTAAATTCAGATTTAGTCCATAACCCAGTGGCACTGGCTGACGTTCAAGCGATGGGGTCCATCGGATCTCCTGAGGAGATTTCATCGAGTGGGAAAATCAAGGGTGGGAAAAAAAAGGTGTCAACAGTGGAATTGATGTAACCAAGGTTTGTCTGCGGCATCCAGTGGCTACAGCCTGCATGTGATGCGGTCTCACATGTATTTGCTGTGGTGTCATCAGTATCAAGGGCTGGCAGAGTAGTGTTGCGGCCACTGTAAATCAAGTATGTCGTCTGGGAAGGTCACCGTGATTGGGAGAGCCAAGCTGTCCCCAATTCTGGATTAGGAACAAACCACAGCATTTACAATGATTCTGGCTACTCCTCAATTCTGGCAGCTAGGGTCAGGTCTGAGAAATGGAACAAGCACTGTAGCTTACTGCATGAAACCCCTTACACTGGGGGTCTTATACCTGTGTATGTCATGGTTAGACCTGATGGCACGTGTAGTACATTCCTCGGATGGGCAGTTTATTTAAGCTATTAGAGACTAATAAAGGCAATGCCTGCTTTTTTTCATCCTCTCCTTGTTGATCCTTATGTGTATCTGAAAAATTCAAGTTATGTTCTTCTCCCACCCCGAAAAAACTTCAACTCTAACATACAGCAGATGTGTCACAGGTTAGCTTCAAGCCCTGGATAAATTATTTACTGCCAGGCTAAACTGGTGGAAGACTTCCAAACTGAAACTAAAGGAGAAGCCAAAATTCTGTCGGGCAGGAAGATGCTAGTCTGCTTGCACAGATGAGATGAAGTTGATGTTGTAGCCGGCAGGGGTCTGGAAAGCGACATCACTGAATTACAAAGTCTTCATGTCTAGATCCGTTTGTTGCACATGGAGGAGACGATTGCGGGCCCCTCCTTAGGCTGTCTGACAAAATGCTCCAGTAGGCTGAAATCGTGTGACCTTGACAGGAGGTTAACTGTGTCCTTTGTGCTCCCCACACCTGCTTCCTGTGCTTGAGCACTGTGCTTCCCCTAGCTACCCGTGTGTCAGACGTTTGTGTGCATGTTTGCTCTCGGGCCGTAGGACAGGGTGCTGCGGGAACAGCTGGGGCCCCTGCCGGCAGCCGTATGTGTACATTTTCCCTCCAAAAGATGTGTGCATGTGTCAGTTGGAGCCTAGCTAGTTTTCTTGCCATTTTAGCATTACTGTAGCACTGTAGTACTGTAGCACTGTAGTACTGTAGCCAGCACACAAGGCTGCTGTTGTTGGCTAATTTGTGTTTTCCCTCCGTTTGATAAACCAGAGAATCAAATAGAATCATAATCAAATGAAAATCGATTAGAAATCAAATCAAAGTCAAATCAAATGCACAGCAGTACAGCATATAGCAGTAGATGCAGGCAATAACAGTTCCCTATGGTGAGGTAGTAAAGATAAGTTAAAAAATGAAATATAGAAATACAGAATGTGCAAAGAAATTTACTGTTATTTACTAGTGTCCATAAAAATAGCTTGATCGGCTATTGAGTAGCTTTAAAACCTGAGGGTAGAAGAATCAGCAGATGAATATGAGTAAAATGACTAGGTAATGCCTGTGTGAGGGACTTGGGGACAAGGGTGTGCTAGTGGGCCTCACCCCCACCAGCGCACCTTCCCCCAATGCACAGACACACACACACACACACACACACACACACACACACACACAAATGCATAGAGTGGAGCCTCTATACTGCAGATTAGCGCCGCACATAAACAGCTCACGTTAGCGCCTCACTGCATTCCTCAGCCCCATCGGGGGAGGGGTAGGGGCTTCTTTTTGTGTGCCACCCCCAGCCTGTCAATTAACACTGCTGTGCTAAGTGTTGCCTGCTTGCAGGACGGGATGTCCACCCCTGTGGATTTGGGTCCTTCCTCTGCCTTTCTGCGACATAGCTGTGTTATCATGTCCAAGGAATGCTGGGCAAATTAGAACAACATTTGTTTGCTGCCTGGACTCATTCATCTTTATTTGATCATTCTGTTCTGTGCTTTTTAGATTTTTAAGTAATCTCATCCATATTTGTGCAGAAGCTCACAGGGTAAAGTGGTGATCAGCTGTGCTTGACTTCCAAAATCAGTCATTTCTAGCTGCAAAAACCTGAAAAAGATTGACATGGATGTAACTTAAGTGAAATCTTCAGAATCGATATAGGAAAAGCTTCCTGACAAGAGATTTAGCTTCAGATTTCAAAGCTGGGCAAAGACTGTCCCTCCAGGCTGAAGAGCTGAAGAGCTCCTGATGATGTGATTCCCGAAAGGATAGGTATGAGGAAGTGGCCCAGAGGTCCTTCCCCATGGTTGTAGTACCAGGGGCTAACACTGTGAGCAATGGTAATGAATGGTGAACTCAATAAAGCCCAATACTTGCTAAAATCCCCCAAAGAGTAGAATTGCTTTTAATGTGATATCACTGTCTTTGAGGGTCTTCTTGGTTACTATATGGGTGATCTTCTTGAAAATCAGGGCTGTATACAGGGGCACTGACCCCAGCTGCCAGCTGATTGGCATCCAGTGTGTCCCCTCCCCTGTCACTCACCGATTCAAAACATTTCATTGGCTAATGATTAGGTTGGCCCCATTATATGAATTAAGGCCTCTATTATGCTCAACACCTCAAAAAATCCCAGACTTACCCCTATTGAAAATAGACTTTTTGGGGGGGACATGGGGTATATTTGAAGGTCAGGTTCTCACGTGGGATTTTACTGGTGCTTGTTTTTCAGTGTCTCTGCACATATAGGGTATACCCCACCAACACTGACTCTGTCTCCAAACAGCTGGACGTACCTG
Source organism: Petrocephalus sullivani (assembly GCA_026780845.1). NCBI lineage: Eukaryota > Metazoa > Chordata > Actinopteri > Osteoglossiformes > Mormyridae > Petrocephalus > Petrocephalus sullivani. The sequence goes on from JAODKM010000001.1 coordinate 20,209,870, forward strand.
TGATGGGCAAGGAGACCAGCTCCTGGGTCCAACACGGATGGGCAGAGACGTCGTGGACCACCAGGACCTCCGGAGCTCAGGATGGGGTTTGGGTGATCGATTCCCGGAGCCGGCATTCCAAACCCCGGACCTGCTATCCCCCGAAGTATGTCAGGCCACTTTACAGGAAAATAAAACTCACCCACCTCAGAATCACGCCCCTGCCTCCCCCGACACACACACAAGGAAAGAATCCAGGTGTAAATGGAGAAATCCTGTCTGTAGGAAAGGGCATGGTGTATATTAAATGAATCGGCTCTTTGTCCATGATGTTTACCCTATGGCCACGTATTCGGGACTCAGGAACATTCTGTGCTGCCTGGCTGAAGTGCAGTGGTGCACAGAATTAATAACTAAACCTGTCCCACCTCAAAACGCACCACCTTCACATACACAGAGACCAGTAGCTGACAGCGATATCCCGTGGAGCGCAAAGTAGGGTGAGGTGAAGGCCTTCTTGGATCATTCTACTCCTTGGCTCAGGTTCAAGTCTTTAGTGGGATGGTCTGTTCACTGTCATATTATCCAAGGTTTGAGCTAAAAAATAACCCCACAGATGCTAGCAATGGGTCTACCAGGCAGGCCTAGATTGGGACAGCACTACAGACTGCTTTCAAACTTCAAGCTTTCAAACTGTATTGGACTGCTGTGTTGGTGCAAGTGTGTTGTACACCCAGGAAATTGCCTTGCTCGAGGGTTCAACAGTGAAGTGACTTTTATTAACTTGCTGAGCCACACTCTTCTACATGAAGTCTAATCTAGTGTGTGTTTGTGTGTCCCCAACAGAGCTCTATCCTCTACACACCCAGCACTGTGGATTACGGCAGTCGATGCAAGCATTCGGTCACCCGCGTAGAGGCGGGCGCTGAGATGGTTCCGGCCACCCCCACCTTTCCTGTTTCCCCCCCGACTCCTTACGGTAGGCCCCCCCCCTCCCCAATCTGTCTGTCTGCATGCTGGCCGTTTCTGTGTCTGAATAGAGGCCATCAAACAAATATCTTTTCTCCCTACCTGGAGAGAAGTGATGGGCTAGACGTGGCCTTGGGGATGTTTTGGGTATAACAAGAACTTTACTGTAACTAATAGAGTGTTTATCATCCAACCAACGGTGCGTCTCGCAGCCGCTCATGCAGTGCATTGTCATGGTGAGTGTGGGGTCATTCCAGGAGATACAGGCACGAAGAAGGGAAGCAGTGTTGATCACAGACAATATTCCTGGCAAAACCGTCATTCCAAAATCATTTTTTCATTTAGCTGATCATTTACAATTTCCTTATTTTCCAGACTTTTTTCCTCAAAGTGACACAGTTGAATCAGGTTCAGACAGTTCCTGGAGCAACTGGGGGTCAAGGGCTTTGCTCATGAGTCTGACGGCGATATCACTTGCCAACTCAAAGACCTGAACTGGTGACCTTCCCATTATAACTGCAGCAATGAGCCACAGAGCCACACATTGCCTCCCCTCCACCCTCAAACTAGTAGTTATTTTTTTTTGCTTGTACAGTTAGTTATTTAATTCAAGTGAAGGACCTTAAGAACTATGCTGCCTGGTGCTCTGGAAGATAGATAAAACGTAGATAAACATGCTAAGATTTTCCTGATATCTACAACCAATATTGGCACTTTTCTTTCAGTGATGGTTCTTGTTCTGCGTTTATCTCTCTCCGAGTCGCAACTCGGACAAAAACGTCACAAAAATATCACTTCCTGTTAGAAACACGCCCCTTTTTCGAGTTTGAAGTCGGACAGAAACTTGTTGTCCGAGTTTCTCCCGTGACGTCATTTCAACTCTTTTCTAGATATTTCAAAATGTTTATATTATTAAATGTATTACTAGTTATGAATGTAATCGCACGCCGTCTTTTATGAGAAGTAATAAATGTCTTTCCATGAGCTTTCATGCTCAGAACACGACAATAACAGCGTGTTCGTGGAGGCAGCCATGTTTGTTCCGAGTTGTGTAGCTTGAACGGGAAACAGTTGGTCGTGACGTGTCGCACCTCGGAATTTCCGACTTCATTGGGATAAACGAACGCAGCATTCGTCTTGATTGTCTCATTGATGATCTTTGGCCTCTCCTCCTGTTACTGATAATGCTTAAACCCCACCCCCAACTGATTTTTAGGCCCTCCCATTCCCATTGACTGTCATTGGCTCACTTCCCCTTAGTGGCAGCCCTGGGCTCCTGCTATGTCTGACTAGCGGTCTCTAATACATGCCTGGTCTCTTGTATTATACATTGCCTCCTCCAGGAACAGATGCTGTGTGGCCAGTGTGTTCCTATACATCTGCATCATGTGGATATTTATGTTTCCCAGAATGCAATTCCCTTCTCATACCTCTTTGTTACTGTCTCTTTCCCTGATAGTGAAGAGTCTGATGGATTTCCAGATCAGGGCTCGTGGACAGCCGATGGGGCAGTATGATGTCTACAGGACCCCGCAGAATGGTATGCCCAGTTCTCTGTCTCTGTCTTCGTCTCTCTTTCTCTCTCACACACACACATTCACACAGACAGACACACATGTTTGTATTCATATCTTTGTGGGGACTCTCCATTAATTTCTATGGGAAAACCATAATCCTAACATGACAGCCTTAACCCCCACCCAGACCTAATCTTAATCATAAACAAAATACAAGACTTTTGGCATTTTTTGTATTGTATAGTATTTAGTATTATTAGTATTGCACATTGCAATGGAGCAATGCATTACTGAAAACTTGCAACTTGAACATTTCCAACTATTTACATAAAAAAGTGCTATGGAGCAACTGAATGGAATGGATTCGTAATGCAAATATGCACAAGCGAATGCTAATTCCACTAAAGTTTGGTGATAACATAACATGGTGATTCTTACCGATGTGATAGCAGAATTTAGTTCATAGTAAATCATGACGTACACCGTATAAACAGTAAATAAGAATCTCTTAGGGTTTACATTGCTATTGCTCTGCAAACCCGGCAATGCCTTTACCAAGTCGACCCATCGGCAGTGGAAAACCGAAGCAAGCTGGAACCATGCTGTAACCAGCCTCAGTTTGTAGTACTGGTCGGTTCCTGTATGCCAGCATAAAAGCGCCAAAACGTAGAGTTTTCCCACCAAAAACATGAGAAACATGGAGGCAAACAGGGGAACCGCTGGAGGGAGATGGAGGAAGGGGGGTTCTGGGGACCATGTGACCTAAGCCTTCTGCAGTCTGTGTTTGGGATTCAGTGTTATAGAAGTTTGAAAGCAACACCTGACAGGGTGTGTGTGTCTACAGAAATCTGAAATAGGGCAGAGAATGTAAACAAGCTGTGTGAGGGAAAGTGTATGTGTGGCAGTAGCAGAATTGGGCGAGAGAATGATTGGGGAGTCACTAGGAGACACTACCCTGGCTGCCTCCGTCTGAAACGGGGCCCGATGGGGGCGGGCTGCCAGGCGTGTCGCCTTCTTCCCAGAAATATCGGCTCAGTGGCCACCACTGTAACGGGACGAGTTCAGAACTCACCTACGGTAGGAGAACTAGCCTTTTCACTTTCTAAGACATTAGTTATTAACTAGCATTAACACAGCAGAGTAACTGGCCTGTGTTGAAAAGTCACTGATGAGTCTTCATTTTGGTGTACTTTGTGGGACGTGGAATACTTCTACTTTATTAATGGCTATCCCAAGCAATATATATTTTATCCATATATTGCATTAGATAAAAAAATATAACAAATACAGCATTAGAATAAAGTATTTACCAAAGGACCTCACAAGTAGCAAATCCTTAAAAAACGTGACTAGTGAAGGAATTTTTTCGGTCCTCGCCATTTCAGACTTTTATAAAAATCTGAGAATGCAATCAAAAAAGTAAAAATACCAAAAGTCTTGTATTTTGTTTGTTTACTTATGTTCATGGTTAGGGCTAGGTAGGGGTTAAGGGTGTCATGACTGGGATTAGGGTTTTTCTCAAAGTTGAGTGGACAGTCCTCACTAAGAAATTTAGTGACCGACTGAATCGGGCAAGGCCATGCAGACCTGCATCAGCCTCCATTTTTCTCAGACTTTTCATTTCTCAGATTTACGGTCCGTTCTCTGGTCCTGAGCCAGGAACCGGGCGCCAGGGAGTCTCTTCCGGGCTGGCTTGATCAGTAGGTGTCTGTACTGTTTTTCTCCAAGTTTTTGATTTCCATCTACCCCTCTCTATTTTTAGTCATGCAGTTAGGGTTGTTTTCAGAAATGTGCTTTAGTTTTTCCAATATTGTAGTTCTATTGTGGAATATTTGTAGTTCTTGTACCTGGAAGAGCAGCTGAAATGGGCTGCATTTCTCTGCACTTTCTGGTGGGGTTGGTGGCAACAGCGTTTATAAGAATCTACTCTTTCCTCTCCCACTCCTATGGTTTCCGCCTCACACTTAGAGCTTAAATATTAGCGGGACGGGTGGGGGGTTGGATGGTGGCTTTCGTGTGACCGCTGCAGAGGACCAGCAGGCTGTTACCCGGTGACCTGGTCCGTGACCGTTTCTGCTTCATTTGGCCTCTGCGGTCACAGGGATGGTCACAGCCAGGTCAGTGTCTACCTGCGTGAGAATACACAGGAGTGTTCTGGTCACACATGTGTGTGTCCCTTTAATCTCGAGCTGCTGGGAGATGCTGCATAAATGTGGACGGGGGGGGGGTGGGGGTAAGCAGACAGTCACTTCTCAAAAACGCAGAGATGCAAGTGTGTGCTGATCTGGTTCGCATCTACCCCATGCTGCTCTCACTCGAACGGTCCGGCGTTCCTCCCAGAGACGGCAGGGATCTCTTGGCCCGATGCGGCAGACTTGGCCCACGAGCTCCTTGGCCTTGATGCGGAGCCTGATATCTGCACGTACACGCTGGGGAACTGCACCGGGTTGCTAAATCATTCGCCGTCCTCCGTCTGCCGGCTGAGATTGCTATACCCAGGTCACATGGTCAGCAGACGTACATAAACCTCCCCCGCTGGCGGTGATTGGTTCCCAGAAGGCGATCAGCTGACTGTGTGCGACAGTCACATGGTTCTGATGAAAAGCTTACTGTTGGCCAGCGAGGTGTTTCAGGGTCATTCTGTCCTATGAATTTCCAAGCAACAGTTGATGCCCCAAATCTACAAACCTTAGACAGGGTTTTTTACTCCAGCTACTACAGCTTAACTGTAACACACTAAAAATATTTCTAGAGGAAGTGTCATTTTTTTCCTCTGTAAACAAATTTCCTGCATGACAAAGTACGTCCGGTAGACATCCCCCCCGCTCCCAGCTTCCGCTCTTGTTTCCTGGGCAACCTTAGGAGTCCATAAGCTTTCTGCTGGGTAGGGCAGCTTCCCCAGATTCTTCTTGTCTGCATCAGGCAGTCGGTCATCAGGAATGAGCTATATCCTTAGCCTAAAGGAATTCCGGACCCTGGGGGTGTGATTACTTACGACTGTGAAAGCTAGCTGGATTCTCTGACTCCACGAGGCCTGATTAATGCAAAGTTTGCACCAATGCACACTTTTGTGTTGAATTAACTCCTAAACTGTTCATTTCTACAACAAAGAATTGTGGATTTGTTCAAATAGAAGATTTTTTTTAAGCAGAATGGTAGCTGTTGTTATCAGGGATATGGTAAGATGGTTGCAGTATAGCTCTCCTCTGCTGTGTGCCTCTAACAGGCTTAAGGAGATCTAGTGTAGCTATTAAGTTTTGGCTGGTGTTCCAGTAGTTGTGGCCCCAATTCTCAGAGAAACAAAGGCTGGCAGAAAGCATGAAGCCTCCCATGTGCTGCATTGATCCTATGGGATTAAAAAAGCCCCCCCCCCCCCAGTCACCCACAGATATGTTACAGGCTATAATAGCAGGGAAAAAAAGCAATCGCAAATGTCTTACATCGTTTAGACGCAGTCATATGTGCCACAGTGCCACAAAACAGCCATTTTTAGCTCGACTTCGGTCAATTTCCACTCGTCAGTCAGGGAGTGACCGTCTGGCCCAAACCCCTGATCACCAGATAGCACAGTGCCACATTCCAGACCACTGCCCCCCAACTGGGGAAATGTCAGAAATCAGATATGGTATTATAAATACTTCTGTTGTTGAGGTATGTTTGTGTTTTTGCATCATTTCAGAGTGATATTCTTTTGTAAAATGGGAAATGTTTAAATAAAGACCCCTTTTTGCACTTATAACAATCCAGGATTTTAGACTGAGGAAAAACAAAACAAAGACTTCATCAGGCAGCGTCAAACTGAACCATGCACAGTAGGAAAAAACTGAACATTCCTATACTCAGATCTAAGGTATTTTAGTTGTTATACTTTATTTGTGTATAGTGCTCATAGTCTGTTTAATTACTTTACTTGTTTACTTTAATTCATCGTTCTTTCTAATCATCCTCACAATCACTCACCACTTGTGCAAGGCAGAAAACAAACACTTCACGATCTGCCGAGGACACAAAAATGTCACACATGAATGAAAATAAGCCCTTTGGGGTCAATCCCATAAAAGGGCACAAGTGACCCTTGACCTTTCACAGTGCCTTTTGATTGGAGGAAACAGATTGCAGGGGACAAATGCAGAAACAATGCAGAGTGGTCACTGAAAGGAAAGAGAGGAGTCAGATGTAAATGTGGCCTGGGATCCTCTCGCCCCTGCTCTCTCTCTCTCTCTCTCTCTCTCTCTCTCTCTCCACCCCCCTTGTCCCCAAAGCTCAAAAGCAACAGTCAGCCTGACTGTCCCAACAAGAGCAGAAACAATTGGGAAATTCTTTACCATCTGGGCCCAAAGCAAGCGAGAGATTAAATGACTTCATTCAGCTGCCTCGGCCGACTTTAGCTGCTCTGCGAGGGCTTGGAGCAGTTTATTACGTGGTGGTGGTGGGGGGGTTAGGGAGTGGGGTGGGGAGAGTGAGGAAGAGAGAGAGCCTGAGAGCTGGAAGGGAGAGAAGGAGCAGATACCGATCCGGTAAGGAGCGCTTCCTCTGCTGGTGCTCAGGACAGAGAGGGGACTAGCCAGTTTGGAGGCATTCACAGTGGCCGGCGGCGTGTGTGTGCTCAAGTGCACCCCCCCTTCCCCATGTGACCGTCTCCATCATGACCGCTTCTCTGGGTATGTACGCCTGGACAGAGCCTCTTCTTTGTTTGCCAGAGTCTTGTGTTTCCGATCACTATGTGTGTGTGAGTGTTTTCCGGAGGCTGTCCGATGTGTGTATGTTGCTAAGTGTGTCCTGAACACTTGCATTGTCTCTGGCGTCCGTAGCGGGGTCTGTAACCCGATCCGGACCTGAGGACTTTGGCACCTCCAATCCCCCTCCCCACGGCACTCAGGGGAAGCTTGCGTGTTGCCGTCGTGGTGGGATCTGCCGTCTGCAGGCGTTCTGATTCAGCTCCTTTGTCAGCCACGTTCAGCACATGCGATGACCACCCTGTGCAAAGTGAGATGTTTTGGTTCTTGCTCTTTTAAAGATTAAGACTACAATAAACTTTATTGATCACAGTGGGAAATTCAGACACATATGGTGCCATGGTACGTAGAGCACGGACAAATATACATAAAGCACAAAGCAGGTAAAATACAGGAACTGTAAATATACTGCAAACAACTGTTAATGGTGGCATGTGCAAAGTGACAGCATATGTCGGTTGTGTGGTGGATGCTCATCCCTGAGCCTGTGAGACGCCGCTGAGCCTCAATGGGACAGTGGCAGCAGGATTATGGGCATCTTATGGAAGTTACATGGATTTCACGCGAATGTCAACACTGTTAGCATCTTGGGTAGCCTAGCTTGTTCCTGTTGCTGTGTCTTGAGGAGGGCAGCCTGATGATGATGGTGTTTTCTGCTGACTGTTGATTGGGTGCGATGCGTGGGTGCGCCTCTGCCACTCATGCTACTGGGCCTCTCGCACCCCTCATGTCCCAATTGGGTGGCGGATGGTAGCTGGCCATCTGTACCAGTTTAATATCTTTTCCTGAAAGTCGTTTTCTTTTTGGGAAAATCCTGGCCCCCGAAATGCATTACGTCATGGGCAGCAGACGTGCTCTCACTCCATTTCTTAGCGTAATGTGGAAACATGCGAGTTGCTGAGGGGGGACCCTGACACACGGCTGGGCTGGGGCCACAGAGGCCTCTTTCTGCTCTTGTGTTTTTCTGTCTCTTTTTTTGAGAAAGCTGGATCAGCTAGTCGGCCCAACGGTGAAATGACTCTGTTGACCCTGAGATTTGGACCTGCAATTTAAAATTTTTTTTGACACAGTCCAAACCCATTGAGCCATGCTCTGCCCCCCGTTTACTGGTGGTATTACTGAGCATGTTGCAATCAGCACGCCGGATTCCGGAGCAAAAAGGTCGTTGGTCGTCAATGGCGTGTGGACCAGCGGTACCTGAGGCTCGGGCGTGAGGCAGGAACCGGTGCCACGACCCACCACCTTGGGGCCAAATATCCCCTCCCACTCCCAGAAATAATCAACCCCAAGCACCCCCCCAGCGAGGAATGGGGCTCCAGCATTAATATCTCCTTAGATAACGGTGTGGGACATTTCACTGAAGCTCCGCCCTCTCCCTCTGGCCCTGTGTATCCCAGTGGCCGTGGCGAATGCCTGTGACTTTGATTCGTTGGGGCAGCTGAACACCCCCTGCTGCGCCCCCCTCCAGCCCCCGGCTCCCCCTCAGAGCTCCCTGAGAAGCGCATTCTTATGATGAATAGCAGGTTTGTTAACCCTACCCCAGAAAAGCAGGCCTTTGTGAGAGATGTGTGCATGAGCTGGACGACATGAAAGGGCAGCGCCTCAAACGCGAGGAGCCTCCCCGTGAAAATCAGCGCGGCTTGGCGACGGCACACTCAGACCACTGCGCCTCCTCAGCGCGCGCGTCTCATTCGGCGTGCAGTGAGTGCTGCGTGGGCTGGTTTCCGCTAAGACGAGGCACGGCCGAGGTAACTCTACCTCCTTAGGGGGCAGCTAGCAGATTGGTCAGAGTGACCCGAATCCCAGGAGCGACAGATGAGATAAAAAGTAAATAAAAGCAGGGGGCTAATTACATTATCAGCGACTCTCCACGCCCTGCCTCCCCCCCGATCTGCATTCCCACAGGCGAGTAGGCTGTGGGTGCTTCCCTAATGTGCTATGCCAGCCTGGTTTGGGCTTGGCTGGGTGTTGAGAGAAGCCAGGGATGCGGTGGGGAGAGTGACCTGGGCATGATAATGCCTTCACCCCCCACATATACTGGAGCTTCTGGCAGACGTGTCAGGCACTGAAGTATGTAAATCCTCCTGGTTTCATAGAGAGAGTGGATAGAGAGAGTGGATAGAGAGAGCGGATAGAGATAGTGGATAGAGCGAGTGAATAGAGAGAGCGGATAGAGAGAGCGGATAGAGAGAGTGGACATCCTATGCTGGAAACAGCCGAGGCAATAACACTGTGTCCTGTGTGTTTCTTAGGCCTCAAGCAGCATGCAATTGACAGTCCCAGAAATATATATCATTATTGTGGATATCTTTTTTGTTCCGGCGTTTACTCAAATTTAACTCTGTTGTGCAGTTGTGTGTTTGTTGCAGATGGGAGGGAATCACTTTTGGCCCAATGGGCTCACATGAAGTGACTGATGAGAAGAGGGTTAAACATAATCCAGCCCACCGTGAGTCTGGAAGGCCAAGTCCTCCTATTACTGTTGTTCAGGTTTAACAAGATCCAAGCAGGTTAAGCTCTTTTCCCAAGGGTACAACATTGCAGTGTTTAAGGATGCAAGCCGGGAGAGTAAGGATTACAGGTCACCTCACACTTACCCTAAATGTTGAGAAAATGTAGGTTGAACATGCATGTGGGAATCGCCGGTCTCTGGGGATTAATGAGGCTCAATCCCATTGGTGGTTGGGGGGGGGGGCTTGGAGGGATGTGGACAGACTTTTAATTAGAGACTGAGGCTTTGGGGAGGGAGACAAAAATATCACCCTTAGTTTCTTTCAGGGCCCCTAGTCACATGGGTCTGCCGGCCCAGGGAAGGGGCGAGATGGAATCCAGCAGCAGGAGAGGTATTTACCCCCTCCCCAACCCCCTTTGGGAGCATTGGGGGGGAACTTGGGGGCAGATGCGGTCACAATTAGGGTTTGGAGATCTGCTGGTGAGCTTTAATGCCTCCGTGGGGTCGGG
>JAODKM010000001.1:20237536-20250890 GCA_026780845.1 Petrocephalus sullivani
CCTCAGATCTCAAGGACTGGCAATTATGAAGCCTTCATTCTTTATTTGGGTCACATGACCCAATTTCATATCACGGGTATCGCCAACAGCGATTCATTACCCTCGCCCCCCCCCTCCACAAAACCCCAACCAGTCGTGATTTTTCGGACAGGAAAATGTTTCATGGGCGGGTATGAAAGCGATGCTTTGCCCCAGGATGGCTTTGAGGGCGTGGAAAGAGAGTGGGGCCCCACAAAGGGTGCTGTGTGTGTTGGGCACATGGGATCAGCCACAGCGCCGGGCCGCGTGGCCCCGGCGGCGGCGCGTGCTGAGATGTGCACTAATGAGACAGCCTTTCATGGCGGGTAGAAGGGGGCAGAGAGGGGCTCTGGGCTTCACCTTCCGGCCCTCTCTGCAGATGCGGCCTGTTGACACAGTCATTCCTGTCCAGTCTGGACGGGCCTCTTAAGTATTCTGTGCCATTAAATGGTAAAATACCGTCACGGTGAAAAGAAATCTCTATTTATGTTCAGGCCGACACAGGGGGTAGAGGATTTCCGATATAAAGATTCAATAGTGCAGAGGGTGGGCGGTTGCACACATGGCTAGAACCAATGGCGAGGAAGGGGCGTGTCTGACGGATAGACTCAGCAACCAATTGTTGGAAAGCCTGGCTTTCTGATGCCAGCACCACCTCCTGGTGCTTTCCATGCGCTGTGAGCAGTCCCAGGCCCACTCCAACCCCAGCCTGACCTCTGAACTCTGACCTCTGAGTGGCCAAGGGGCCACAGCGTGCTCCCAGACCATCAGTGCGTTCTGATGAGTGGTGGAATGAGGCTCTCTCACGCTGCCAGCATGGGGTTGGGGGGGGCATCACATGAGGGACCCCCCTACACTCCTGTATGTGTCCTCTTTATAGCTCCATGTCACAAAGTGGCTGATTACAGCCTGATAGGTTTATTTGTCCTCCGGCAAAACTCTCACTTCAGTCCATATTTTCCCAGAGATCACAGCTTCTGAGGCCAATTTTTCTGGTCACGCTCCTGAAAAGAGCTTAACTTCCTTCAGCACCAATCCACACCCACCCCCCCAATCTCCTTGTGGCCCCCGCACGCCTGGCCTTTGTCAGCCCTCACCCTCACGAGTGTGACCTCAATATTTCTTACCCCTTTATCTGGATGGGAAGAAAATGTCACGGCACGCACACGTGTGACGGCACGCACACGTATCTCCACTGGCAACCGCCTGCGAGGCTGCCTACGTGCTCGGGGACACACGCCGGGCATGTACTCCCATCAAGCCCCCCCCCCCCATCACCACCACCACACCCGCCCCCCGAGGCTTTGTCTCCACCAGGATTCTTCTGTTACACGCCAGGCAGGGTAAGGAATCGCACACAATAGCCAGCCGCTGTCGGGACTAGGCTGCTGGATTTAATGAACCTGTCAGTAAAGTCTTTTCGGGCTCCCGTGGAGGGGCGGGGCCATCCAAGTATGCCAGGGTGAAGAGATTAACTTTCATTACATCAGCATTTTGGGAAAAGTTAATAAGGGTAGGGGGGGGGGGGTCAGGTGGTGACATGGGATGTGACATCACTAAGTAAACAGCCCATCCCATGTGTTCTGATTCAGTTCTCCCAACCCCCTCCAGTGTCACTGGAAGGAAATGCACACCACCCCACCCTGTGTCACACAAGGGATCTGTCCGGAATCAAGCAGCGGGATGTCAGGACAATCCCCCGTTTGTGGTCTTGCAGCCTGATTTTCACACAAGGTCTGTTTCGTCTCTCCTTTTATTGGGAATGGGNNNNGGGGGGGTGACGTACTGGTGGGAATTTTGGGGGGGGGCATTCGTGGGAGCGCTTCCCAGGCAACTGACTTTTATGGTCGAATACAACCAATCAAGAGAACTGGACCTGCGAGCAGCTGTCAGGCAGAGCTGGAGAACCAGGATGGAGAAGCTCAAAGCAGCATCTTTGTTTCTAGTGGCAGTTTCTATACCCCTAAGTTTGATTTTCTACTGACAATAGGCCTGTGCATTTAGTTCTTTTCCCATTTCAGGTTTCATCCTAACGGTAAGTATAATTTCAGGTGCTTATTTATAAATCTGGATGACAGCACACAAGTTCAAACACTTTTTGGCAGATATTTCGATATAATCCAGGTGTCCAACTGCCTATCTTCAACTGCGACTCAAGCAATGTGCAAGCATCAAGAGAAGCTGATTACTGACCACATTGAAAATCCTGAGAAACCTTATCGAAACTGGTGTCAGGCAACTCCGAGATCCTGCTGAAACGACTCCCCTAAAGTTTGTTAGTGAAGATGCTTAAAATCTGCTTCAGAGAATATTCCAGAAGGTCTGCGCCAATGTCGTCAATGGCCTTCTTGGCACTACAGCCCAGAATCATTATGGCCCAGAATCCACGGTGAAGCGAAAAGGAAGGAACCAAGTCACAGAACCGAGCCCTCTGGAGCTGGCGACCAGAGATGGTGCAGAAACAGACAAGTGTTTTGGGTAGAGTAAACAATGTGCGTCGGCGTTGGGCCATTCCTGTGAAGGTTCCCAGCTTATATGATTATTATATACTACAAATGAATGCAACCAGATGAGAACGTCTGAGAACTTAAAATAAAGAATAAATAACTTGAAATAAAGAAAGAGCACTGACAGTTCATGGATACATGTAACAAAAAACATTCCCTTAGTGTCCGTTTTGAAAAGACACATAGCGATGGCACAGACCGTTTCCTGGATCCTCTCCCATAATGTATGCCCTCTGAAATAAACCAAGCATGTCACTGAAATAAAGGTCTAAAGGATCTGAATAGAATTCTGAGAGGTCTGCTTTTAATTCACCGTTTCCCAGCAGGATGCACAGAGGACTGTAGAAATGTATAGAGGAGCAGTGCATTGTGGGTGACTATTCAAGCAGGAAGACAGAACAGGAACTGTTGTCGGAACACAGCCAGCGCAGTTCAAGCAGACCTCCTTGGGTCATTGGGAGCCATCTTTCCTCAACATAAAGGTCTGTACTGGGTGCAACTTTGGCATCATACTTCCAGTAGGACATGTCTATGTTCAAAACGATTCTAACTCATTCTGGATGGATAAATGAGAGAGATGACTCTTTAATCTGACGTAAAGCTGATATACATGCAGAATCTTTATGTAAACAGCAATGCTAGGAAATGCTACTTTAAACATGCTACCTTAAAGAACAGATTCAAGAAGAAAAGATCAAAAATCACTACAAAGAAAACTTTTCTTTAAATCAAATCCTGGTTGGAGTTTGAACTGGATCCTGGTGATATAACTGAAGCACAGTCCTTAAGAATCAGTGGCGTTTCATTACATCAAATGCTATACTGAATGTCATATTAGCAAAAGCAACAATCCTACACTTAAATATTAAGAAGCCACACTAGCGACATGAGTTAAATGGTCTCCTCTGATTCCTGCTGTGTGATTTTTGGGGCACGCGCTTGGGGTGTCTAAGTGGGTCCCAATCAGGTGTGCCTCGCACACATCATTAGGGCGATTGTGTTAGTGAGTAATCAGCGTCTGCACCTGCTTGTGTGAGTGGTGCTCGCTCTTGATTTTTGATCCCTTAAACTTTTTTTGTATAAATCTTACTGCTCTTTATTCCTGTTTTGCCTTTCAGACATGGGCCACATCGCCAGTGCTAGAACCCAGCTGAACAACAAAAGAGGAAGTCAGCAAATCGGAGACAGGAAATCATATGAAGATTGCCATGGGTGAATATTTTTGTCCCCTTGTTCCACCGATTTGCTCCCTCTAAAAAGTTGTTTGATTGCGTGCATGTGTAAAATGCCATAAATATGAACTGTTCTCCACTAATTTTCTTCATGAATCATAATATGAATTATGAATCTGTGTGTAGCATAGTGATTAAGGATATGGAATGGCAATTGCTGGTTGAAATCCCAGGAGGATTCATTGGCTTTGAAAAATAGTATTACTTAACCCAGACTGGATCAGCAAAATACCCACAAATACGTAGAAGGCTTTGGACAAAGGGGTGAGCTATACCGCTAAGCATGGTGGGAGTTGCATGGTGGGAGTTGCATGGTGGGAGTTGCATGAAGGACTCTCTGTCTGCATTAGGCTACATCTGCACTAAGACGCGTTACTTTTTGTTGCCACAAAGTGCAGAATCCCAGGGTTCGCATTTAGCCTTTGTGCACACTTAGCACATGCTAGCCCAAGTGAAATGCCCACATTGCATGCCCATTGGATCACAGTAAACCTGCTTCACTGCCCCCTAGAGGATATCCCTTGCACTTGGAGGATGTGAAGAAATCACAGTGCTCTGCTTGCTACAAGCATCTCAAAGACTAGGCTACAGGGCACTGCAGCCTGGATAGATCCCAGTGGCTGTGGCCACACCTGGCTCCACGCCATTGGCTGGTGGTGTCCATATTTGAAAGTCTATTGGTCAGCCACTCTTTGCACTTATCTTGTATGGCTGAGTTCTAATATTCACAGATCTCCAGGCTTTGGAACTTTTATCACTTTAGAAATTTGTGAAAGTTTACATTGAATGCTCTACACATATGAAATTAATAAAAAAAAAACAAAGCATAGGTATGTAAAAAGTATTTCATAAACGAGAAAGTAATTATTTAAAAATATTAGCTCCTACTGGGAACCCTCTGATCTTTGACCCCACAATCATCACCTGCCAGTCACTGACTGCGTTCTGAATTAATTTGTTTGGCCCAGACACATCCCCCCCCCACCCCATGAAGCTGGGAAGCAGCTCGCCCTCCCCCCTGGACCGACCCCCCCCCCCCCCGCAGGCCCACCTGATGCGGCCCTTTGCTCCTGGGGCCGCATTCAGGGTGGCGGTCATCCCCTCGGCCCCCGCTGAACAAAACCAACCCCGGGGCCATGTCCCAGCCATCCCCGCGAGATTTCGCCCTCCTCCGCTGACGCTAATTGTTAGTCCACAATACCGGCCGTATTGTGTGCCATAATACCGCAGCTCAATGGCCGGTCTAACCTACTTATATTATGGCTAATTGGTTTCTTGGTGTTTCAGACGACATCCCATTTACGTTTGCTGCAGATGGGGCTCACAATGGCTTTTGTGGTCTGCCGGCTGAGGGGACACACCTGCCCCTTTTGTAAACAATGGTGCCCCATTCAATGGAAAACGCATCATCGGGCCTGGCTCCGGCACCCCCCCCCCCCAACCCCACAGGTGTCTCTAGCTGCCCCCCCCCAACCCCTGACGGAGCTCATCTCCAAACAGGAATTTGGGAATTGCTGCTTCAGGTAAATGCGTAGTGCGTTATCATCCTGGTTGTCGCTGAGACGCCTCCGACCAGTAAGTCGGAAGGACGCCCCCTGGTGGTGTTAAAGTGGAGTGCCGACCCATTTTAAATGGTGGACGCACCCAGGCCCTGAAAGCCTGCCATTTACCACCGGCCTACTTACTCCCCCTCCCGGCGCCCCATTTCCCCAATGCCTCCAAATGGGCGCCTTCCTGACTTATCGTGGGTGCGAGATCGGCCCATTAAAGTCTTAGTTTCAGGTGCCATTGAAAAAGAAGTCCACTGGCGCTCTGAGGGGGGTAACCCCCCACCTGTGTATGTCACCATTGGGGGGGGGGGGGGGACAACGCAACCAGGCTGAAGATTGGCCCGGGATTGGCTTCATTGTGGAGGGGTTCAGTAAGATGCGATTAAGTTTCAGGATGGGAAACTTGGCTAACAATCGGCTCATTCACGCGGGGGGCACGCTGCCTCCGTGCTGTCCCGGGTCCTGGAGGAACTCTTCTGTCCTTTATGCGCCTCTAGGGGGGGCAGGGTGGGTGCTGATATTGAACAGGCTCAAGGAGAGTAGGAACAGTGCAGGCCCAGAGGTGTGTGAGAATGTGCTGGTGTGTGTCTATGTGTGTGTGTTTGTTTTTGCCACATTGTGGGGACCTTAGTAGGGGTTTACATAGTTAAATGTCAACATGTAATGGGTCCATAAATAGACAAATTGAATTTTCTAGACAAGGGACATGAGACACACTCATTTTGGTTTTATAAGGGTGGACAGCATGCTGTGTTTATTATTTTTTATTTCACCTAATGCTAGTTTTTAGCTTTTTTCAGGTCCCCACAAAAATCTGTTAAAGATGGTTAAGGATACGGCTGGGTGGGGGTTAAGGTTGTCATGTTGGAATTAGAGTTTTTCCCATAGAAATGAATGACAAAAATATAGACATGTGCACATTTGTGTGTGTGTGTGGGTTTGCACAGATCACATTTGGGGGGCAAAATGTCCCCAAAATGTGGTAAAATCTGAAACTTCCTTACTTTAGGGGACATTTTTTCAGGTGCCCATTTGGATAACCCCAATTTTATAAAAATCTGTGAATGTAATCAAAAAAGTAAAATTGCCAAAAGTCTTGTATTTGGGTTGGTTACTTATGGTTCAGATGTGAACTGAGTTGGGGTTAAGGGTGTCGTGATTGGGATTAGGGAAATGTATAGAAACTCCCCATTCAGATAGGTACGCATGTCTGTGTGTGCATGTGTGTGTGTGTGCGCCATAGTGTGTGTGTGTGCATGTGCATATGTTTCCAGAGACACAGTGCTCCCCTTACAAGCCCCCACTAAAGGCCGGAGCATACGAGCTGGCCAAGTCCTTGGAACAATGCATTCGCTTTTTCTTCCTTCTCTCATTTGTGAAAAATAAATTGCTTTTTTCTGCTTTTTTGGTCTCGTCCACCCCCTTTTTAAATATATATCCACATAAATGCCTCCCGCCAACTCGAGAGTGTTGGGGGGGGGTGGCCTCCAGGAACCACGCGGGGAGATTCGCTTTTCATCACTCACCGAGAGTCTTGTTAAAGACCCTCTTCACATTCCCCTCTTGGTCTCGAGGTTTTCAGCAGCTCTCAACTCCCCCCCATCACCCTGTGGGTAAAGGCACATTGGGTACTGCAGAGCAAGTAGGGAGCAAGTGACACTCCCTACCCCCAGTGTCCTGGAGGCAGGCATAAAGCTCATGGAATGGAGAGCAGGGTCACGGGGGCCCGGCAGGGGAGCATCGGAGGCACGCATCTGCGAGGACAACTGGCACGAGGGGGCCGCACCTAGAATACACCGATCTTGGAGCAGCAACTCTGGCGAGAGAAAAACGGAAACGCAGAGTCAGAGCCGGGGGGTGGGGGTAGGGAGAGCTTGTCGTAGTGTCGGGAGTCCGTGTGGCTAGATCGGGCCATTTGCAGGTGCTCCTATAGGCAGCGGTAGAGTCCCTGCCAAAGGCCTCTTTCGGTAATGTGCAATTTGCTGGCAGGAGATCAGAGGGTCTGAAATAAGCAGTTCACCCCATAAAAGTGGGAGGGTAATCACTGTCACATTCCCCCCCTGGGTCTCCTCATCCACACCTTTTAAAGTTCTCCATGGAGGGCTGGTCTCTCTACCCACTATACATCTTTGCCTCGGCTGCTTAGACCACTCACCTGTGCACCCATACCCACAGCCCGTCCATCAGAGTGGGTAAGTAAAGACCAAGCCAAAATATGCCAACTGACAATAAAGCAATCAAATATCTAACATCAAGGCCGGTCACATGGGGTTTGTGTCATAGGTCACATGGTTTCTCTCGCTGAGCGGTTTATGGTATTGCTTGGGCAATGGGAACAATAAGCCCCCCTATCATGTGTGCTTGGGTGACGGTCGGGTGGGAGGCAGGGTTGTCACTGTGGGGGACCCTGGACTGGAGGGGGCCCCGGACGGCAAAACCTACCAAAGGTAAGCTTCCCCCCAGCAGCCGGTAAGGGGGTCCAAGGTGTCATTTTGCCAGGGACCCCAGAATTCCTTGCTATGGCCCTGGTGGGGGTGGGGGATTGATTAGCATGTGTATGGGCACAGTATCACCACACGGAGGCCGTCCAGCCAAGGCTGCAGGAGAGCCAAGTGAGCAGTGTGGTGGTCGGGCACGAAGGCGGTGGGCCTCGTCTAAAATAGACACGGCGGAACGTCGGGCCCTTTCGGGGCGTGAATCAGCTGACAGGCCCAGTCTGCCAAGGACTCTTATAACTGCCGCTTGACAGCATGAGCCAAGGCTTCTGCGTTCTTCAGCGAGATGTCTCTTTTATCCGTGCGGGGGTCGTATACAATATCTTCTATACATAGACCACTGGCTCTTAGGAGAGAGGGAGAGAGAGAGGGAGAAGGAATCACCTAAGGTGTCCTTCTGCCGCTCATAACATTTTATATGGAGCAATGCATTGTCCATCAGATGCTTGAGAGAAGCCTTTATTTTGTCCTAGCGGAGTCACGTCCGGCCTGCTATTTCACCCCCCAACCATCACTCGAATGTCGACGGCCACTCGCTGGTGTCTCTCTCCTCCGATTTGTTCTACAACTGTTCTAATTAAAGCCCTGACTTTCCCAGGGCTTAGGTTACGGGCTGGGTGAGGGGGTGGGGAACGTGGGGGCACCGAGCCCCTGGCACGACGGAGGCAGCCCTCTAGGGTCCAGGGAGGTGGGGGGGTGCATGAGTGAGCCATGGCGTGAATGGAGGACGGATCTCTTTGTTGGCCATTCTGCTGGGTTAATGTAGCATGTTACGTGCCCTTTTTGCTACTCTGAAAACAAATTTCAAAGGGGGGGGGCTCTTTTTTTTAAGATGGAGCTTCGCCTGCCCATTTTCTGTTTCCCAGAATAATCCCAAAGTTTATGGGACAGGCAGAAGGCCGCACTTAAAATGGGACTGACTTTTACAGTGTTGTCATCATGTGATTTCCAGTCTCCTTCCTAGAACCGATTCCACGGCTAACTCCTTGGCAGACAGGAGTGCTTTGGCCCCCCAGCTGATTAGGCTACACTTCTTCTTCTGCCGGGCTTAGTACTCCGTTCGGATTCTCCGGCTTTTTTGAATGCCCCTCGGTTTTTCCGATGCGCCACTCAGAGACACTCCGACACCCTCCGCATTCTGATGAAGGTGACCCCTACCTCCCCCCCTCCACTCCGGGCTAGTCCCCTGTTCCGGAAACGGAAAAAAAAGGTAATCCCTCGTTCGCCTGGCCGACTTGCCTTTTGTATACAATTTCCCCGCTCTGTCCCGCCAAGGATTAATCGATGACTCCTATGAGGCTGTGAGGAATACAAACCAAAAACGCTCTCTGGCCGCTCCATATGAAGGCTAAGTGTCCCAGAACAGCCGTGCACTTCTGAAACCAGTTAGCGCACTACCTTCTTGGTTTAATGCCAGTCTTTGGAATTCCCCAGGCTGTGGTATGAGTCTGTTTGCCATGATTTATCTCTCTGCTGTGCAATAGCTTTATATGACACCTGGGGGTGGATTAATGTATAGGCTGTCCTAGGCCACTGGTCAGCACCTTGATGAATTTTGAACCGATGAATACTTCTCATTTTGATCAAAATGCAGTTTTTACCACCACAGACATGGTGTTTAAAAACATAGTCAGCATAGGTTTTTTTTCTCAATCGAAACATTTTGGCACAAACACATTTGTCCATGCACAGACAGTTTGACACCAGCAAAACCTGAGTGTTGAAGTCAGCCTAGGACTCCCAGATAAATTAAAACGGCCCTGATGATGCCTAAGGGACTAGATAACTCCAGAATCCTGTTATTTGGGAACACAGAAGTTAGTCAAAGTTGGGATCTGGATGTGCAGTCCCAGCTTGAGCATCGCCTGCATCTAAGAGAACACTCCAGTTTCGATAAACAATCCATTCCCCCGAATCTGTTTATCCTAGCAATGAGGCAACCAGCGTCACAATTGTTTTTTGACAGGCAGACGGAGACGTGACACATCCATGATCTGGGTCGACCCGCTGAACTTGCGCGGCCCCCGAAGTCACAGCGCCAAGCCCCATGACTTTCTGTTTAATACTTTCCAAACATCTGACGATAAACTTGCAAAGGGCTGATATCTGTTTATGGTGGAAACCCAAACTGCAGCTTGTCTATGACATGGAGGCGGGATGCTCCGCTGCACTCTCACGGCGTAATTAGTAGGTGTTTACATAGTTAAATGTCAACATCTAGTGGGTCCATAAATAGACAAATTGAATTTTCTAGACATGAGGAGACTCATTTTAGCCTCATAAGGGTGGACAACAAGCTTTGTTTATTATTTTTTATTTCACCTTAAACACAACCAGAGACACATCATTGCCACTTTCAGGGTTAACGGCACCACTGTTATATATAAATAATAACATAAAAATATTTTCTTCCTTTGGTGTAAATATAGACATGTAGAGACATACACATAGATATGTATAAATAAAGTAGGTATTAGTGTTAAATAAGGACTCTAAGATTCAATGCTGAAAACATTGCCCTCCAATTCCAAAGATGGGATTCAGCGCTGACACCTTAGCATTGTCCTTTTTAGGAAGTTATCTTCACAATCATCACATTCAATAGGCCATCCAATTATCATTGGGAGGATTCTTCAGGAAGTGATATCGCATGTGTTTGGCCAATCGCATTTCTGTACCTGCAGCACGTTTATATGTACATAAAATGTATTAAATTTCCTTTTGACAGAAATATATACGACTGGCAACCTATCCAGGGTGTTCCCCGGCCTTGTGCCCTGTGTTTCTTGGGACAGGATCCAGGCTCGCTGTGACCCTGTACTGGATAAGTGGTTATGGAAAGCAGAATGGAGGATATACATACTACGATATAAACACATCTTAGGGTCGATGATTTCCCAGAACTGACCTGGAAGTCTGACGGATGCCGTTCTTTCTCAGAGGTAAGCCAATCAGAAATGTGCTTCCTGACTGTGTGATCTCGAATGGTTACATCTCCTTTTTGCTTTCTGGCTTTGAGTACGCTGGGAACATCGAGGCGTCGATACTGCATGATCGATCACTTGTATATTGGCGTCGCTGGCTCTTGTATCGTATGCGTGCCTGCATTCCAGTGTACCTTACCCGTGCCCTCAAGCCATGGAAACGGACCCTCAATTAATAATATCCCCAGCTTGCCAAGAAGTTACACAACTTTCGGTTATGTATAGCCTGTCTGCCTGCTGGGGACAAAGTGAGCCCTCGTAGTGTAGCCAAAAGGTGTTCGGGGGACCACTGAAAACAAGATGTTCCAGTTCCATGACCAAACAAATCCTGAATTCCAGGCTGCGATTGTTCCATCCTACTGGCGCCCTGTCCCAGGAAGATGGACCTCGCTAAACGCTGGAAGATACGTTTCCGTTAAGAAAGCATCAAGCAACTCATCTGCTGGGCTTTCTGGGACTTTGCTTTGAACAGTACCTGTGCGTTCATGTACAGGTAATGCATGAGAACGCACAAAGTATGGTGTGTCTACATACTAAACCTCTCTGGTTCTTAATCAAGCACCTTGATTTATAGCTTTGTACCATGACTGTTGGTTTTTAAAATGTTACCATTTTTCTGCTTTTGACACCACAGACATGTGTTTTTGCTGGAATAAAGCCAAAAGACTGAATTTCACCTGAAAACATTCCCAGAACCACAATCAGAAAGCCTGTCTTGGCTGCCATTATCTGCTTCTCGAGTTTATGGCAGATGCAAGTCGTCGGAAATGACATTCAGAAGAACACATTCTCCCGAGATCATAACTACTTATGTGCTAAACCTGGTCTGTAAGATAGTGGCTTGTCTGCTGTGACAGGCACTTCATTAACAGATTATTTACCTACTTAACACAGGCAGCTGTATCCAAAGACGACAAACATGACTTAACAGTTAGCATTTTTTGTTTTGAAAACATTTAACAGGACTGCCTGGCATGTACACAGTGCCGTAGTCAAACCAAACAGAGGTCTTTCTGACAAACAAGATGGAAAATGGAAATATACAGCTTAAAAAACTGTTTGAATCAAGGGGATCTGATAGTTTAGACGGGTTTCTGGGACTAAGCCTGTCTGTTTGAGTTCTTTAACCAAAAAAATAATGAAGGTTCATGAGGGTCCTGCCTGAAAACTTTTTGGTCGTCTTTTATTGAATGAAAAAGTCAGAGTCAAGATCTCTAGTGTTGAGGGATCGAGAATCTGTCCACATAATCTAGGAGTTTATACTAGGAGTTTACAGACAGAGACTACAGTGCATGTTGCCTGGTGTTCCTGTAATTAATGCAGCGTCTTTTGTCCCTGGCGCACCCCCGGTGCATGTCACACACCAAAGACGGGGAAGCTAGTGACAAAGACAATGCTGGAAATTGAGTACAAAGCCAAAATGTCACAACCGGTTTTGCCTACAGCATTGAAATCAATAAATACAACATATTAGCTTTGGTTATTAGATTAAGAGGTATCATATCCTAAGTGCCAGCAGAGAGAACTTCGGTTACTAGGGGCACTCAGTAACCAAACAGTTACTAGGAAACTGTGCTGAGGTTCCCTTGCAAGCTTCTTTAATCCAATGTAAAGTCCCTGCCTTTCCGGGGGCTGGGGGTCACAACCCAATCTTGCTCATTATCAAGCCCCTCCCCCATTACTGTCATGCATAAGTAGCCCTTACGCTACACTTTGCATATGTCTCCTGCAGTCTACTTTAAAGCTTGGAGGTGGTCATACTGACTCATCCACTAAGGTGACTGACACTATAAGGAGGGTAACAGGATGTCAACCATGTGCTCAAGACAAAACAATCTGGCCACAGCCCAGACAGTCAGCAGAAGAGAGCATACAAAAACAGGGTTGTCCAGAAATGATTCCTTTCTGCCAAAGGTGGAGGTGGGTGGGGGTTTCAGACCTCAAAGAAATAGCATCCCAATACATAACAAAAGGAAGGGGATCTCCAACGGGGTGTCATTTCGGCGAAAACTAGCCAGGATTGTTCCAAAACTACCGGGAGAGTCCCATGACAAGGGGGGCCAGGGGAAAAGTGCACCGTCTACCGGCACATGGGAAATACCGGTGACTCAGCAGACCGAGTTCACCCACGAGGCAGCTATATAGCAAACACCCTCCCCAACCCAAAAAAACCCCCAATAAAACGTACCCGCCTGGAAGAATGCCAACCCTAATCTACATCTTTAAAAGGAGCGGTGGGGGCAGACGTCACCCTGAGCATTTACCCCGGGGCTTTTGCTCCTGTTTTTTTTTTAGCCTCCCAGGGATCAGACGATGGCCAGCACGAAACGTTCCATTACAAAAGGCTGCTTAAGCAACAGCACAGCTCAGTGCTTTCAAAAGACGGGCAACAATCAACATTCATCTGGAGGGCTCACGCCTTTATGTAACCGTTATTACCTTGACCTCTGACCCAGCAGGGTGTGTGTGTGTGGGGGGGGGGGGGGTAGTCAATCAAAACGCCTTTCGGTGAGGTGTGGGGGGGAGGGTTCTGTCTCCCGTGCCCCCGGAGCGGGGTTTTAGGTTAAA
>JAODKM010000001.1:20278877-20302976 GCA_026780845.1 Petrocephalus sullivani
GGGGGGGGCCCCCAGTTCCCTCAACCTTCCCCCCCCCCCCCCCCCCCCCCCCCCCATGATTCCCCACTGCAGCCAAATACTCCCAGCCAACCCCTCCCCCATTGCCCAAGGGGACACCGTGGCATGATGCTAAACGGGCATCACACGTGGACCCGCCCCTTTTTCCTGGAGCTCGGCTTTGCGGGCCCAACCAAATGACATCACGTGTGACGTCACTCGCGACAGCCAGTGGTGATTCGTGGTCCAGCTCTCTCCCATCACATCCTGTGTAATGACTTGAACGGTGAAGAGTGCCCATCTGGATTGCTTTCCCAGTAGCTCAGTAGCATATAATTGGATGTCTGAATATGCTAAAAAATTGCTGGTGCTATTACCTTAATGTTTAATTATTTTGACTTGATTTGGGAAGAGGATTATAACGTTTGTTGAGCTGGCGGTTATGGCACTCCTTTGTAAGTGTTTATTTTGGCCAGCTGTGTCTGGGTAGACATATATTTTAGTACTTAAACATTTATCTGAGAGTATCTATAAGCTGATCCAAACTATAATTTTTCTTAAGATTGATTCAGTGACTTACAGACTGCACAACAGAGAACAGCAGCATTTTTTTTTCTTTTTGGGGAATATAATCACTAAATGTTTAATTCTTGTTCATGTCCGTCAAAAACATAACAGATCAAATTTCTGCTCACAGGTACGCAGTCACTGCTAGGTTTATACAGCGGCTCAACCTGCAGCATCCTTAGCATTACCCCTGTCTCCTCTTGCAAACACTATCACAGGTCTTCTACACTCACTCCTTGTACCGCGGCAGTGAGTCTAAACAATGATAAAAGTCACTTTTTTCTGCTGGTCTGGTAAGCATTTCTTCTTTCACGGGTAACTGTGTTTTAATATCATTAAAAAAATATATTGATTCAAGTTTTCATGTTACTAAGCTAGAAATCACAGCTATTATTTTCTTTTGAGAAAGGGAACGATTCTGTTTAAATATAATTTGTATTTAATTTCTTTTTTAAATAAACGAAAAATAAATGCTATTTTAATTTACAAGTGTAACTCTTTTTTTTCCCCAGAATCTGATATGACTGTTTTATCTGAGGGTATAATTAGTAGTAGAAGTAGTAAGAAGCGACCATCTTTTACTGAGTGAACTTACAACTTTCAGCAACTGGGGACAATCATTTAGTGCTGTCTGGACTAAACTGGACTGGACAAAAGATTTCAGAGTAGATTTTCATGGAAGTCTCTGCTGTTGTACCATTGAACCTCCACCTGTTTTTTGTTGTAGGGGGGCTACTGCACTACTACATGGTGTCTCTAAGTACAGAAAAAGTCCCTAAATCAAATCAAATCAAATAGGCCTATGTAATCATGTTTTTTTGCTTTACAAGACTTGAATCTGCAGCAGAAATAACTGTAAAATGAAAATATTATGTTTATATTTGAGTTTATAACTGTCTTTACTAACATTACAGTACATGCTGAAGGGGAACTTCAATGTGTGGTCAAAAGCATCAAGCTTTTCTGAAAAAAATTATATATATATATCTCAAACAAAAACAACATCTTATGAAAGGGACTTATGATACTGAGTAAATAAAACAAATCTCCACGATATAAAAAAGCTGAGATTTATTGGTGCAAACCGGGAAATAGGGTGAGTGTGGATCGCTAAGTATATAGCAGAAGAGGAAGCCAGAATACGGGAGGTCCCAGCTGGGACCTCTGCAGATGCCAGTGACCATCCAAAACAAATAGGAGCCGAAAAGGGCTTCGCCGGTAGACCTTTGTGTGAAGACAGTGGTGCAAATTATGGTCTATAATAATAATCTGCTTATCTTTTCAAGTTTCCGTAAATAAAGGCAAGGTAATACGTCGCTGCGGATAACTAATTTATTAAATATGTATGTGTGTATGTATACAAGTATATATATTTATATATACACATATATTAATTTACATAAAACAATACGTCAAAAATTATAAAAGTGTACATACAAGTGATAGAGCAGTTGCTTTGGGATACAACAAGACCATAGCAGCTGTCTTCAATCGATCGGTAACGAAGCACACAAAATAAAAAAACACAGCGGGACAAGAGCAGCATTTACGGCAAAGCGGAAAGCCTCGGTCTCGCTCTTCCAGCCACCGGGGCTCACCTCACGACAGCGAGATCTGCGGCGTGCACGCTACACAAAACGCAAAAATAGACGCATCTTCGGGGGGGGGGGGGTCAACAGAGCACAAGTGACAGAGGTAGGTTCAGTACCCGTTCGCAAGGTAACGCAAATGGTTGATGTCATCGACTCTTTAATGCCACAAGTATATAAAGGTTAAAGCACCTCATATTCACGGAATGAGCGCATTTGTTCCAACAGATAGCAGGAGGACAACAGGGTCGAGATGGTTAAGAAGTGAAATTATGGGATCCCCGGGGAATGGAAAAGCCGGTTCGTGAACTACATCAACATTGCCCTGGTTTGTGGGAAAAAAGGACAGAGGGGAAGAGACGGCTGAGGTAAGCCCTGTAATGGAGTTATTTAGAACGCAGATTGACACACTTTCGTTATATACATCGATACAAAAAATAAGGCATAATATTTATATAAATATTCTTAAAATAATTACAAATATTCAATACCAATATGCATACACCGTTTAAATAAATAAAGCTATATCGTAAATAAACTTAGATTCATTTTTTCCTCATTTTCCTTGCAGAAAAATAGATTTTTTTTTCCTGAAGGGGTGGGGTTGACAACCACAGTTAACAATCGCAGACAGGGTACCTGAATCAAAAATAAAGTACATCAAATAAATAGGTATCAAAAGACAACACGGTGTGCGTGTGTGTGTCAGTGGTGGAGGGGTCTCGGCGCTGTCAGTGGGTGAGCTCCTGCTGGCAATCAGATTCGCCCAGGGGGTCGATGGAGCCGAGGATTCTCTTCCCATTCCAGGAGGACACGCACCAGCACCGGCCTCTCCTGCCTTCCAAAGACGTCTCACACTGTTAGGGGAGGATAAGTGAATTATTGTACTATTCGCTTCTACGAATGTGTGAATTCCCGGTTGTCTTTTTATGATTGCCGTATAGCAACACCGAATCCCTGAATCCTGCGTGAGGTCTCTCCTATCGCTCTGCCCCAGCGCTTGTCCTGCTTCCCACCCCCCTCCGCGCTAAGCCTGACGCTGTGTTTTACCGTCCGTGCGGAACAGCTCGTTGACTCAATGAACGCCTGTACAGTCATGCACCAGTCATGTACGAGCTTGACAAAAGATTGCAAGAAGCCGCGCACTGAACGGCGTCCAGGATTAAAGCAGCGGCTTTGGCTATCGCTTTGGGCTCGGTGCCGGGTAAGCAGGTGGCGGCCCGGGTACGTGCAGGTGGGATGCTTTCCCACTGACGGAGCCGAGTCAGCTCGGTCAGGAGGCGACACGCCGCGTACCTGCTTGGCTTTGTAGAAGCCGTGCTTGTCGCAGTTGGGGAGGTAAAATCTGGTGAGTTTGTCCCCTGGGTTCTGCTGGAACTTGGCGATCTTCTCCAAAGCTCTCTGCAGCTCGATGTGGCAAGGGCCCTGCCAAAAAGACACGCGCGATGAGTTATGGGCTGTTTGATTGCACATGCAGCCAACCCGTCCGCTGCCTGCCCAGACAAAAGTTGGGATTACTTAAATACTGCGTAAACCACATTGCTCGTAACAAGGGGCTACCATGGCCTCCCTCGGGGAATACGAGCTAGCCGTATCTGCTGCATTATCTTCCACTTTACATTGGATCCGTGTGAATGAACAAACATGCACACTCTTTCTAAGCATGCCAACGGTCTGCGTGGCAATCCGATTTTTATTTATTATTTAAATGACATAACGAATCGAAACCAAATGCATGTTGGACAAAGTTGGGTTAAATGTAATCGAATGCGGTATGATCGCCGCAACTCCACGTACAATTCATAGCACATTAGTGTCCCCTAGTGGCTGCCGTCGGATTTAAAGCCAAGCCGTTGCAAAGCACTTGTCCCCTGCAACACATGTTCTTCTAAACGATCTTAGGTTTAAAATAAATAAATAGACAGGTAGATAGATATATACATAAATAGTGCAATTAGAATTAAAAATGAGTACATCGATATGGTCACTTTATGGCCAACTTTACTGAAATGACGTGCCTTCGACAATACGGACGCATACGCATGTCCGGTGCTTACCTGCTCTGTTAGTTTCTTTCGAATGACATTGACCTTGGCTTTCATACTCTCCTGGGCATCCGCGGCAGCTCTCGGATCAAAAGGCTTGTTGTGCCCCGGGAGGTACAGGGTTGGTCCGTGATCGGGAGCCGCAGCGCTGTTTCTTCCTTCGGTGTCAGTGTCATCCTGATCTGAATGAGACGTACAGAGTAGTGACACGTGAGACATTCATATTAATAATGCAGAGTGCAATAAATAAATACATGAATTCGTTTTAATTCCTGATCAGCGGGCACACGCCAATAAAGCTACAAAATACCAAAAGTCGCATGCATTTTTTATTTTCATTGAAGCAACTTTTAATAAACCACTTCTAAGGACAAAATTAATAACTTAATAGCGTAAAGACTATGAATCTAAGAGATCGGATTAAATGGCACATAAAGTCAATCTGTAAAAAAATGTGTAGCCTATATGTACCCATTGGCTGGCTTTGCTCAGCTAAGGATATCTCCGTGCAGACAGCTTGCCCGCGGGTGAGAGAATGAAGGGGTCTTGGGTCCCCGGGTCTCGGTGAGCATCGTAAGCCTGATCCACAATGCGCCGTGTAGATCCCGCAAAAGTCCCCTTTCTTCAGGGCGCAGGCGAAGCAGCATCCGCAGCCCGGTTCCGGGAGCACCTCTTCGCAGCCGGGAGCCACCACCGGGCATTCGAGCACCTTCTCCGGCGTACAAGGAGCGCAACGGATGGGCTCCGGAGCCAGCACAGGCGAGCCCAGCGCTGGCACCAGAAGGATAGAGGACACTGCCACCACCCAGAATTTCAAAAATAATCCACACATCACAAACGGAGAGTAAAGAAATCAACTAACAAGTATTGCAGTGTCTCGCTATAGTAAGTTGGTCTTTTGGTAGATGACTAACTTCAGTCGGCGCTCGGCAGCATTTATACTGAGGCTTGACCTCCAGTGGATGTTAATGTTTGACGCATCGCTGATATTAATGATTTCTTAAAAGAAGGTGTGATGCTCCGATGTCCTCTGATTGGTTTGCGTAGATCCGGACCGGGGCTTAATTGAATTCAACATGGAAAAGACGTCAATATTTACATAGGAACAAACGGTACCGGCACGTCGCTTTGCAAGGAAACAATATCGGTGAGTGACGACAAGAAAAGGAAAAAAAGTCGGCTCTTCCCACAAGCGTTAATGAGTTAGCTTCTATAAATGGTGTCGTGTGGTGCCTTTGGTAGCCTGTTATTATTTTTCCAAGCAATCGGTACGTTAAATAAGATATTTCTGCAGATACTACACTTGTCCCTTAAGTATGGATGCATATCCTATTTCATCAGATAAACGTTTAAAATTTAGATTAAATATATGCTTAGTGATGCTGGACAGAAGCAGGCGATAGACTATCTATGATGGTATAATGGGCACACTGTGCCCCATTCATTGCGGGGTTTTTCAGCCATTCACCGCACTCCCAGAAGCCAATTCATAACGCTGAAATACACGGTATACTTACTATGGTAAGTTGTAATATATGAATGGCATTAATCTGATTAAAGCCCCTCGTTTTGTGTTGTTCATCAGATCACCTGGCCTTGACACTGCTGTGTGAATAAAGGAGCTGTCATAGATTGCGCTAAATCGTTGCCCAAGCTCTTTTACGTGACCTTTCTCATGAGAGGGAAGCCAAGCCGGGATTAGTTCTGAAGGAATCCTATTGTAATTACCCATTTCCTGGTGTAGTATTAGTCAGTCACACGTGTTTTTTTTTCTTAATCTAGAGCAAACACTGGCATGGAGGGAGACACGTCTCCTAGTCGTGCAGCTGTCCGATTCTTCCGCACGGAGCGGTGCGTCGTCACCGGTCACAGTGTCCGATACGGAAAATGCGCCGTGGATGGCGTCCGACATTGACCGAGCAGCAACAGACCAGTGACCCAAAGCAGGCAGAGGACCCGGACTTCCCGATATGACGATGATATGACAACAGTCACTTGGGATTTCCCCTCTCCACCTTCTTCAGTAATTATAGTGATCATATGGAGCATTCAAACCTGTAATTATGGATCGTTCGTTCACTTTAATTTAATATAGGCTCAAATATTAAAGCCGTTTATATTAAGAAACATTTCTAAATTGCCGCCCAGGTTGTTTCACGTTTTATGAAAAGACAAAATCATACACTGGGAAACAATCTGGCCATTATTCAAAATAAGTGTGATTATCTTGCTCTGACAATGGGGCATCATTAGTTCTGTAGATGCACACAAACGCCTAATGTCGCACAAGGCGCGAGGCTGATGATGCATGGAGGTGCCACGCCGGTCTATTGTGAGGCACGCACCCCCACATACTCAGAGATATTCACACTGCCCGGTTCACCTGAGCGGCACGTCTTTGGACTATAGGAGGAAATCGGAGAGCCCGGAGGAAACCTGCACGGACACAGCGGGGAAAGGAGGGAGGCTGCGCCGGAGATCCCGCCCTCTTCTCACAGCGATCTCCAGCCCTATAGGCGTGGGCCAGCAACACTTTGGACTGAGTCGCGAACAAACTACGCTCATTTGGAAGGGCTCTATTTTTGGAAGGGAAGGAAAGATTATAAGGTCAGTTGGTGATTAATGTAGTGGACCTCCTTCCTGACTGCTGGCAGTTTCCATCACAGGAAGAAGAACATCACTGTGTCTTTGGAGGACTCCTTAACCTAAATTTCTTTAGTAAACATTCCTGTACATAAATGCGTAGCGTGTACAATCCCTGTATATAGATGAGTAACTTGTAAAATTCCTGAATGTGAATCTGTTGTGTACAATTCTTGTACATATACACACATAAATGTATATATACCCTGCATATGTACACTATATTGCCAGAAGTATTGGGAAGCCTGCCTTTATACATGAACTTTAATTACATCCCATTCTTAATACATAGGTTTTAATATGGAATTGGCCCACCTTTGCAGTTATAACAGCTTCGGCTCTTCTGGGAAGGCTTTCCATAAGGTTTAGGAGTGTGTCCATGTAAATCTTTGACCATTCTTCAAGTGAGCATTTGTGAGGTCAGTCACTGATGTTGGATGAGAAGGCCTGGCTTGCAGTCTCCGCTTTTATTCATCCCAAAGGTGTTCTGTCGGGTTGAGGTCAGGGCTCTGTGCAGGCCAGTCAAGTTCCTCCACACCAAACTCACTCATCCATGTCTTTATAGACCTTGCTTTGTGCACTGGTGAGCAATCACGTTGGAACGGGAAGGGGCCATCCCCAAACTTTTCCTACAAAGTTGGGAGCATGAAATTGTCCAAAATGGCTTTGTATGCTGAAGCATTAAGAGTTCCTTTCACTGGAACTTAGGGGCAAAGCCCCTGAAAAACAATCCCACACCATAATCCCCCTCCACCAAGCTTTACATTTGGCACAATGCAGTCAGGCAAGTACCGTTCTCCTGGCAACCGCCAAACCCAGACTCGTCTATCGGATTGCCTGACAGAGAAGCATGATTCATCACTCCAGAGGACACGTCTCCACTACTTTAGAGTCCAGTGGCAGTGTGCTTTTCACCAATGCAGCTGACACTTTGCATTGCACTTGGCGATGTAAGGCTTGGACGCAGCTGCTCGGCCATGGAAACCCATTCCATGAAGCTCTCTACGCAATGATCTTGAGCTAATCTGAAGGCCACATGAAGTTTGGAGGTCTGTAGCTATTGACTCTGTACTCCCACTACTTTTAGCAATATAGTGTATATAATGGGTAGCATCTACAATCCTTGTATATGGATGGATAGCTTGTAAAATCCCTGAATGTGAATGAGTTCTATACATTCACAACATATACATATAAAGGCTAACATGTACAATTCCTGATTATTAGTAAAATTTAGTTTCTGTACATGAATGAGTAGTGCTAATGTGAAATCTTTGTATTCAAAGTATAATGTAAAGTTATAGTTTGTGAATCAAAATCATACAAAATACAAATATAAAAGACTAGTATGTACCATACTTTAATAGTGTGTGCTCCGACTGTGTGTGCAATCCCTATATTAAAACAGGTAGTGTGTACATTGCCTGCATATAAATAGTATGTACAGTGATGTTCAGAGGTACCGTATGCTGACCCAAGGTGACCCGGTATACAGTACAGTAGTATTTAGAGAGTGAGGTTTCACGTGACAAGTTCTCTGGTACAGTGGGGAGGGGGGGAATCCTCAGTGGCTGGAGATATTAAAGCCATTGTCTCTCGGCTTCATACGATATCTTTGGACAATGCAATCCCAGCAATCCACTCTAGGGGCCTGACATTGATTAATGTGTCGCCACGGAAAGCAGCATGGGAACCTGTTTCGAAAGAGCATCTGGATTTTGAAAGCATGTCAGGGTACACTGACCCTCTCAGACACCCCTGGCTATTTTCATTAGGCGTGGGTGTTTTTCGAATCTGCGAGACCGAGCGATGGGTGGTGAGCTATTGCATTATGGACGGAGCAGATGATACCAGAAATTGTTTGCCTGGTCGTCTGTGTTTTTTTGCAGGCCAATGACTCTGTGTAACCTCTTGCTGGCTTTCAGGCTTGTGCAACACCAAATGAAAAAAAAAACACACCTCGAAGGTTCAGGGTCTGCTTTTGGAAAGCATGAGGCCCCCGTGTTGAGTCTCGTGTGTTCACTTATCAGCCCCTGCAGCTCACATGACCAGGCGGAAGGCAGACCAAACATGACTAATGACATCACATGGGTCTGCTCACCATTAGCCAATAAGATGTTCATTCTTGGGATCACCTGACATCCACAGACAATCAATAAAATACAAAGTATCAAAGTCATATCATCATTAACTATGAGTCTGTTGTATGTTGTAATCCCTCCTGTTTGGGTCAGAACAGCTTGTTGCTGTCCTACCACAGTGCTCAACATGAATTGACCTTGGAAAAAATCTAGGTTTAGTTCACTTGAACAAATGTTTCAGGAAAGCAATCGTAATCATAACAATGGCAACAGCAGAACATTTTTGAAGGAAGAATATCCATGGAACGCAGATGAATGAGGTCACCATTTTCCATATGTGGGGAGAAAACACGAGATGAACTTCTCCTAGAAGAATTAAAAGCACTCAAAGGAGTCATCCATCTTCCAACTGCTTGGAAAGGTTGGGGGGGGGGGGTGAGGGCGAATATCCCAGGCAGTATAAGGTAAGGGTACACCCCAGATGCCAGTCCATCACTGGGCAGACAGTTATACACCACAGACAATTTATAGAGGCCACTAATGGTAATTGCATGTCTTTGGACTGCAGGGTGAAACCAGAGCACCCTGAAGAACCTGGCATAGGCACAGAGTGGGGGCAGGGTTCAAATCCCCAATCCTGGAGGTATGTGGCCATTGGGCCACCTTGCAATGGAGACATCATTACTAAGTATTGCTGGAAAATGTATAGAAGCCATAACTCCAACCAGGATGGGGGTTAAAGGGATACTTTTTTTGCAAAGAATCAATACACAATACCCCATAATAACAAAGTGAATCATGTGTTTAGCATCCATTTACATGATTATTCAGGCCCTTTAACTGAGAACTCTGTAGGGCCACCTTCAGCAGTGAATTCAGCTGACGAGTGTCATGATTTTCTAGGGGGTTTCAAGACTAGGCTTTGGCTGGGCCACTTGAGGATTTTTGGAGACTTGTTCCAAAGCCATTCCAACATTGTCCGGGCTGTGTGCTTGGGATCATTGTCACACTTAAAGGTAAGTCTTTGCCCCAGTCTGCTCCGAGGATGGGCTTCTTCAAGG
This sequence comes from Petrocephalus sullivani, assembly GCA_026780845.1. Classification (NCBI taxonomy): domain Eukaryota; kingdom Metazoa; phylum Chordata; class Actinopteri; order Osteoglossiformes; family Mormyridae; genus Petrocephalus; species Petrocephalus sullivani. Next base: position 20,288,861 of record JAODKM010000001.1, read on the forward strand.
ACCTCTTTGTACCAGAAAATATTGCTACCAATGCAATGCTTCACTGCAGGGATGGTATTAGCCAGGTGATGAGGTGGCTTGTCCTCACTAAACATGGCTTTCAATTTTTATTTCATCCGACCAGAATGCCTGAGGCCTTTAACTGAGTTTTAACTTCAGGCAGGTGGTCTTATGGAGATACTTCAGTTGGGCCACCCAAAAAAATATTATTTCTAGAGTTATTGAGTTTCCACATATCCCATCTTGCTCTCCTTTAAGATATGCACAGGCAAAAGTGATGCTTAGGAGCAGAGCACAGTGTCAGCCACTTATCCAGGCCGCAGAGGCAATCTTGGGGGCATTGCTCGAGGGCCCAGTGAGGTGACTATTCTGCCAAGTATGGGATCTTAAGCAGCAACCTTCCGATTATGGGCTCAGAGCCTACTGAGTCATACACCACGCAAGGAGACAGACACCTGACTGACAGGCTATTGCAATAACTTGTCACCTTTCTCGCGCATTCCCCTATCTGGACACAGGAAACTCTGCCCAAGTGTCCATTGGGTTTTTTACCAAAGTCCTTCTTGCCTAATAACCCTATATACCTACATAGAGGTGGTTCCAACTTACTTGCATCTGGCAATAATGGAGGCCAATGTGCTCCTGGGAACCACTAATGGCCAAGTTTTAAAGCCCATTTTTTTTAGATCTATGTATCACCACCATCCAACCTCAAACACATATAGAGAGGCCTCAGGCCAATGGCTTGTGAGCTGTGAGGACTTATATACCCGGTCTTTCTAAATCAGGTCTAATCAAGTGAATGTGCCCCAGGTGGCTACAATCATGCTCTAGAGCAGTGTTTCCCCGTCTGGTCCTTAGAGAGTCCCAGTCGGTCCATGTTTTTGCTCCTTCCAAGCTCCCTGCCAGACAGTCCACATTTGCTCACTCCCTGCTCCCAAGCAAAAATCAGTGGGTCTGTGGGTCCCCGAGGACTGGATAGGGAAATACTGTTCTGGAGACTTCTCAAAGATGATTAAAAGAAATAGGATGCATTTGAGTTCAATTTGCAGTAAAACATCTGAATACTAATACAAATGGAAAAAAGTCTACAACACACCAAGGCTTAGAAAAAGTGGAGCAAATTGAATAGTTTCTAAGAAACATCTTAATAGATGTTAAATGACACATTGACTGAATTGATGTTGTAGTTTTTTTTTGCTGCTTATTATTTTGGTATGACAAAATTTTCAAAAGGAAATGAACTTCACATGTTCTCGTGTTGGGAAGAGAGATATTTTTGTTTTGTGAGGCATTATGGGATGTGTCAGAGAGTGAGGGGCTGTTTCTGGGTAAGGACGTGATGCTGACTATGTCCCGGGTGTGGTAAGGAAGGTGGGGGGGGAGGCTTCTGATACCGTTTTCCCTCCATTCTGAGTGCTGGAAGAGTTCTTCCTTGCAGAAACCAGAGGAGCATGTTCCCCCTCCTCATACTCGACCCCCACTAACCAGCAGAACAGGGCAGTGGGGGGGCATCCTGTAGTACGGACATCCAGTGCCCCAGTTCCTCCAGCTTCCGTCAGAGAGAGCTGCTGGGAATGAGGGCGAGCTGCATATGGCCCCCCGCAGTGCTGCACCTTCACTTCCTGCCCTGCGAACAGCTCTGTGCCGTCAGCTACACACACAGAAAAAAGCCCCACAGCAGTCGTGCTGCGATGAGAAAATCCCAGGGAAGCGCAGGCCGCATCGCACCGCGAGCCCGACTTCCTCCATGCCGCTTCCTCCCCTCACACCGCTCACTTGCGCGCGTCCTCCCCACATGGCGTCTGTGCTGCTAAAATTAGTGTTATCAGACTTGGGGAGTGCATGCATGTATGCATGCATGTATGCATGTATGTGTGTGCGTGCGGGTGGGTTGCGAGGGGGACTTTAAACATTTTTTGCAATACATTGGAAACAAAATGTGTACATTTCTGGAATATATAGTGCTGTGAATCTGCTCCAGTGGGCAGAATGTGAAAGGAGGCTTGTTTCAGTAGAGTACAGCGCTGCTAAATGTTAGCTGCCACATCTACAGATGGCCAGGAGTCCTCTGCACATTCTCTGAGATACGCCTTTGTGAACATCCCTCAGTCACTGGCACTGTTTCCTCAGGTCACAAATTTATTCTTTTAAACAGTTTAAACATGATCAATTTCAGAAACAATGCATTTTTAAGCCAGTAAGCCTCTTTATTTTGGTATCCACCCTGATGATTCATTACTTTGAGGCGCATAGTGTTTTTGGACCCACGTGGCGTTATGAGGTTGACACAGTTGTTTACATCATAGCGCTTTCAAAAAGAGATCTATGAGCATCATTACCCATAATTCTTAACAGCAGGTTCCATATTCAGAATCATAACAGCAGTTGGGTTTTAAACCATAAACCTTAGAGAAGAAAAACTCCATGAGCTTTAGGTACCAACGTGTAAATACATACACTTATGTGAGCAAAACTATTAATATGCCAAATCAACCATATCTCTTAGTATGTTCAGGCTGTTGTGTTAAAATTCCATCGGTGGCTTTTGTTTGTGGTAATCTCCGTCTTGGTAAGACAGACAATTCATAGCCTCTCTTATCTCTGTTGAAATGGAAAGAAGCACTTTCTTGAACTGGACAGGACCCAGCTGCCCACAAGGATGATTACCATGCTGCAGAAATTCTGACGAGATGGTATGGTTTCATGGTTTTTTACCGTATAATATAACATTACAGGACATTCCATTGTAGAAGCTGCCTCCCCAGGCTTGGCTTGTACCACTTCTCTGAGGGCTAAGGAGGAGTCTGGTCTTGCATAGCAAACTCTAAATTAGCGTCTTGTCTGTTTCTGTGGTGCACCTTAATGAGCTTTACGTCAAACAGCACGACGGTTAGGCACTGCGGCGTTTCCGTTGGTTAAACCAAATCTCGGTGCTTCAAACCACCGTCCGGCTTGGAAAAGGCGACTTAAAGGTTTGATGATGCCTCTCTGGTTTATCGGGTGCAAGACTACGGCGCCAGGGTGTGGGGATCTGTCCCAAGGTAGTTCCTTATTTGCCATAAAATATGTTATTTTGCGTGAACATAGACTCTGCCCCTGAATTCAATACGTTAAGTATGCTGGTTATTCCTCAACTCCAGGGCATTGCAATTTCAGGAAGCAACACAGATTCCCACACATGAAAACAGGGTAAACACACATGCCCCCACCTTTATGACGGCACAGAGATACCAGATATCTGCTAACTCATGGTGCAGATCATTCATTTACCCAGGAAGGGTGGTGAGGTTGGCTTTATTGTTTTTGATCCACCCTCAGTGACACACAGACTGTGGGTTCAATAACGATACATTTGAAGTTTGCCGCAAGTTCTTTAATCTTTTTTACTGCCTTTATCTCTGTGATTTAAAAAGAAAAACTCTTTATCGTCAGCTTTCTGATAAAAGTGTTTTGGATTATTCTCATGTAAGATCAGATTTTTTGTTAACATATATAATTTAACTGGCTAACTTACTTAATGGTTTGTATAATTTCTAACAAAGGTGGATATTTCGTTAACACCTAAATCAGAAATCCAATATCTGACCCCTGTGATACATGCCATTCACCTTGAACTTGAAATTTAGCTGTAGGTTCATAGGATTTCTTGTGTTCTGGTCACAGATGTTTTGTGTTCCCAGGATGAATGAAAAAAAATGAAAAACTTCACATATGTTCCACTGATTAGCTGCACAGCCCCGAGAATGTATACAAAATGTACCTTGGCGCAGGTCAGGAATGCATGTTTTCAAAACACTGGCTTCCACCGGAAGGATCTGGAACGCCGGCATGTTTGCCCGGCGTTTGTTTGCTCTGTTTGTTTGGCCTTATTGCACAGGCTCAATCCCGGATCTGTTTGAAGATTAGCTTTCAGCAAAAAGGGGTCTAGTCCCTCCCTATGATAGAGGTTAGCAGGATGTTGAGTGTAATGACTTTTTTTGCGATGTATTATTTTACCGTACCAGTACTCCATGAACCATTAAAGTATAATAGTTGAAGAAATCACTTTGGCGTCAGGTTTTAGCAAATCATGACTTTGTTTAGCTATTCCTTCTAAGTCTGATAAGCATCCTGTGGACGCAGTGAGACATAGCGTGACATCAGCATGGTCCTTCACTTTTGGTGGCGATCCTCAAGGTACCATCCTGGACACCATGCAAATTCTACATATATGAATTATAAAATTAATCTAAAGGTTAATATTTAAATTAGGTCCAGCTATGCAATTTACAGTTGTGCTAGTTGTGAGGATCAGGTTGCGAAATCCTTGATTGCAACATGAATTAAACTATTTTGATTTGATTAAAGCATTGTCTTGACCATGAAGTGTTAATGATGTTCATTTCATTAAGGACAGCACTGATAACGGTCTTTTAGTCATGGATCATCTAAGTAATGCTACTTTCATTAATGTTGTCCCTTGACGGGAAAGGTCTATAACATGCCTTTTAAATCAATCTTTAAACAAGAAACAACTGTTTCCACTGTTTACTGTTTGAGTGTGTGTTCCCTTGTTGCATTTCATCTTTTTGTGTCTTTGACATGCAAATAACAAAAGTAAGTAAAAAGATGTTTGGAATTTAACATACACTACACTGTTAGGAAGAACACCTTAATATTCCAACATTGTCTTAATACTTAATACCCACTGTGTATAACATTGGGACAAACAGTAAGATCTATGAGCAGACAAGAATTTACCTTTATTTTTCAACAATACTCCATTTGATTTAGGGGTGCAAACACATAGTATAAAAGTTTCCATAAGAAATATTACATTCACATTTAACGTTTCAATCAAAGGTAACAAAAAATAGGACACGAATGCAGCTCTTCGGGTTAGTTAACAATTTTGTAAAAGACTGGAAGATACACTACAAGATCAGATATACTTACAAAAGTCGACCCGTATCATATATGAAAATATGTAATTTGTTCTTAGTAGCTAAAAGTGAAAAGTCTACAAGGTTGTTGGTGATTGTGGACAAAGATAAATCACTTACAGTTGTTGAATAGGCCACGGTAATAAATGTTTATAAAACGATGGTCCTTCAGTGGGCATTGGATTTGGCTCCTGGAAATGCAGCCAAGAGGAAGTTACAACAGAGTCCATATTGTGTTTGTGCACAAAGAGTCCTACCCGAGAAGCAGGAAGTGCTCGAATCTCAATGAAAGGAAAGCAAATCAATTTAGATAGGGGCTTTAACGTGATCCATCGAGGGACTGGGCTCGGGATTTCATACCTCGCTGGCTTCCTGCTCAGCTACCCCCCCGTGGGCCTTCCCCTCTTTAAATCAGCACTAACGCTGCAAATGTTTGTGGGGGGGTTTAATGTTTTTGTTACTTTTTCGTGTTACTTTTTTGTATCACTTTCAAAAACTCCTGCAAAGGTTAAAGCTGAAGATGGTAGCTTGCAGGAACTGCAATAAAACACTGCACGCCCAGCTGGCCTGGCTTGACAGGAAGTGCCGCACGAGGGCCTCTAGAGTAAGACAGTAGTTCGGCTGGGTGGGGGAGGTGTGTGAAAACGAATAATAGCCCATCATCCCCAGTAAAACCCTGGTCACTGTAATCAGCACTAGTGATCAGGGGTGATTTTGGCCTCCATGAAGGCGTATCACATTTGGCCCCCCAACCCAGACAAATCTAATTATGTGCAAAATGCAGTGTCAGGGCATTTTTATTCTTTTAAACCATACATTTAAGAGAAGCCAGCCCATCGAGATATCATCATCTTTGTGATTGAACGTATTGGCTCAAACATCGTTGGCGTGTCCCGCAATCTAACCAAAACTGTGGGGGGGGGGGGGGGGGGGTGATTCGCACACAGGGGAAGACAAGAGGGCCCAGAAACCAGCATCTTTCACATGTAAACGCAGGCACAAATCACAGGGGCTGCACACAGACTGCGGGTAAAGTCTACCCACCCAAAATTTGGGCCGTGAAAGCAGAATACTTCAGAGACATTCCGAACGGGCACATCCACATGCTTCATTTCCTTGCTGCGGTTCTCCGTAATAAAAAGAAGCAGCAACGTGACCTGGTTAATTACGTTTGGTCAAAATATCCCCAGAATAAATGAACTGGTTAATGTTGCCATATTTTAACTGCTGCAATGAATGAAGAACATAAAGCCAATGAAACAGGACATTAACTTTAAAAATCCCTCTTCCATTTGCACAGGGGTTGGAGGAACATCATTTTGCAGACTGGTTAATGGATTATTACTGGGGATAATTTATTGCTGAGTTATCAAAAAGAATGGAGTTTCTGTTATAATGTGATCTTATCTGACTTTCAGTTGTACTGTATATTGATGACTACAATATTGACATGGTCAAAGACATGCAATATCAAAGTAAATGCAGTTTTCCTTGCCATGACTTTACCCTTTACCCTCAGAAACCCCGTGCGCAAGAATCGTTGGAACGCAACACGGCATTAAATAAACCTGAAAGACACACACACTGGAGTGTGTCATCAGTACGTCTCGTTCAAGTGTTCAAGGACGTTGCCAGTTGTGTTCCTGCACTCGCCGAGGTGTTTACATGGTCAGCGTCAAGTTAACTGATAACATGCAGCTTGGAGGACAACACACCATACCCACGGCGGTCTAGTACATGGATGGGACCTCGAAAAACGACCCGGGGACCTCGAATACCGGACGCTGAGAGGGCTGCCATGGACTCAATGCTCTTCTGCCCAAACGAATGGACCATCGGGACGCACCGTTCCAGAAATATTACTCATGAGCTACGGAAATCCTGTTTGTGCCGTTTAATTACTGTTGAGGGCCGCCTGAAAAACCCCCGTACGCATACCTATGTAAAAATAGAAAGCCTCACTAGACGACTGTAATTATTCAATCTTACAGGGCAGTATCACAGTACACCAAACTTGGCCCTAAGGCAGGAACAATTAACCTTGGCATATTACTGGAGATGGACCAAAGGAAGGCCTCCACATTCTTGGGACGTTTCAATATGTGCAACGCATTTTTTTTTTCTTTTTAAACCAAAGACACCAGAAATAAAGACTATTTACTTTGAGAAGCAGGGCCAAGCATTTTGGATAACTAGAAATTACTCTAACGTCAGCTCAAGATGTCCATCAGAAGGAACTCTCAGGGCTTCTGGGCTGGAACGTTTGCTGTGGCTGCCCCCTCTTCCTCTGTGAGGGATACTGACTTGTCCAGATGATGTCTCTGTGCGGCAGGAAGACGTTCACTGCCTCTAGCTTGAGTCTGCGTCAATTGGACCCCTTCAAGTTGAAACTCATGCTATGGAAGAAGCAGTTTGATATTTCATGCACTATTTGGTTCCTTAAAGGACCCGGAAGTGTTTTACAAAGGGGATGCCCAATACCCCAGTTGCAACCGGGCCGGTCACAGGTCTGGCCCTGAGGAACCTGCGACCCGTTTGCCCTCCTTTTTTCCCGAATGGCCGTTTTGACAGCGACGGTTCAATGTTCTCTTTGGTTGGACCACAGGGATCCTTGGTTACACTTTTGCCTAAGACCATGTGGCAAGCATTTGGGGGCAGAACAGAATTCTCCACTCATCCAGTGGTGATGGGGTGGGATGGGGTGGGATGGGGCGGGGGACAGGGAAGCAGTGGAAGGGTAGTCTTGGCACGTTCTGGCTCCTCATGGCTCAACCGTGGTGGAATACGCAGACCCCGGCTGCAGGCAGGGAGTAGCGGAGGTGGCTCCGATGGAGAGGAAGCTGGCCCCCAGCTTAGTGCGGACGTTGGCTCGGCCAGGAGGATGTGCCCTGCGCTCCAGGCCTTTGGGGGGGCGCTGGGAGCCTGGACTCTGGGACTTCCCCTCCAGGAAGTACGTCAGCATGTCTCCTTTGCCCTTCACGCTCACCGTGCCCCGGCACACGAGCACATAGCTGCCCCTCAGCAGGCGATACACGTCCTCCGTGACCTGGGACGCGAGGAGAGACACGTACACGTGCAAGCGGGGGGTAAAAAACGGCTGCTATGTGATGGTTGGCCGCTCAGGGGGGTGCACGGCACAGGTGTACAGCCTCAGCAAGGCTCCCCGCGCGTCCATCCGGTACGCTAGGGTGCCAGTTACATCGAGGACAAATGATGTGCTAAAATTGGGCAGTGAACTGAGAAGGACCCCTGAGATCTGGGCTGTGAAGTCTGAACATCCTACATCAGAATGAACTCACTCGCAGCCTAACATCCAGAATTCTGCTGGCCTAATCAGCAGGAGGCATTGGGACGGGGCCTCCACTGTAACAAATCCCTATACTTCTTTTTTAAGGAATCTATGACCAGAAATTCTGCTCCCCTGACAAAATGTCACCTTGGGCTCCAGCACTCAATTTTACGTATTCAAGGGCCCTGTAAAATGATGGCCCCCCCTGAATCCAGCAGGGTATCCATGACCCTACAGCGTCCCTGTCTATGACCTCATACGTTGACCCCTCCCAGAATTCCACATACCTGTATCTTCCCCTGAACGCCAGTGCTGTCCATGCGGCTGGCCACATTTACCGTGTTTCCCCAGATGTCATACTGGGGTCTCCTGGCCCCAATAACTCCAGCCACCACTGGGCCCACGTTGATGCCTGTGGGGAGGCAGCCAAATCAACAGAGTTTGCACTCTGTAACCAGAAGGCTAGGATACTTCCTAAATCAAACTTAATTGTGAACTTTGAATACACAGAAAATATTTCTGTCTGCTACTTTGCCTAATCCATGTGTTCTACATTAATTCCAGTGTGCTGAATTGAAATCTGAAAACGCATTTTGTCACAGCAGTATCTTAAGTTATGCATGCAGGATCAAAAACTTTTTTGTTGTAGAAATACCATACATACGGAGTTTGCCTTACAACAGTGTGATGAAAAATGTATTCGTTGTAACACAATAGTAAAAATAGAAGTTCACTTGAGACTTGGTCTTGGAGACGATGGTCAATCAAGACATAACATACTGTTCAAAAGTGCTTTAGACACTTGCTTTTGTGCTTGTGAGTCCCCGCTGCAGAAATCAACAGTAGTCGCCCATCATGTTTGGGTTACAGGGGCCTGTGGCCCGTCTAGACTTAAATTGAGCTGAAATCAGCTCACCAACATGCCTAAACCCACACAGCACATGACGGCACTTGGCGTGAGCCACGTGCGAGTCGTGCGACGGCGGCCCCGAATTTCGCCCTACATCGTGTGGGAATGTGCACAGATGATACAGAAGCATGAATGCAAGCAGAAAATCACAATTTCAAATGAGGCAATAGTGGACACACACGTGACAAAAACAGCTGTTATGTTGCCATGCAACAATACGTGTATCACAGTAACAGAGAATCGCAGAACAATACTATGCCTATAACTTAAAATATGGACGTGCTAGGAAAATTCTGACTGCAGATCTGGACTTGGCACAGTCGATCTCATGTAAATCACATGTTTTACTTCCAGTAGCAAAATCTTTGTTTTCCTGTCATATTAATGCCCCTCCCCCCCCCAAAAAAAAAATTCTAAATCAACCATGGCCCCAGTGTGCTTCGCATGCTTCTCAGCCCCATTCCTGGCTGGAAGGGGTGGGGGTGGGGGGGCAGTGATTTCCCTGAAGGCCGGATCAGCCCGATAACCGGAGGAATGTGGCGTTTGGAGCGGCGGGGGCGAGAGCAAACCCCTGCGGGCCGCCACAGCCTGCCAGGACCGGGCGCTGAGAACTGGAGCTGCACACCGCTCACATCGGCAGATACGGACGCGGCAAGGGGAAGTGGGTCGGACCGCCCCGCGACAGGACGCCATTGTCTGACGCGGCTAAACGCTGCAGCTAAAGGCTCCCCTTCACCCGCCACTGTGGACAGGATGTCCAGCACAATGGGATAATTGCAGCGGGCGCCGTGCGACGCCCCCAATGGACGGCGGCCAGCCAACCTACCCACTCGCAGCACAAACTCGTTGTATGACTGGTAGTTGATGCCATCCAGCACGTCGAACATCTCGATGGCGAAGTCGGCCACCATGCCCAGGTGTGAAGTCACACTGTTCTTGCCCTGTTCTCCAAGACCACGGAAAGGGCCACTGCTTCAGAGACGGACACACCTACAGACGCACGCCCGTGTTTTATAAGGCTCCCCCTTGCCCACCTTTGAACATGAGGTTGGCACCAAGCCCACAGCTGCCATGTATGTGCTACCAATGGTTTTGATCTTCTCAATGTCCTTGTAGCATTCCTTGTCCATGAGCTAAAATAAAAAAAAAAAAACAATTTCAGCATCACTTGCACATCTGCAGCAGATCCTTACCTTGACACGACAGGCAATATTATTTGAGAAATACAACAATTGAACAAATCATGAGATTTATGGCTTTGAAAACCAAGGTGGGCCACTCTGACCTGTCAATCACTACTTGCTTTGGCGTCCAATTGGCTACTTTAATGACAGTCACTTGGTTAAACCAGACAGTGATTCGCAGAATCACTAGCCCCACCTACTGAATTCTCAGAAGCCCTGTTCTTGCCACCACTGAAGACATCATCACCTTCATTGACCAGCGGGACAGGAAGTGGACCAACCTCGTCGAAATCCGCAATGATCTCGTTGAGGAGTCGCAAGCATTCCACGCCCATGTTGTTGCCGTCCAGCTCGATGTAGAAGTCATTAAAGTTGGGGATGGAGGCAAAGAGGACGCCGACTTGGGAGTAGGACTGGTAGTACAGGTCCTGAAAGCACATGCATCTCTTAGGTACTATTCTTAGGACGCTAAGGAACCAAATAGGGTGAGGAAATTGTAAACATAGAGCAGGGAACATAACTCATTGATAAATGACCACTTCTCTTCTGACTGTATTTGCTTCCACTAGACTCCATACTTAGGAAGCATGGCATCTACTTCCACTGTTTTGCGGACGATACTCAGATCTATGTACCTCTTAAAAAAAGGATGCATGCTCTGCTACATCACTGCTTGAGTGTCTTGAAGATATAAATTTAAATGTATACAAATTTTTTAAAATTCAATGACAGTAAGACTGAAGTGTAGGTTTTCAGTGGCTCCACTCTGACCCCCACTGTAAATTTAGGTTCCTTGGAACCTATCATCACAAACCTAGGGGTTAAAGTGGACGCCGACCTTAAGTTTGACACTCAGATAAAGGCAGTTGTCAAGTCAAGCTTTTTACAATTGAGGCAGCCAGCCAAAATAAAGCCAGTTCTTTCTAGGCAGCACTTTGCGACAGTAATCCACTCATTTGTCATTGTACATTTGGACTACTCCAACGCCCTGTATGTTGGGGTTAGCAGTTCCTCTATTGCTCATCTCCAGAAGGTTCAAAATGCTGCTGCACGGTTTGTAACTGGCACACAGAAATATGTACGTTTCCCCCATTTTAGCCTCACTCCACTGGCTGCCCATACATTTTAGGATGCATTTTAAAATTCTCTTATTTGCTTTTAAGGCCCTAAATGGTCAAGCCCCGCCCTCCCTCTCTGAGCTGGTTCACCCGTACACCCCCCCGCTCTCTCAGATCAGCTGATCAGCTGCTCCTGATGGTACCTAAGACTAAGCTTAGAGGGGACCGAGCCTTTTCAGTCATAGCTCCTAAAATGTGGAACGATTTGCCTTTTCACATTAGAGAGGCCTCTTCTCTGTCCATTTTTAAATCTCTTCTTAAAACCCATCTCTTCTCCTTGACCTTTGACACTTTGTGAGATGTTCATTTTAATAGTAAATTTTATTGTACTCTTAGCCGTTTCTATTTTAATTTATTTTATTGTTGACCTTTTCACTCACATTTAACAGTTTAGGTTTTTCTTAATTTTAATTTAATTTCATTTGTATTTTTAAGTGTGTGACTGTTTTATTGTTCTTTTATTTATTTCTCTGTACAACACTTTGCTCCATAAGGTTGTTTAAAGTGCTTTACAAATAAAGCTGGATTGGATTGGATTGGATTGGATTGGACTGTGCAGGGGCCCTGCTAGAGATTTTGGGCCCCATGAGAGCACGTAATATTGTGTCCCCCACCCAGCCCAATCCCAGGATGTTTCCATGTTTTTTGGACCTCAGCCACTCAGAGGCCCTTGGAATCAACCTACCTCCCCCCCCCCCCCCCATTTATGGTGCCCCTCTCCCTGTGTACCAACAGCACCAAGGAATCACCCGAGGTATATGCAGCTGGACCTTCAAAAGGAAATTGCGCGTGAGTGGGAATATGATGGCTTTACATGTCAATATCTATAATTATACATGAACTACCTTGATCACGTAATATCATCAGTCACACAGGACATCCCTTATTCCTCTCTTTTACCCTCCTGGGATAGACGACAGTAAAATAACACCTATAATGTGTTCATTTAAGCACAGATGTTTAAGTTTCACCAGGGCCAGACCCAGGTATAGGCAACAGAACACTTGGCATATTTAAAAGATTTCAGCTGTTTTTGTTGAATTGGCCATTAAAAAACCCATAAAATGACAGAATAGAGGAGAATCACTGTGCTAAGTCCCGACGTCAACCACATCAAGCACATTTGTGACGAGTTGGGAAACAAACTAGACAGATCTATTGTACATTTAAAAGACAGCCTTTGGCTTGAGTTGCAGAAGGCATGGGATACCATTAGTGTTGAAGTTCTCAGGAAATATACTGACACTACGCCAGAAAGATGGCCTGCTGTAATTGCTGCAAAAGGTGGACATACCAAATAGTAGGTCTCACTTCATCTGATATTTGTTGTGTGCAACCATCTGCATATTTCATGAATATTATGAAATTAAATCACGTTTTGGAGGCTAAAAAGTAAACATTCTCAGATCTGTCAGGTGTTCTAATATATATATATATATATATATATATATATATGTGCACACATACACACACTCTCAGTGACAAAATAGATAAGCACCCAGAAGTAATGATCTAATTTGGATGGGGGAAAGGCCGGCAGGGTGGCAGGACGTGGCATGGCTCTCTCGACATTACAGTGCTGGGAGGGGAGGGTGTCAGGGAGTCAGGACAGGATGGACCGAAAGGATAAACGCCCTCTGGTGGTAGCTGAGCTCACCATGTTCCTGGGGTTGGACATCAGGAAGTGCTGTGCTACATGTGCAGGCAGGAGGTTGAAAAGGATCCTCTTATTGTCCAGCTTCACCCTCTCCATGTCATCCCTCTCTTCCTCAGCCTGAAGACAAAACAGGCACCAACAACTATGACTAATGACAGCATCACCAATGCAAAAAGCTCCTTAGCAAGAATATACCACTGAAAGTGCATCTATATCAAACTGAAAGCTAATTCCTTGTTTTCACATTGTACTATATATTTTTAGCCACCAGGGGTCAGTAAAGAAAAAAGTTTGCTGAACTGGAACTTCAGGAGATAAAAAGAAATAAATGTTTTTCCAGTAATGTCACATAGGAAATGACATAGGAAATACTTGGGAGGGTGTGAAGCTAATGTTGTAATGAAGTTTTAAAAGCATCCATTATTCAAACCATCCATTGTCATAACGCAGAAATTCCTGAGAGACCATAAGCCCTCATTTAGTCAAATCTGACTGCCGATACTAGAGGAGCACGAAAATAAACCTGTGTTTTTATTTGAACAGTTTTTCATTTATTTTGTGAAGCGCTGCAGCCTAATGCAGTGAAATGGCCACATATCAGGCCTACTGTGAGAAAATGCTCATTCTGTGAGGTCATAGTAACCTGGCTGCAGACACAGTGACCAGAACTGCAGGGCCGGAGGGAGCCATAAAGCGTGTAGGATACAGGAATAGAGTGACATGTCACCAGGAGATAAGAGCCTGACCTATATACACCCCTAACAGGCCACTTAGCTGCAGCGGGTTAGCATACTGTACTGTACATTTCAAGCCAAGTGTTCTGCCCAAAGGCCGGATTGCTGGCATGGCATCATGGGTATTGTTTTTTTTTATAAAGTCAATCTCAGTGTTACTGCTGAAATGTTGCTCTTTGAATATAGCAGTAATACCCCCCCCCCACAAGCACACACACACTAACCACACATTCAGCTATGACACATACACTAACCACACATTTAGCTATGACACACACACACACACACACACACACACA
>JAODKM010000001.1:20303412-20313488 GCA_026780845.1 Petrocephalus sullivani
TGACACATGCACACACACACACATACACTAACCACACATTTAGTTATGACACATACACACACACTCACTAACCACACTTTTAGCTATGACACATGCACACACACACACATACACTAACCACACATTTAGTTATGACACATACACACACACTCACTAACCACACATTTAGTTATGACACATACACACACACTCACTAACCACACATTTAGTTATGACACATACACACACACTCACTAACCACACTTTTAGCTATGACACACACACACACACTAATCATATATTTAGCTATGAGACACGTACACACATACATACATTCACTAACCATGCCTTTAGCAATGACACATATACACACACACACACACACACACACACACATACATACATACATACACTAACCATGCATTTAGCTATGAGACAAGCACATATACACATACACCACACATTTAGCTATGACACATACACACACATATACACTAACCACACATTTAGCTATGACACATGCACACACATACACACACACATAGACTAACAACACATTTCACCCAAACCAATCCAAGTATGTTGCAATGTTTTTAGGGCCTCTGTCACTCAGAGGCCCTTGGAATCATCCTAACTCCCCCCCCCCTTTATGGTGCCCCTCTCCCTGTGTGCCAATAGCACAGAGGAATCGCCCGAGGTATATGCAGCTGGACCTTCAAAAGGAAATTCCGCGTGAGCGGGACTGAGATGGATTTACATGTCAATAACTATAATTATACATGAAATACCTTGACCATCAGTCACACAGGACATCCCATATACCTCTCTGTTACCCTCCGGGATACATGACAGTAAAATAACACCTATAATGTGTTCACTTAAGCACAGATGTTTAAGTTTCACCAGGGCCAGACCCAGGTATAGGCAAACTACATACACACACACACATACAGATATATACACACACACACAGTGGTGGCCAAACTTATTATAACACTTGGCATATTTAAAAGGTTTCAGCTGTTTTTGTTGAATTGGCCATTAAAATACCCATAAAACAAATTAAATAAAGTGATCATTATGCTCTATAAACGACAGAATAGAGCCTTCATAAGGAGAATCACTGTGCTAAGTCCGGACCTCAATCCCATCAAGCACATTCGCGACGAGTTGGAAAATAAACTGGACAGATCCATTGTACATTTAAAAAAAAGGCATGGGATACCATTAGTGTTGAAGTTCTCAGGAAATATACAAAATATATTTAGTATATGGAAGTTAAAAGTGGATAAAAACAGTAGGTCTCACTTCATCCGATATTTGTTGTGTGCAAACATCTGCATATTTCATTAACATTATGAAATGAAATCATGTTTTGGAGGCAAAAAGGTAAACATTTCCAGATCTGTTAGGTGTTAGAATAATTTTGGCCACCACTGTATACACACACACACATACACTAACCACACATTTAGCTATGACATACACACATACACATGCATACACATGCATACACATATACACACACACCCCAACCACACATTTAGTTATGACACATGCACACACACACACACACACACACACAAACTCATTCAGATGACAGCCCCCTCACACACACTCCTTCAGATGGCCTTTGGGGGGGGGGGGCACACCAGCACAGTCTGTATACGCACACCTGAGTTTCTCATGTTTCGCCAGGGGAGGTGGATTTATGGCACCCGGCATGGAGCGAGAGCCTGAAGGCTTGTCTGCTGCTCCCATCCGCGCAGGGGGCCATGAGTGGGGGGGGGGCAAGCACAGGCCTTTGGCAATAACACCCAGGAACAAGGCCTCCCACTCCACTCTAAAAATAGCCTGGGCTCAGTCTCAGCGGGGCGCCTGGCCCGCGCGGATCTGTCACAGCGCCCCCCTAGGCTCTGCACTCCACACGCAGCCTCCCGCATCTTCGCCCCCTCCCTGGCCGCCCGCACATACATGTGTGCACACAGGCGAAGTTCCTGACTCACACACGTACTAAAGAGAGAGGCTCACTGGTGCTCACTGACACGGGCATCCCTGCTGTTGCTCTCCTTAAGTCACCTGCCAATGCGTGTGCACGTGTAGGTGAGATTTTCAGCTTGGGGGAAGTGGGGGGGCGGCTTATCATGGATACCTGGTTTAATTGCTGCCCCTGACCCAACAGGTCAGGCAGCAGATGACACTAGGTACCTGTTACCCTATTATTGGCATAAATTAGTCTATCCTTGGCTATTTAAATCTAAATATACAGAAGTATACAGCTGGTTAATTCTATTAAAGCACTGCTGAAGGGGTCATACTGAAGGGTACAATAGCAATTCCCCACTGGCACATGAATAGCCAGCTTTTTGAAGCATTACCAAGTTTTTAGCCACTATGTTATCCGCTGCTTCATTTTCTGATTGTTATGGGTATTGTTATCAGGCATTTTAAGGGCCGGTGTTTAGGCAGTCTCTGCAGGGCAGTACAAACACTACAAGCATAGTGCTCTGCGTGGCATATAAGCTTAGTGCTAACCCACACTAACCCATCCTGCGCTAACACATGCCAACCCATGCTAGCTCATACTGGAGTATGCTAATCTTGTGCTAACAAACACTAACCCATACTAGCGTATGCTATCTGACACTAACACATGCGAACCTACACAATCCCATGCAAGCATGTTCTAATCATGCACTAACACACTCTAACCCAAAGTAACCCACGCTAGCATATGCTATTGCTAATCCATTTAACCAGCATTAATGCATGCAAACCCACAATAGTACATTCTAACTCAAACTAATGAGAACAAAGCCATGCAGACGGCCCACCTGCGTGGCCCAGAGGTAGTCCAGACGCAACTTCAAATCCAGCTGTCTCGAGTGGAGGGCCAGGGTGCTGGTGAAGAGCAGGATGGTGAGGATGGGCTCACACGCCCAGGCATGGAACACCCCAGAACTGTGCAAAGCCAGGAGGGAAATGGACACGTACAAAATGTAATTCGCAAAGGCAAGAGAAGATCTGCTGTAAAGCTAGGGTGACCAGATAATCCATGTCATCCTGGACACTTTGAGCTACTTTGGGTTTTAGAAACTACTTTAAACCTGAAAGGCTCCTTTGCTCAGTTATATTGTTAAGTTCTTCTTGTGCTTTGATTGGTTTGCTTCCTTGATTGAAAGACTTATCCAGCTGTTTCGCCGACCAATCAGCGCACAGCAAGAATGCAGCGCTTAAGTGAAATCCAGGTCCTTTTAATTGAAATGGTAGTCTACAAATCCTGTCCTAGCTCAAAGTGTCCGGGATGACGTTTAAATTTAGGCACTTTATATGTTTAGAATATTTTATAGTACATCAGTACATCACAAAAATACACTGCGATACATAAATACATGATATTTTGACATTTTGGAAATTATACTGCCAGCTCCAGGCTCCACCACAAACCCCAGGGTAAACAGCTGGAAGATGAATGGAAGGATGGATGGATGGATGGATGGACATTATAAATGTTATTTACTCTCACCTCATGTGTCCGTCTAAGCCGCCAACCTCAAGGACGGTGACGTACAAGCCGGCAAACAGCAAGAGCATAGCCATCTTGGGCACCGAGGAGACGCGGAGGAAGAGGGCCAAAGTGAGTGTACCGGTCACACAGCACAGCAGGGCGTAGGGGGCGCCCTCACATGGTGGCGGCCCCGGCACACTGAGGTTGAGGAGGACCTCTGAGGTGCTGGTGTTCAGGCCCCGTGGGCGTGGCAGGCAGCCCACCTGGAGGCACATGGCAAGGGTGGGCGGGGTCATCACACCCACCTCCCTGTAGCAAGACCACCTAACTCATGTGGGGGTCATGGGGAAGGTGTCATACCACACAAGCTTGGGCCACCGCGTAGATCAGGAGCACGATGAAGATGCACAGGACTGTCCGTATTCTGATGGTCAGGCAGCCGGGGAAGCACTTTGTGGCCGGGGGAAGGGCATGGAGGGAGGAAGTGAGGGAGAGGAGGGGAACGCGAGAGAGAAGGAAAGAGGAAAGAGGAAAAGAGTAGGAGGGAGATGGAGAGATGAAGAGAGGGAGAGGAGAGAGAGAATGATGGAGGGGTGCAGGAAGAGACGGAGAGAGGGAGATGTGAATAGAGGGAGGGAGGGAGATGAAGGGAGGAGGAGAGAGGGACAGAGGAATAAAGAGAGGGAAGGGGGAGAGAAAGAGAGAAATGAAGAAGAGAAAAGAGAGGGAAGGAGTGGAATGGAGATGGAGGGAGGAAGAGAGAGAGAGAAGAGAGAAATGTGGATAGAGAGCGTGAGGGAGATGGAGGGAAGAAGGAGAGAAGGAGAGAAGAGGAAAGGGAGGGAATGAGGGAGAAGGAGAGAGGGAGAGGAGGAAAGAGAGGGGAGAGAGGAAGAGGAGAAAAAAGGGAAAGAGTGGAGGGCAGACGGAGGGAGGATGAGAGGGTGAGGAGAAAGATGTGGATAGAGAGGGACGGAGATGGAGGGAGAGAGAGAGATGGGGATGGAGAAAGGGAGAGAAAGGGAAATAAGAAATAAGACAAATGGAGAGAGAGAGAGAAAAAGAAAAAGAACATGGGAAGAAGAAAGTGCCTCATGACAGCTTCTCTGTGAAGAAGCGCCAAGCAGAATAAAACTTCTGAGAAAGACTGACTGGCGGAATAATGGCTTCCTTAGCAAGGAAATAGTGCTGGATTCTTAAATGACATGGTTAATCTGAAGAATGTTAGGGTCTTTGGGAAAGATGACCAATCAAAAGGCACTTTCTCGCTCTTTCACACACACACAAATACACACACATGTGAGTTTAAATGCCATCAGTCACAGGCGTTTTTTGTTAGCATCATTTCTCCATGACGGCCTTGGAATTTAAACAAGTATGCAAATTCAGTGATATTGTGGATTAGGAAAGGCTAAGGCATGGATGGACAATTTGGTAGCCAAGAGAAAAAAAAGGGATGTCAGGGTAACTAGCAACGTCCGGCGTGTTACCTGGATGCTGGTGACGTGCAGGTACATGATGCAGGCCACATGGAAGCAGATACAGAAGGCCAGCAGTACCAGCACAACCTTGCCTCTGAGGAGGAATCATTGTGGGGGGGGGGTTAATACCTGCCCAGGCACCCAGTGTGGGGGTGAGATGGCTGGTGTTAAGAGGGGGGAGGAGGCAGTGCGGCACGTACGGAGGGATTATCAGCAGGTAGACAAGGCCAATGGAGGCAGCGAGGAGCAAAGAGAGGGTCACGGCGCCCATGAAGTGATCGTCGAGGATCTGGTGATACTGAGGAGTGAGAGAGAGGCTCAGGTGGGGAGGGGCGGGGTCATGTCAATCAAGCGGCATGGCAAGAACAGGAGGCCAGCTGCACTGTACAAAGACACACACACACACACTCACAAAGACACGCACACACACACACACAGACACGCACACGCACACACACGCACACAAAGACACACACACGCACACACACACACACTCACAAAGACACACGCACACACACACAAAGACACGCGCACACACACACACACAAAGACACGCGCACACACACACAAAGACACACGCACACACACACTCACAAAGATGCGCACGCACACACACACTCACAAAGACACGCACACACAAACACACACGCACACACAGACACGCACACACACACAAAGACACACAGACACGCACACACACACACTCACAAAGATGCGCACGCACACACACTCACAAAGACGCGCACATGCACACACACTCACAAAGACACGCACACGCACAGACACACAAAGACACACGCACACACACAGACACGCACACACACAGACACACGCACACACACACAAAGACACACACACACAGACACGCACACACAGACACACACACACACACACTCACAAAGACACACACACACACAAAGACACGTGCACACACACACAAAGACACACGCACACACACACTCAGAAAGACGCGCACATGCACACACACTCACAAAGATACGCACACACACTCACAAAGACGCGCACATGCACACACACACACTCACAAAGATGCGCACATGCACACACACTCACAAAGACGCGTACACACGCACTCTGAAAGATGCGCACACGCACACAAACAATGACGTGCACATACTCACACAAACACACATACACACAAAGATGCGCACACACAGACGCATACACGCACACACACAAAGATGCGCACATGCACGCACACAAACTCACATACACACACTCACAAAGACGCGCGCACACACACACACACTCACAAAGATGCGCACACGCACACACACAAAGACGCGCACATACGCACACATACACACACATACACACACACGCATAAAGACACGCACACACACAGATGCACACACACACATACACCTGCTGGATTGCCCACATGGACCCTGCCCACAATCTCTCACTTTAATGTCGTTATTCATCTCCACCCACACAACAGATGCTCTTCAATAAAATGTTCTGGAAGGTGTCGGTGATGAAGAAGCAGACAAGACGCCGGTTTTTGAGAGGCTGGTAGAAGATGTGTGCCCGTGCGCACACTAAATCCGCACACACATTCACAAATGTTCAGACTCCCAGTATCACAGGAATACATTTTACATGTGTTTTTCAGACAGACATGCCCGCTCCCACCCGCACCATGTGATTGCGGCCAGCCCCTCACCTTCTCCTCCCGCTCTGCGCTGCGGTACATTAGTGAAACACAGCGCAGGTCGGCCATCTCGGAGTCGGTCTGCCGCGCCTCAATCAGACGCCCAATGTAGCGGTTGACCCGCGTGCCGGGGGCGTGCTGGGCTGCGCCCGCCGAGAAGGACGTGCGGCTCCGCAGCTTCTCTGAGGCCGTGCGCAACGCCCTTCTCTGGGTGGGGGGGGGTTTCACAAATATCGTATATGTTAGGGGGAGGATCTTTAAATAGGTTTAAAGAATCGTGGTTTCAGGCAGACATGTTTAACGCCAATCCTAACCCTAACCCTAACCTAACCCTCCTAATCCCTAACCCTAACTTCTAACCCTAATAGCAACAATACCAAACAGAACTTGGGCTAGTGTAAGCAGACAGGTTGGCCTGTACCTCTTCTCTTCCACAGGGGGCATTTCTCTCTAACCTAATCTCCTAACCCTGAGCCCAAGCCTTAACCCTAACTCCTAAGCTTCAGCTCTAACCCTAGCCCTGACCCAGTCCTCCTAACCCTATCCCCTATCCCAGGTGTTCCCAACTGTTTTCACAGAGGCCCAAAGTCCATCAGCAACACGAGGCCAAGGTCTACAGCCCCGGATAAAATTTGCAGAGCCTGGGGGGTGACAGTCAGGATCAGTCCATGTTAAATTGTTTCTCAGTCTAGATGTAGAGGGCACTAATTGGGGACCCCAGCCCTAACTCCCAACCCTAACCCCCAACATTTACCCTAACCCCAAAGTCTAAGACCTAGAATTATATGTCTAAGACCTAAAGTGTGCAGAATAAAGGGCACATAATCTTTATCATCCTTTTAAAAATAACAAACAAAGAGTGAAAGAGAGAGACAGAGCGAGAGGGGTTGCTGTTTTGATTTCCTGCTTGTTACTCCTGTCCACCAGGGACAGAACAGGATGCCCAGGTAATAACAACAGGCTGAAAGCACATTTTACCCGCGTGGGCATGGCCTTCCGCAAACAAGGCCTGTTTCTATGGGGAACAAACCGGTAACAGGATAGGTAACAGCACTGTTAAAGCAGCAGCAGCACCAGCAATGGGAAGGAGAAATCGCGTGTGTCTGTGTGTACTGCAATTATTACATTGTGGGGACCAGATTTCCCCATAATGGAATATGGGCATTTTTTCGGTCCCCACATGGATTACCTCAATTTCATAAAAATATGCAATAAAAAGACTAAAAATGCCAGGAGTCTTGTATTTTGGTTGGTAACTTATGGTTAAGGTCAGGGTTAGCTAGGGGTTAAGCTTGTCATACCTAGGATTAGGGTTATGCCCATAGAAATGAATAGCTGGTCTCCACAAAAGATTTAAATACAAACCTGTTTGTGTAAATACTTCAAACAGTATATTTTCTAAAATTGTATTTGCTATCCTTTTTCTTTTCCTATATTTATATGCAAATATATTTAACATATAAATAAGATGGTGAAACATGTATTGAAATATGTGCATTTCATGACAAATATACTGCACATATTAACACACGTTAGAGTGGCAGTACCCTCAGTAAGGCACCCTCTGTTGCTGACATTTTATGAAAACACATTCTTTCTCTCTCTCTCTCTCTCTCTTTCTCTCTCTCTCTCTCTCTTTCTCTCTCTCTCTCGCTGTAACTGTCTACCAGTGCTGGCATGCAGTCTCTGAAAACGGGTGAAAGCAGGCCTGTCTTGAGCTGCCTTGACTGCCTCCCCCGGGCTGGGGGGGGGGGATTTTTTGGCCGACTGATTCAGGCAAGGCCATGCAGACCTGCATCAACCTCCATTTTTCTCAGACCTTTCATTTTTCAGATTTACGGCCCGTTCTCTGGTCCCGAGAAACTACAGCACATTATTGAAAACAACCCTATCTGGGTGATTAAAAATAAAGAGGGGTAGATGGACATCAAAAACCTGGAGAAAAACAGTACAGACACCTACTGGTCAAGCCAGCCCGGAAGAGACTCCCCTCCCGGAAGAGTCTCTTCCGGGCTGGCGTTTTTAATCACCCAGATAGGGTTGTTTTCAATAATGTGCTGTAGTTTTTCCTGTGGAATATTTGTAGTTCTTTTACCTGGATGCGAGGTGAAAAGGGGGTACCTCACACTTAGTGCTTCAACATTAGCGGGGGGGTGGGGGGTTGAATGGTGGCCTTTGCTCAACCACTGCAGTGGTCTCTCACACTAATGCCCCCATGTCTGTTCCCGTGGTGTTCTAGCAGATAAATAAACAACACATATCTCTGGGGGGGGGGGCAAATTACTTCTCTGAATGTCAGCGTGAATCCAGGCTGAAAAACAGCTGGCAGGGTGTTGTACTTGAGAGACAGTGATACGAGGTGCCCGCTGTGCAGTAGAGATGCATGCAGTACACAGAACAAAAGGGAGGGGGCAGCACAATCATCCCCCACACTCACGCTGCATGGAAAGTAGGTCATGTGACAAGCAGTCAGAACCTCTGATGTTCACTCTGGCTAGTGATGGGCTCAGTCTCCACCTGACCGCCCTGTTTACGTACAAGGCTCACAAGTACACAGGTCGAGACCCACACAGATGTGACAGGAGCCTGATGCAGCCCATTCACACACAAGCCGAGGCAGTACCTACTGATTTTACTTCGTTGTGCCTTGTGAGACAGCAGGTTTGATGGGGAGATACTGATACTTCCTGTGTTTCTGTTCACGCCTTGTTTCCCTTACAAAAGCTCCTGCTGCTGCTGTTCCTACTATAATCCACTCTCTACTACAGCGCTCCAGATGAAAACACGCAGATTACTGCAAAAATACAGCAGCCAAAAGGGAGACAGGGGCACCAACGCAAAGGCGGGTGATCGGCGAACACACACGCGCAAAGGGACACACACACAGACACACCTTGTCGTCGTCCTCGCAGGTCATGACGTTGGAGAAGGGGATCTCAGCCTTGAACATCTTCTGACAATGCATGAGCTGCACCAGCAGGTAGCACACGGTCTTGAACTTCATGCGCTTGGCTGGCTTGATGTCGGACAGGATCAGCCCGGGAAATATCTGCAGCAAAGCCGGTAAAAGGGCAGGCTTATGAAACACCCAACGGCCAATCAAAACGCAGCACATCAGTCATGCTTTTATTCCATTTTATGATCTTGCAATAAATTTCCCTTCAGGTCTTCGAGTAAAACATCAATCTGCAGAAATAGGTGCCTACAAGTAGGATGAAGGATATGTCAGTGCTGCATGACCTACAGTTATGCGAAAGAGAAAGTCACACTTGCTGATGATCAATGAATCAAGTGCATTAGTGGAACCTGGGTACACTTATGGCGCTTTTCCACTGCATAGTACGGTACGGCACGGCTCAGTTCAGCTCACTTTTGGGGGGTTTTCCACTGGGAACAGTACCTGGTACCTGGTCCCGTTTTTAGTACCACCTCA
>JAODKM010000001.1:20313588-20328092 GCA_026780845.1 Petrocephalus sullivani
ACGCAAACCGAGCCGAACTGAGCCAAACCGTACTGAACCGTGTCGTACCGTACTATGCAGTGGAAAAGCGCCATTAATTCCTATGGAAGCAGTACTTAATTGTTCACACATTGCATTTGGCTTAGTTTTGAGTAACATGCCATGTACTGTTGTTCATCTAAGGTTATATTCACCTAATACCTAAGACCTTGTAAGGACCAAATAATTATTTTCATACCAATATAAAGAGGAACTGAACCCTTAAATGGAACCAATACCCAGGTGTATAAAGCATGCCTGGGTCTTTGTGTATAGTGCCTTTAGTTTAGAGAAACACTACCACACTACCTTCCGTCTGTGTGACGGCACTATGAAGAAGGTTTCGATGTCATGCTTCTGAAGGAACGAGTTCCTCTGGTGCCCATTGCCAGGTTCTACCTCGTAGTCTCCATTAAGGCATTCCAGCGTGGTTCTGGTAATATGGACCTTCCTGCAGGAACAAATGAACCAGACTCAGCTAGTCCCAGATTTGCTGTTTCTGTTCAGAGAGGTGGATTAACTTATCAGGGGGCCCGAGGCTGACATCAGCATGGATGCTCACGGGTTGCTGATTTAACCGACTGTTCCAGATTCCCGGGGCGGGGCCCTGATGTTTGTCAGGGCCCTAGGCTGTAGCCTAGGATGACCTATACATTAATCCACCCCTGCTCATTTTGAAGAGTGAGGTTCAGAGGGATGTTTTATACACTAAAACATGCTTCATCTCCATGTGAACAGCGATCGCTAACAAAGGAAACCCAGAAACCCAGCTGAATACTGGCAGGAGATGAAAAGTCAGCAAATATAAAGAAATAAGAAGCACAAGCAGAATCTGGAGAACAGAGAGACGGACCCAGGCAAGCCTCCAGCCTCCATCACGTTGGCCAGCGTCACGTCATTGGACCATACGTCATACTGCCACTTGCGAAGGCCCAGCACTCCACAGAGGACCCTCCCCGTGTGCAGGCCCACGCGCATGTTGAGGTCCACCTCCGTCGCTTCTGCCACAGACCTGCAGGGGGCAGACCGAGCGCATTAACCATCATCACTGAGGCACGGCCTCCAAAGACCACCTGGCCCGTCCCTCACAAACCCCCCAAGGCGCTTCAAGAGGCTGACGAGCCTCAAGTACCATTTTCGGCTCAGGGCTGGATGGCAAGGCACCTGCTACAGGCATGAAATGGGTATTTGTGGTGATAAAAGGTGAGAAAAGGGGTCTAGGAGTGGCGCTGTGGATTCCGGAACATTCCATCACTCCTCTTCTGTGTCCGTACTCCCATGGATCCTATAAATAGCCCCCCCCCAGCCAGCTCATGCTATACACACTTATATAGCACACAAAGATGCCAGAGGGAAAGGGGCAGAGTTTTACTCCTCCTGACAATTTTTTTCCTTCCAACGGCGGGCATGCTTTTCAGAGATAAGGTGCCGGAAGAAAATTATCAGCTCTCAGGATTTTAAAGACACCCCCCCACCCCGCTGGCAGTATGAGAGGCAGGTGGGGATCTGTTTCAAAGCAGTGAGAGACCCACCCTGATTTCACCCAGCCCATCCCACCCACACCCTATGGGACCCTAGGAATGGCCAAAACAAAAGACAACAGTTGATAACGGGGGGGGGTGAAGAAACAAAAAACAAAAAAGAAACAAGACAAGAAACCAAAAAAAAAAAGAAAGAAAAAGAAACAGGTCCATGATGGGAGAGGAGCCAAAACCCCTCACCCAGCTGGAGCATTCTGTGCCCTCACACTGGAGCGCATAGTAGCACCTAGATGTGCCTAGATTTAGAATAGCACCTAGATTTGCCACTATGCACTAGATGTCCGTTTGCTTATTTTCCTCCCAGGCTACCAGATTAAAGGGCAAAGCTCTACTTCTTATTTCTTACTGGAAATATAACCCAGAATTATTATTGCTGCACACTATCAAAAGCTGAGCACTACCTCTGGGAGCTAGTCTGAAACGCATAGTGCAGAACCAGCCTGACAGCTCCTGAAGCTCCCGTGGCGTCCATCATAAGCTCAGTCCTCTTTCTTGAGATTGTGAAATGAAGCCCAATGTTATTGTGAGCCGTGGTCCCGCCCCCTATGCATTTTAAGCCCTTCCATTGGTCAAACATGGCTTCCTCCAGGTGCAAACTTCCTCCCAGTCACTTCCTGTACAGGGTGCTCAGGCAGCTGGTGGAAGCAGAGACTACCATGTTGGTTTGACATGTCCTTCATATCCTGATAAACAAGGATTAAATTAAGATGGTGGGATACTAAATGTGAATGAAACAGAACAAAGGGGAAAGTTTTAAGGTGGGGGCCATAAGAAGGACCTTAATTCATACAAAAGAGACAACTTTATCATTAGTCAATGATATGTTTTGATGGTGATGGAGAACTCCAATGGCCAATCAGCATTCAGCTGGGGTCAGTATGCGCCCCTGCTCACAAAACGTGTATCCCAGTCAACCATGAAACGGCCGGCAATCCGACCGCCAGCATCGAAAGCAAGCGTGATCGATGAGCATCTCACTCATAGCATTTTCGGCCTCGCTCGGCGCTTTCATCGCTCCCTCGCCCTGGGTGTCACATCGACGAAATGTGATCAGACGGGAAGGCTGCGGATGTGCCGGCGACAGGGACCCCCGCCGCTAATCCTCCAGTCGTTTGATCTCCTCCTCGATGAGCTTGGCTGTCTCTGTCATCTGAGCTTTGGGAATAGTTCAATAATTCTGCTTCTTGTGAGCAAGGGAGCCAAATTGGATAACTTCTGCTTGTTTATTTAGTGTTTCTCTGACAGTCTATGAACCCGACGTTGCACGATGTCACTGTGGGTTTTGGGCTAGACTCCTCCCTCGAGCCAAAGACGTGTAGTTAGCAGTCTAACTGGTGTCGCTAAATTGTCTGTGTGGGTGTATGTGCCCCATCCCAGGTTACCACTCCCCTACGCTGCCTGGGATACGCTCCAGGCCCTTCGCAGTACTGTCCTCAATATGTGGGTAGAAGATGGATGGAGGGATACATGCATGGATGCAAGGGCAGATTTATTAACCCGGTAGTGCTAGGAATGAGCTGACTGAGACCATCACTTTGAGTGATTTCTTTCTCTAGCCGTGGTGTCTCGGAAGAAGGTCTCCAATACTGCTCAGTTCTTAAAATGTCCCTTAACAGCTGGAGATCTTGGATGGTGACATGGGTGGGAGGAGCAGGTTTGGGGAGTCAGGTGACTAGGAATATCATGGTGCTTCGGTTCCCTGGCAAACATACCCAGAAGCCTTCATAGCTGTACTAATCTAACAAATGCAGCTGAATTCGATTTGCACATTCTGGATTTTTATCAGTGTTCATGGTTCCCAGTATCCCACCCGGTGACTCGTTCCAGGGTGTAAACCAGCCTCGCCCTCTCACTTTCTGTGTTGCATGGTTCTGTCCGCTTCCTCACTGAGGCATTATCACACAGACCTTCCCTGATCTATCTCAGGAAGCTCAATTAAGCTAAACCAAAGTAGCAGATCAGGAAGCCCCAGGGCACCGCAGCACTGTGGCACTGCGTTAACTCGCCCGTGTTTCACAAGCTTAGACAAGCCCACAGATTGACCCCTCTGCTCAGTGGAATTATATTATACATCTAAGCCACCGGTGAACTCATCTTTGAACTTATGAAATGTTTAAGTAAAAGATGAGAAATGAGAAAGGTGCTGCATTTCACAGGGAGGTTCCGTGGCCCACAAACGGCACTCACGTGATGGTGTCGATCATGTCCAGACCCATCTCTACGCAGCAGTGGGCGTGGTCTGTCTTGGGCTGGGTTAGACCAGACACACAGTAATAACAGTCTCCCAGGATCTTGATCCGTCTGCAGTGGTTCTCCTGTCATTTGGGGGGCAGGAGAGAGAGATGGAGATGGAAGCAGGGAGAAGGAGACAGAGAAGGAGAGGGCGGGAGAAAGAGAGAGAAGGAGGAGAGTGAGAACGTTATACAGAGAGAGACAGCAGTGAGAGAGAATTAAAATGACAAGGAGAGAGGAAGAGAAGAGAGAGAAACAGAGGAAGATGAAAGAAGGAAAGAAAAAGAGGGAGATGAGAAGGATGATAAATACCAAGGGGACAGCAGGAAAGGACAGGAAGAGGTGGACAGACTCCATCCACGCATGCTGGCAGCTGACGTTCTATGTCCAAGAGTGAAAAAATGAAAGCAGATCAATTTGGAAAGGATTGAAATGGGAGGATACACCTGCCGACATATTCCTCCTTCAGCAGCATCATGACAAAAACACAGGCCCCTGCTTAAGGATGTAAAGAGATAGACTGTTAGCCCAAGGTGGGCAATGCTATTGGACCATAGAGGGACTCATCCTGAGCAGGTAAATATGTGTTGTCAAGAATCTCATGGCTTAAGAATGACCCCAAATTCCGGAAATGACCAGATGGGTCTGCTTAGTAACAGTGCAGCAAGCCCAGATAAATTTCGCACTCACCAGAACAAATCTCACCAGCACAGGAGGATGAGCCAGACCAGAGCTCTACCCTATCCCCCCCCCCCCCCGACCACCAACTGAGGAAGTCACAGAAGTGTGAGACAAGGTGACATGCCACATGGTGTGGTCATCTACCTCCACTGTGCACTTGTGAGTCTATCCACATCCGCACCCACATTAGCCAGGCCATGCGAGGGCCTGCATCTCCTGATCTTTATTTATAGATGCTTTCATCCATCACTGTGTCTCTATGCACGTGGCGTGGTACGGGAGCCCGGGACTCGGCGATTCATCAAGGTGAGTTACAGCCGTGAGCAGGATGTGAGTGTTTGGGGGGCATCAGAAGGCACAGAAGCAGCCAGCAGAAGCCCAGCTGGTCCTGATGGCTTGAATTACACAGTTAGGGATAAGCGGGGCCAGCTGGGCGTATCTGAGAAGCTTGCCATATCCCCAAGCAAATTTCCACACACTACAGCACTAACCGCAGGAGCTCAAGGTTAGTCAGAAAAAGGAGCGTTTTGCCTTAGGAGCACAGAATCATCATTAAATTTGATGTTTGAATGAGGGATGAAAAGAGCTAGGAGTCTGCTATGTGATGCTTATTTGTGTGAAAATGTCATCTGCCAAGTTCTGATATGGAAAAAAGCACATTTTCTGATCTTGGGACTTCCAGGCAATGATGGAGCAGCTGATGGCTGAGCGCTCAGGCAGTGGGGAGCTGTCTGCAGCACAGGAAGGCCAGTTTTAGATCTAGGCTACCGCCAAAAAAAAAAAAAACCCATGTCCTCTCCAGCTGACAGCTGAGAGTCTCTCCACTGAAAATAAGATGGATTTAAACATCTCGACTCTGTTCAGGACACTCTCTCTTGCTGGAATAAATGGACTTTGAAATTTAAGGAGAGGCACGACGAAGCTCACGTGACGAGACGGAATGGCGTCAAGGTTGAGGTTATGAGCTGAATTAATGACCCAGATCACACAGATATAAGATGCAGGTTTTCATCCCATTTTGAGGTGGAAGAAAACAAAAGCAGACATGACCCACAGGCGCTGTGACCTCAATAAGCGGGATGTCAGTGGTGTCCAAATACCGCCATGGCTCCGCCTCCTCCCTCGCACACTTCCTCAGCTAGTGTTCCAATGACGCTGGCTAATCTTTGTCATGACGGGCCCATACTGATCTTCTAGATCCACACTGATCTTCTACATCTATGTTCCAGCGCTCTTTCATTGTGCTGAACGTCTCAGCACAATAAGTCAGCACAGGAATCTATGAGTCTGCAAACAGGTGCATAATAGTGCCAAATAGCCTGAACCACAAGGCCAAGTCGTTGGCTTCCTGTCTCGAGTTCTTGTCGCTTGACAAGCCACGGTTGGATGCCTCGTTAGATGTGCATCCACACATGCTCTACAGACCCATTAGCTACCAGCCATTAGCATGCACGGCTGACCAGGACTTTTCCAGACTTCTCAAATGAGCTCTTTGACAGGCTGAGGCAGGTAAGCGAGCATGAATATTCATGCCGCTCCACGGATGACATAATTCAGCCCGAAAAGAACCTCCTTCCGGGAGAATGCGGCCTGCTTTAGAATAAAACCACAACAGAGGATGACAGCTACACCACTCTTGCTGTCGCTGTAATAATCCCCTCAGTCATGGTAGGTAAAAACTGACTCAGAGGAGGAAACCTGTTCCTGGCAGAGGAGCTCCAGAATAAGGTTCCATTCTTTCCACATGTCCCAGCAGTGAATCAGGCATCAAGGTTGTTCAGGCATATAGCAAACATCTATCTTCTTACACCATTGTGGGTTTTGGTGAATCAGGAGCCCATTCCTGGAAGCATAATGCACAAGGTAGGGGCCACCAGCAAGAGGCAAACACCATGAGCAATTTTAGAGATACCAATTCACCTAAATGCATGCTCTTGGATTACATGAGGAAAAGGGAATACCCAGACACCCATGCAAATATTAGGATAATAACCAAACGCCACACAAACACAGCAGAGGTTTAGCCAATCACATGTTCTGAATCGATGAGTGACAGGGACATTAGCCAATCATAGGTTCTTAATCGGTGAGTGAAGGAGAGGGGGCATTCCGGGGGCCAGTCAATTTTCAGCTGATGTAAGTGCCCCCCCCTTACATGCCCCTAAATGGAGGGCACAGTACCGGACAGGAGGCAAGCGTGATTTACAAAATGGCCCCAAGGCACTGGTTTCGCTTCAGTCTCACATGTCCTAGGGGAATCTGCACACATCCTAAAAATAACATGGGGGGCGAGGCTGAGTGGCGGGCCCTAAATCTCGCATGTGTGGCCCCCCCGGAGCGACGGTGGCAGGGAGGTGGGCTCATGGGTGCGCGGAGGCTTTGAGAGAATTGGCGACATGCTGACAGTGACGGGGGGAGTACAAACATATAGAGCTACATATCCATCTGCCAACCTGAAAGCTTATTCCAAGAATAACTGCAGGGACACAAACACCCGACTATAAGAGGAGCATCTTATTACGGCCTTTTAAAATCATAAAACGTCCAAAATCTCAGGCACCTGTGGATAAATCATTCACAAATTTATCACTCTTAACCTTCACATTCACAATCAAGCTAAACTGTGTTGTTAAGGACCTAACTATGTAACTGGTGAGTAAGACTATTTATAATGTAAAGATCATGTTTTTGTTTGAAGCTATACATCAGTGTGATCCATGGAACCTTCAGTCACATGACATGTCATGTGACTCCTGAGTCCCCCTCCTTCTCCCCTCGGTATCAGCAAGCCAGGCTCCCACGCTCTGATTCATGCCAGGGTTTCATCTTACGCTTATTTATATCCACCTTATATCCAAATGACAGCTTCTGTTTCTTTATGGGCATCTATGAGTAATCTCAGAGGAAGCTGATTCCAGGTGAAGGTCTTAAAAAACGCACTTTAATCTTGTCAAATTACTCTCAAATAAAGAACTCTCTTCCCAGGCGACACGCAAACCCAGGACCGAAATGAAGCAAATGAATGCAAAAGCTGCGTTAGCACCAAATCACCTAATCTGCACTAAAACTAATTAAAACGGCATCCCACCAGAGGAGACAGCTGCCATTACTGCAGTGACTCTCCTGTCAAAATTTCTTCGTTACTACTTCCAATAAATTTAGCAGAATAAGGTGATGACATTTGCTAATGAATTAATACCAATAAAATTAGTAGAACGTGAGGGTGGGAGGGATATACAGCTCTAGAAAAAATTAAGAGACCACCGCAAAACATTTATTTTCACTCATTTCTCAATTTATGAGTATGTATGCTTAAACCTTAGATTTTTTTGCAAACTCCAGCCTGGCTCTTCCCTGATTTTCATTAATGAAGGGCTTCTTCCATACTTCATGGGACTTCGGACCTGCTTCTAGGAACCTGTTAAGAACTGTCCTAGCTGTGTACCTAACTGTACACACTTAATATTTCCAATTCCTGTTGAAGGTTACTTGAGGTCATCATCCAATTTATGAGGCACTGCCGGATAAGTTTACGGTCATTTCTGGCATTAGAAAGTCGCTTCCCTCCTCTACCTGGCTGGTTTCTGGTCGTTCTCAGTGTCTTCTGTTTCACCTTGTTCTTGTGTAGGCTTGTGTAGAAACTCTCAGCCTGGAAGCAGCCTGCTGCTCTGTGTAGCCTTCTGCCAGCAGAACCAGGATTAAACCAGGATTTAAAAATGCAGAGATTTTTTTAAATATAGAGTGGTCTCCTAATTTTTTCCAGAGCTGTATATCGACATGTTCAGAATATGATCATGCAACCCCTCCCAATTATTCTGCAAACCTTAATTTCAGGAAAAAAATGTCACAGGCACACAGGGGATATGGACACGCAGGAGCATCATGCATGAATATTTAGTACCTTACATGTATGGACATCACATGTATGATTATATGTACATGTATGATTATATTCAATAACCATTTAATACAGCATCTCATCCGAGGTGTTCCCAGGGCCCCTGTAACCCTGACCAAGATAAAGAGCTAGAAGATGAATGGATGGATGGATGTATAGATGGATATAGTATACACAGGAAATAGGCAGGTAAGCTCCTGAGACAGTCACAATGTCTAATCAAGTAGTTTCATAGTTCTTCACATCAGAAAAGCTTCACTGATTATAAAAACACAGCAAAGTTTAAAAAGAAACATTGAAAAAGGAAAAAAAAACGTTTCACCCACATGGAAGGGCACACTAAATGCCTTAGTTGGGTGCAAATCGACCAAAGAGCATGACGATTTAGTGGGAATATCCACTCCATCCATCCATCCATTTTCTGCAACCACTTGACCTATTCCGGGTGCCCAAAGCCTATCCTGGGGGCTATGGGCACAAGGCAGGGAGCTGCCCAACATGGGGCGCCAACCCAACACAGGTAGCAGGAATATTTTACGGGAAAAGAAAAGCCTGCGGCATCAGTCCTCCAGTGCAAATCCTGTGCTGGGATGGAGTGTGGTGTGGTGTACCCAAAAGGTTACTGGTTTAAGTTCCAATGTTGCCAAAAGTAGTACCTTTGAGCATATGGAGTTAACCAGAAATACAGCACCTGCTGTGCAAATGATGCATCAGCTACATATTTCTACAAAATGAGGAAGTACGTCCAGGAAGATACCCTTCTGCTGTACCCTATAGCCTACCTATTCAAGTGAGATACTCGTCTGTAGCAAAGTGTTTTACTAGACAACAAATCAATAAAGAAATTAATAACAGTGATTAATTGTTGTACTTAATTACGTTGATCTATCTTTAGGTGACTCAATGCCTATTTGTGTGTGTGGATGCCCTGTATGATATACTGCCTCACCTGCACCCCCGGTGTCCTAACATAGACATGGGTTTCACAGAGGAGTTGAGGGAGGTGGATGAATTTCAGATGGAATTTGGGGGGTGGGGAACGCTTAAGAAAAAAATAATTTGGGGCCATAACCTCTAGACAGGCACTTACACCAATGAAGCGGCTGATCATTTTAAAATGCATGACTGCAATTAAAAGCGAAGAAGAGGATTAAACTGGCTACAATAAGGTCATTATCAAAGAATTTATCAGCCCTCTCAAAAAGTTGGGCTCTATTAGCATAATTGCCTTCAATCCTTTCCCTAAAAGGAAATCTCCTAATTGAGCTATTCAACTGCCACATTAACCAGGCATGCCAAGATGTTTGTAGGTTAACCACTTGTTTAATTAAACGTAGTACTCTTGAAAGGAAAAACTGTAGTAATTAAACAGTCTTTGGTTAAAGCAGCCTCTTAAAATATGTTTCTATTTCAGAATAGGAAGAAGTGGATTTTGTGCAGTTCATATTAAAACCGATATCTGCTTCGCTTCCTGAAATCATTTTGTCAGACTGAGACTATTAGGACTGTGCTGAAATGCAGGCTTAGTAATTTTACATTTCATTTATTTAGCAGATGCTTTTGTCCAGTGATGTGCATTTTTTCCCTAGAAAACTCATGGTCAGGTCTTCCCTGGAGCAACTGTGAGTTAAGGGCCTTTCTCAAGGTCCCAACGGTAAAATCAATGAGCCAGCACCGGGATTTGAACCAGCAACCTTCCAGTCACAGGCACAGCACCCTAACCCACTGAACGGCACACCAGGATACAGCAAGATTAAAAAAAGAACTTTTTCGCATACTTTACAAGCAGGGAAAACTTGAGCTATCAGTCCAGAGTGAGGTGCTGCAGTATAAAAGACCCAACAGCATCTCCGCGTACTTTCATGCTAGCAGTGCATAACCATCTTAATGTGTTGCCAAGATAAGGTGTCTCAGATTCCCAACGAGGGTTGGCCACTCCCTCTCTCATAATGATGTGACACAGAGAAGCTTACCTGCATCTCTGTGCAAAGTGTATGATTAGTGTTGGGGCACTGAACATGCAGGAATGAGCATTTTGCGTTCATCAATAGTAATACTTTGTGCATAATCCACTATGAGAACTCAAATGATATACAGCGTTAAATAGTGTCACACAATATTACTGCAGCATAATAAACGCCCATCCATCCATCCATCCATCCATCCATCCATCTTGTAACTGCTTATCCTAGTCTCTGGGGGTGAGCGTCTCTATTTATCATTTTTTCAGACTCAGGAGGCTCTGTGTGCCTAGACAGAAATGCAGGCGTCTAAAAGATTAAAAATACGGCCTCATCTCCTCCAGTGAAAGGATACGACCTCAAGTCCTGGATGCTATGAATAGATAAGTGTTCTGTCACACACAACACATCAAACATACCATAGACACAAACACACCAAATACACAAAAGGCACAGCGCACACACACAAACACCATAGACACCAAACACACCACATTCACAAGCACAGCACACACACACACACCATAGACACCAAGCACACCACATACACAAGCACAGCACACACCAAACACACCACATACACAAGCACAGCACACACAAACCAGACACCAAACTCACCACATACACAAGCACAGCACGCACAAACCAGACACCAAACACACAACTCACACAGCGCACACACACCACAGATGCCAAACACATCAGTTACACAACAAGCACAGCGCACACACACCACAGATGCCAAACACATCACTTACACAACAAGCACAGCGCACACACACCACAGATGCCAAACACATCACTTATACAACAAGCACAGCGCGCGCACACCACAGATGCCAAACACATCACTTACACAACAAGCACAGCGCACACACACACCACAGATGCCAAACACATCACTTACACAACAAGCACAGCGCACACACACCACAAATGCCAAACACATCACTTACACAACAAGCACAGCGCACACACACACCACAGATACCAAACACATCACTTACACATGCACAGCAGACATGTGCACGCACAACAGACACCACATAAACAACAAGCACAGCACACACACATCAAACACACAACAAGAAAACACACACCACAGACATCAAACACACCATATACATACCAAACACACACTCACAAACATAACACCAAACACAAACCATACGCATTCTCAC
Organism: Petrocephalus sullivani; assembly: GCA_026780845.1. Taxonomy (NCBI): domain Eukaryota; kingdom Metazoa; phylum Chordata; class Actinopteri; order Osteoglossiformes; family Mormyridae; genus Petrocephalus; species Petrocephalus sullivani. Next base: position 20,325,101 of record JAODKM010000001.1, read on the forward strand.
ACACACACACACCAAACAAGCAAACGCCATACAAACTAATACACACACACAAATTTGAATGCAGAAATTTAGCATAAATAGCCACTGTGGGGAGCTTCAAGATTGCGTTTTTATGGATTTACGGTTCACTAAATACGCGCCTTATATTAAATACGCCCCTTCGCCGCGCAATTTAATAATCGCGTTTTGATAAGAGTGGCGAAAAACAAAACAGCAGACAAGCACAAAGTAATTAAATAGCCAGACGCAGCTAATCTGCTAACGCGCCGCCTCCGGCGCTATAAACAGCATCGGCCCGGCAGCTCGGGTGCCACAACCGCACCGCTGGACGTGAGGAGCAGGGGCGGGGGAATTAAAGCTGTTACTCACGGTGGCCAGCTCGTCGAACTTGCCGAAGAGCTCGTTGAGTAGCTTGACAAGCTCCTGGGCGGTGCACTGCGACGCCAGACCGGTAAAGCCCACGATATCGGCGAAGAGGATACTGCGGAGAACAGGGGACCCACCGTTCAATACCTTCGATCAATCAGTCAACCAACCAATCAATTTGTCAACGACACAGTCACCTAGTACAGTGTACATGTGTAGTGGAATGCTTGGATGCTTAACTCCAAGACTGGAAACTTAAGTGGGGGAGACCAGGGACCGTTGTTATTTATATATTTATTTCATCTTTATAAAATATAAAAAATTACTCAATAGAAAACATTTATTCCTTTCTATGTACATTTATACTAGTTTAGTAAACGTCAGTGGTGTTTAGTGGAATCTAAGTTATGCAGGTAGGTTACTGTAACCCTTCAAACAACTGACCCCATTCAACAACTGTTCCTGGCCTCCCCCATGACACACTAAACATTATGCATAAAAAATAATATTAGGTAAACATAAACAATGTGCTATTTGGAGTAAAGTGCCAGGTGGTAGTGCAAAGTGTCAAATGACTAAATAAGTCAATATTTACATATGTAAACTGTGCATATCGGAGCTGGACATCTTATGCATTGAGTAAACTGTAGTAGGGCTTTGGTTAAAGTATTTTGTCCTAGACATGGTCCTCGGGGTCTGAACTGCATAAGGAAACATGCCACACGCAATAAACATCAGCACTGGCCTCTACATTATACATTTCCTATGTTTATGATTTCTGGGAAACCGATTTCTTAAGTTTTTTTAATGCTGCCAATTTAATATGTGAATAATTCTCTTGAACTGTCTGTTTCAGTTACTGTCAAAACCTAACAGGGAGACAATAGAGAGTAAATGTTTTTATGTGCTGCGATTATATGTGATGAGTTTAGATAATGCTTGCCATGCTGATCCTGTTTATGAAACCAGGCCGGATTCTAAAATCCCCTCAGTGGTGTTATAATATAAAACCACATTACTCCTGCCAAATGCTGATCCACAACCTACACTTGTACCCATATAAGAAATATTTACCTGTTTAATGTGTTTTGTAAGGAAAATGCCAGCATAATTGTCCAGACAAGCTTCACCTTTTTACTTTTGATTTGTACAGCTGAACAGTTGTGCCTTGTTCACTAGCAGATCAGTTAGTTTGGGCTGGAGACATCAGTACAATTACATTTACAGTACCAGTCAAAAGTATGGACACACCTACTGAAAATAATTTGTTTTTCAACAAGACAACAACCCTAAGAATACCTCACGCTTATGTAGTGATTATTATCTTGTGAACAAGGAAAAAGATTGGATTACTGTGACAGATGACCTGGTCCCCATAATCCCCCAACCTAAACCTAATAGCGCTGCTTTGGGATGAGTTGGATTGAATAGTAACAGCAAGCTAGTCAACTTCAGAACTGTTGAAGAAGCATTTCAGGGGGCCACATCTGGAAGCTGGCTGAAAGAATGCCAAGTGTCGGCAATGCTGCCATCAAAGCAAAAGGGGGCTATTTTGAAGAGTCCAAAATTTGAGAAAATTATAAGAGTTGAATACTTCATTTGATTGTTACATTTGATAAGTATTACTCCATTACCTTGAGGCCTTTTACTATAAGGTGAGTAACAGCTAAAACAGAGACATATGCATTGGAAGCAGGTTTATCCAGACTTTTGACTTGCAAGCAATACAAGTTAAGCTGTTGGAAAACCCATTACAAATAAACTGTTATGGCCTAAGTGTTTTAGTTAGAATTTTTAGTTAGTTGTATGTAGCTTTGTTGTATCATAGCTGGTATATAGCTGTAATGTAGATAAAACCCTATAGATTCAGGAACTGTTTAAAAACCATATTACAGTACATATTTACAGTACAGTACAGTAAATATGGGTATGACAGTTAGGCTACACTTTAGAGAGCTTCCGTGCTAAGAATTCAACGGCCTTCTGTCAAATACACCAACAGAGCAAAGCACTGTTTACTTAACCACCCCCAAATGTTGTCAGTGCTGTTGACAGGCCTTATGAAATGAATGATGTCCATCCACAGCATGCAGATTTGGGGGGTATAACCTCTCTCCTTGTTCATGTTACCATGAAAGTGCTTGTGTGATTAATTTGACACCTACTGACATATGGCTGCTGTGTGGCGCATGTTAAGGAGCTTTCCTCAGAAGAAGATAGCTGGATTCTAAGTGGGCCTCTTTGTTTCATGCACTTCAGGATATTAGGTTTAAAGACTTTGCAGGTATTATGCTTAATTGCGCACTAGCACGGTATTTACTCGGATTGCAGCTCAAACCCAGCTGGTCTTCACAGGGTTTATTACAACAGTTTCTGGACATCTGTGGGAACATTGTTGTTCTTTGGTGTATTTCGGGTGTTGGGAGGTGCTCCTCGCCAGACTGACTTCTTTGGGTAAACTTTGTTGGCTGGGGTTTGAAAACATTAATACACACGTCCTGCTAATGATGGCCCTGACGATGGTCTCTAGATGCCTAGAAACAGTCTACACCAGGGGTCATCAACTATATTTGTCAGAGGGCCAGAGTTTTACCAGACAGTCTCCTTGGGGGCCGGACAACCAAGA
>JAODKM010000001.1:20328192-20339748 GCA_026780845.1 Petrocephalus sullivani
GATTAGTAATATTTTAGACATACTATTAATCTGTTAACCAAATTGTGGACGTAAGCAAAAGTCCGTATTGTACCGAATAGCTGGCGTCCGGCCAAATGTTTCACCTGTCATCTGAAGCCCTGGTGATTACTGCGCATGCACCATAAGATTCTTGGTTGTACGGCCCCCAAGGAGACTGTCCGGTAAAACTCTGGCCCTCTGACAAATATAGTTGATGACCCCTGCTATACACAGTTTGTTATATGGTAGTGTTTGAACATGTAAGCAAGTTTTGTACCCATAAGGGTTGTAAAAGCTTACGCTGTAGTCTTTATTTAGGTAATGGTTTCCCTTACTGATGTTGTGTTGTGAGCCATGCCAGCCATGCACCCCGAAGGTAAGCTGCACCTTTTGGTGGGTTGGGACTGGAATTTCCCTAACGCTTAGGGTTTTTGCCCTCCTTCCTAGGCTGGATGGACAGGCTTATGTGTGGGACCCATAGGAGGCCTAGGCCTAAGGGGGATCGGAAGCTGAACATCCTTGAAGTAGACTAATAGAGGTTGTGAATTATGTTTGTTGTATGTTCGAAGCCTGGTTTGCAGATATTTGGTAACCAATCAGGATATATGATAACCAGTCAGGATATTTGATAACCAATCAAGTCCATATAGGGGAATTCGTGTTATAGTATATTAACCTGCTGATTTCTGGGTGGGGGGGCATTGCGCATTGTACCCGAGTGTGGCTTGAATGCTATGCTGGATTGCTGAATAAAGAAAACTTTGCTCATCACATGCAAGGTCCAGAGTTTGATTCAAGTTTAGAGAGAGTGATACAATTATAGAGGATTATAGAGTCATAGATGCTTAGGTTAATTCTGACTTCCACACCTCGTGCCCTCCGTGCTGGAGATTAAAGACAGTGTCATTACTGTGCCTTTGCTGCTGTTAATGGAACGCGTAACTATTTAGCATAGTGAGAAAATGTCCCCAGTGGGATGAGAGAGATTATTATTATAAGGTGCTGTCAAATCGGCGTAGACTCCGGGCAACCATACACACCACAGTCCAGAAACTTCTGCTGCCTGCCTGTGTCTTCATGCTTCCTGGCAGCATGTTCATCGTTGTGACAATTATACCCATCCTTCTTGTTGCATGTCTTCCTCTTTCTGTTGTACCTTCATCTTTTGCAAGCTTTGCGGCCATTACCAATACACTGGGTCTTCTCATATCATATCCGGAAGAAAACCTCGATCTTCATCATGAGAAACTGATCCCAAAGACACTTTGGATTAGGAGGAGAAGTTTCATATGTGCACCCTCATAGATTAAGTTAAAATGATAGAATAACCTCACAAATTTTAATGAGCAGATCATGCAGCTGCGAGAACCTGCCGAATGTTGTGGTCTATCTCTGCATGCACAGATATGTAGAGGGGCTTGTCCCCCCAAACTCATCCCTCCCCCGAAAAAACCACCCCTCCATAATACCCCAAAATAAAATATTTTTAATCTGTTCATTTGCATTAGATTTTTTTTTATCAGGAGCTTGCATCCGAAGCAATGTGCATTTTTGAGAAAGCAAGGTCAGACAGTCTCTGGAACAATTTCGGTTAAGGGTCTTGCTCATGGGCCCAATAGTGACATCACTCTGCCAACCCTGGGATTTGAACCAACAACCTAACAAGTACAACACCCTTATCCAGCCAACCACACATGATTCCCAGTGAAAAAGAGTGACTGGGGATTTACTTAGCTTCTTACTTCTTGAAGTTAATGTTATGCAGGCAAAAAGAGAAAAATATATAAAAAAAACAGGTACCATGTGATGATTTAGTGATGGAGGGTTCAGGGATAACATTTTGGGGTTTATGGGTACAGCACCAGGCTCTCACCATACATCCTGATCCACATCTGCAGCCTCCCTTGTTATACTCAGAAGTCGTTACACAGAAGGGAAGAGTTTCATTGTAACTGACCCCATCACAGATGTTTTCATCTTTCCCTGTGACCTAACTAGTCGGAGAGCGATTTTTTAAATGCATTGCTCGAGGGCTCAACAGAACCAAGCAATTCTCTTCTCACACCCACGGGGTTGTAGCGTAAGCTTCCGGAGCCTTCTGAATCATCCCCCTCCCTAACCATCCCCGCGTCGGTTCACTTACACCCCATGGTCCTCCACCGAGCTGTTAAAGGAGTGTTTGTTCGATATTGACAGTGAATTTTTTTGTATTTTTCTTTCGGTTCCCCTGCCCCTCACCCTGGCGTCCTGTTCCCACAGCTGGCTTTGTAACGCAGAAAGGATGCTTGCACGCATTATGCTGACGGTGGCTTTCATGTCCGAGGCTTCGTGAGCTGAATGTAGTTATTTTGCTGCTCTTTTTGGGGTCAGCGAGGTGCATGTTCTGAATGCTGAAGAAGAGGCGTCCAATTAAATGCAGCGTACGCAACCAGACAGCCCCGTGCTTCTTTTTGATGTTGAGCCGGGTGATTTACAATCTTGAGAAAACCGAGGAGTTTGCCGCTCCAACTCATTTGTCAGGGGTAACTCGGGGCATCCCCACAGCTTACTGCCAGGGTTTCAGCTGCACCTGGGTAAGCGCAGCCTGGACCAACAGCTCAATGCTTCCATCAGAGGGCCGGATGGAAGTCATTTTGCTGGGGCTGCTCGAGTGCTGCTAGCTGAGATAACACACACAATACTGGGTGGAGACCATCCAACAGGGACCCACGTGGCTTTTGTATGTTAGGGTTTTTGTCCTGGTCGCTATGGTTTGCAGGACTTTAGTTCAGTGGTGCCAGCCTTCAGTTTAACACAACACAAGCACTCTATGAAGCAACCAACAGTGAGTTAGCTATCGGACAGCGCTGGAGTTGAGCTTTGGAAAGACCTGAAACACTTGCACACGCTTCGAATTGGACTAATGGTTTGAAATGGAATTATTTAGTGAATCTTGAGAACTGCTGGGTCAGGGGACTGAATTGGACCTTTTTAACAGGTTATGAGAACCTCTGAGTCAGGTGACTAAGGTGGACATAATCAAAATTTGTTGAGAACCTCTGTTGAGAACCTCTTTCTGAATTACACTTTCTCTATCAGATTTTAAGAATCGCTGGGTCAGGTGACTGAGGTAGACCTAGTCAACAGGTACTGAGAACCTCTAGGCAAGAGTCAGACTAACCTGACGTTGTCATGCCTTTGGATATAGATCTTGTGGAAGATACGCTCTGGTGGCTTCAGGAAATCCTCCTTCATCTCCATGGCCACATTCCTAGGCAGCAGGCTCATCAGGAGGCGTTCCTGGAAAAGGAGGAGGGGGCTGATGATTAGCACTGATGAAGCATCCTTTCCCAGCCCCCTGGTTGGGGCGAGAAGCATTCAACCATCAAGCTCAAATCTCCTGCCAAGATGCTCACTTACGATTACATGATTTGTGCATCTCGCCATCTTTTTATCATTGCCAATTTGCGTCATAACTCATAGTGCTATCAACTGACATAAAGCTTTTATACATTAATAGAGCTGGATATTTTTTACTAACTTGGGCAGTTAAGGGACATCACTCAAAGGTACAACATCTGGGCCCTCGTGAAATGTAGACACTCTCTGTGTCCATAATGGCCCTGCCACCAGCAGCTTTTCTCATGTCATGTTCCCTAATGCCATCTTTGGTCCTTAACATCATGTGCTGTGCCTGTAAATAATTAGAGTCAGTGAGGGAGTTTACTGTATAATATTGGATATTCATTCATTCATTTTCCTTACCATTTTTGCCTATATAAGGTTGTAGAGGTCCAGAGCCTATTCCAGAAGCAATGGGTGCAAAGCAGAGAGTAACCCAGGATGGGATGCCAACCCATCACAGGGCACACACACCATTCCCACACACATTCATGGGCAATAGGGACAATTTAGTAACTCCAATTCACATAGGCTTTTTAGCATGTTCTTCAACTGTGGGGGGAACCCGGGGAACCCAAAGGAAGCCCATAACGACAAAGGGAGAACATGTAAACTCTACACACAGAGTTGGGCAGGAGAACCAAATATTTGCAATAGCTACAACTGCATGCCAAGGTCTTTTCAAAGACTCGGTTGAGGCATTAAGATTTTACACACGCTTAAGCTCAATCCCCTTGTCCTACAACTATGGGGTCGAGAGTCCTTTAGGTCCTGCTTTCTGTTTTGAATACGATCGACTTTGGCTAATAGCTCTGACCATGCATTCAGAATCTGAGACGAAACAAGCGCAAGCTCCAAATCGCATCACCCCTGGCCCTGCGTCGCCCGTCGGCCTCATGAATATTAATGCCGACTGGTCGTCTGCCCGGCACCTGAGCACGGGGGCGGTCACGGTGCCTCTGGAGATCCAATCACGGCAACGGCGGCAGCGATGTTTGGCGGCACCGCGTGACCTTTAATGAAAGCCACAGAAGCAGGGAAAGCAATCTGCTGAAATAATTACCTGTCAAAATGTCGCCTTCTTATTTGGAAATAAAGATGTCACGCGCTAATCGGCCGCTGCATGGCCGCTAATCCCCATGCGACTGGCCGCACCGCGCTGCTGTTCTACAGCACGCTTGTGCTCCCTCCGTTAACCCGCAAAACATTCAAATATGGCACTCAGCATTAATGTTTTTGACAGGTTTATTTTAGGGTTTCCCTCACTTTTCAAATGTTTGAAAGGAGAGTGAAATAAGGGTCTGGAAGTTGGTCAGAAAGTAGCTTAAATTCAATTATTCGGGAAATGCATTTATATAAGAATTGCATTTAATTGTTAACTGTTAATCAGTGTCCGGTGTTCAGATGAAAGCCAAATATTTGTTTCTCTGTTATATTGTACCTCGGCATTTTTGTGTGGACAGCAAAGTAAGAATTTAATTGCACAGAGAAATGCACTTTTCTACTGTACATATGACAATAAACACTTTGAATCTTGAATCTCGAATCTCTCTATATGAATATTATTTCCAAGGGTGAATTGAGGATTTCTTCAAGGTAGGGGGCATAAGAGAGGCCGTAATTCATATAGAGGGGCCAACTTTGCATTAGCCAGTGATATATTGTGAATCCAGGAGTGACAGGGCCCCCCAGGGGCCAATCAGCTTTTCAGTACCCCTGTTGTAATATCGCTATAGCTAACTTGTTTATGAGGGTGCCTCTGCTCGTGCGTTTACATCCAGGCGCCGCACCTGTTTCTCGTTCTCGTCCTCCAGCCTGAGCCTTTCCTCGATGCAGTCGCGGGCCTGCAGGAAGGCCTTCCTCTGGGCCCTCTCCGTCACGATCCTCACAAAGGCCCCAGAGAGGTTGGCACTGGTGAAAAGCACGGCGTTGGCCCCCAGCTGCACAGCAGAATGGAAGTTATTACACAATTCAAGTGGAGGTCAGAGGTCACCATACCCTGCACTGAGTTCTAAACCCCATAACAAAGAGCCCTGCACTTTCTTTTTTATTTGTTTACTTCCAGTCACTCAGGTCAGGCCGGAGGCCACCCCATTACAAACAATTTAACGTCCTCTTATTTATTAAGTATTCATCGCGTATCCGTGTTTGCACAAATTAATGAAGTGAACAGGCTTCGGAATCATGGCCCTGACATTTTTCCTTTGCTTCCAAAGTGACATTTAACAAAGTAAGGCAAAAAAAAACAAGGTGTAGAACACAGATACACAGGGCCGGGATGCAAAGATGTGATCAGTGTTATTATGATGTATTTTAAAATGCACACCCAATAAACTAAAGAATAAACTAAAATAATGGTTCATTTGCTGGTTTGTCTTTTACTAGACAAAAATTGACTAACTTATCAGATAGCTATCATATCCTCTCATATGTGAGGCCCACAGGCTTGTAGCCCATCCATCCATTTCCTGAAACCGCTTCTCCCGCTGGGGGGTTCAGAGCCTCACCAGGAGGCTACGTGCTCAAGGCAGGGAACAACCCTGGATGGGGCTCCAACCCATCGTAGGGCAGAATCACACAGCATTCATTCACATTCACACACCTACGGGCAATTTGGTAACTCCAGTTAACTTCAGCATGTTTTTGGACTGTGGGGGGAAACCGGAGTACCGGGAGGAAAATTCACAACAACACGGGGAGAACATGCAAGCCAGACATTTAGAATTACAAGTCCAAAACCCCTTCAAATTTTGCTTTAGCCCCCCAGTTAGCAAAATTTCTTGAGGGTTGCTGGAGCCTCCACAAAACTTAGTTCTGGTGGCCCATATTTTATTCTGGTCATAGCTTTACCCCAGCAGCACAAAAAAGTGTTTACTGATACCATTAACAACAACAAAACAAGAAGCATTCTGTGCCTATATTCCCAAATCTAACCTTTGATCCCGTGTACCGTCTCATTCTTCATGGGAGGTTGAAGAACACTGATGTCAATAAGCAATTTCCTGTATTTCCTGTTTTGAGAAGGACTATGTGAAAGCTGACAATGTCATTTCTCAACTATTGCTATGGGGTACCACAAGTGTCCGTACCAAGTCCCAATTTATTTTCTTATTTATCTCAACAACATACCTCAGGCAGATGGAATCTCACACATTGGCCTTCATGGAGACACTCCTGTATCTAGCCATTCCATCCTTTGGGCATAATACCAACCCCTCAACAATATTCTGTAAACACCCAGCATGCTCCCTGTGCTCTTTTCCTACTATACAGAACAGACAAAGAGATCTCAGTCTGCTGTTTTTCACAGCAAAGAGTCTGAGACTGTCGCTTTGCATAAATATCTTCTTTTGCTCTCTAGACTTTCCTTCTCACCCCCCTGAATTCAAGCTGCCAGGCTTAGTTTCCTCCACACAAGTAAGGCGTCTGTGGAAAAGCCTGGGCAGCTCAGTGAATAGGATCACATGACGGGGGGGGGGGTCTTAGAAGGGGCTAGAATTTCATGTGGGGATTCCACTTTGTCAGGGATGGATGGAACCAGTGAGAAAATGGCACAAAAAATGCCTTTGAAATAAATAAAAATATAAATTGCTGTTTCTGTGGGGAAGGACGAAAAAGACTGCAGGGATACATGGAAATGCAGCATAAAGTGTGCCTCTGGTCTAAAACCAGAGTACATTAATATAGAGGGACACCAGGAACAAGGAACAGGAGGAACAAAAATAATTAAATATGTTTGTCTCTTAGGGCACCAGGGTGGTGCAGTGGTTGGCACTGTTGCTTCACATCTCTGTGACTGGGGTTCAAGTGGCTCAATGTGTATGGAGTTTGCATATTCTCCCCATATCGTTATGGGGCTTCCTCTGGGTACTGGATTCCTCCACAGTCCGAAAACATGCCAAGGTGAGCTAGGTTTACTAAATTGTCTGTGTGTGAATGATGTTGGTGCCCCATCCTGGGCTATTCCCTGCCTTTTGCCCATAGTCTCCGAGATTATTCTGAATAGAACAAATTCTGAATAGAACAAGCGGGTACAGAAGATGGATGGATACGTGTCTAACCCACTTGAGTGGGAAGGATACACTCCCAAGCACAAATGACAAACCTTGCTACGTACTAATTCCATGGTGAAATTAGGGGTGGGGCTATAGGGGCACTAGCCCTAGATAAAAGCTGATTGGCCCCTGGAATGCCCCATTCCTGTCACTCAACGACTCAGCATATAGCATTGGTTAATGACAACCCTGTTGTGAAGGGCGCGATATAAAAATAAACTGAATTGAATGATAAGGTTAGCCTCTCTGTATGAATAAGGGCCCATCTTATGCCGCCACCTGAAAAGACCCTAGAATCGCCCCAGCATATACAGAAATGTAACGATGGCATTAATGGTTCCGCCCACCCAGTTCGCTCTACAAGCCAATGAGCTTCTCCATTGGGTGTCACTGGGTGGGAAATATGCCCATCCATCCCCATCCACAAATCCCTATTAGGTGTTACATGGCCATACCTGAGAAACGTCTCCTTCCTACAGCTGCCTCACTCCCCAATGCCAGACCTGCCAATTATATTGAGCTAAAAATAGCACATTTAGCTCCATTCTCAAATTGCTATCTGCTGCAGCCAGAGACTGGAACTAGATATAAAATCCCTGAGCCGACTCTATTATTGTCACAGCTGTTGGGAAGTTATTTATGAATATCAATACAATCCACTCTAACATGTTACTTGCCTCTGTTCCTCGGATTTTGTGTTAATTTCCCTCATTCTGTCTGTAATTGCTGCTGCATTGCTGGGATCAGGCTCCTTATTCTGGGCATCGTCAGAAATATAAATTTTATTCAAAAGTGCCTGGTTAAAAAACAGTTAAATGAGGATGTACAGGCCGAGGATGTGATCAGCGATCTAATTAAGTCTGCGTTTACAGTGCATGGTATTTATTTAACCTAGAAGGCCGGCGGGGGGCATCAACGCAATTCTCTGACGCCAGTCGAAGCCTGCATTAGAGAATACAGTTCAGTTATATGTTGGAAATGCTAATCTATTCATATGAGGGAGACGGCACTTCTGTTAGGCTGGATAAATTCCAGTCCTGTGGGACAGTTTAGTGAACTGGTTCCTTAGCAGGGGAGCCCTCATACTGATGTGGCTCAAAATAATTTTGCCGAAATGCTAACATTCTGTACAAGCATGAAGTGCACTTGCAGAAAATAGATCCACTTCAAGGGTATTCACTGTAAATATATTCTCCATGGAAATTAAAATGCCAGAGCTGACAGTCATTTTCCCTCCGTGTTTACAGTTACAATCAGTTATGATTTTTCTAACATTACTAAAATAAGAAAATGTAGAAGTAATGAGAATGAATAATAGCCAGTCTCACCAGATTTATCGTGGCAATCTTTGCGCTAGTGCACTCACTAAAATGTTCGATATATCGTTGTGGAAAGTTATATTTTACTTAAGAATCAACCCTTGGTGGACATTTAGATCTGAACACGATTTTGGAACAACAACAAAATGAACAATAAAATAAATAAATGAATGAATGAATAATAATAATAATAATGATAACAACAACAACAACAAAATTCAACGACAACAATAATAATAATAATTATTATTATTATTATTTTTATTATTATTATTATTAAGTACGTATGCAGCTATTAATCCTTCATCTACATGTGCCACGTCGGAGTTGGCAAGCGGAGCAAAGGCGTGTTCAGCATACTGACTCGTTAATAGGTGGGCGTAGATTCGTCTGTGTTGGCGCAACACTCAGTGCGTGAATTACATCATTCAGCGCAGATTTGACCCGTTTTAAAACAGTAGAAGTTTCATAATGGGATGTAGTTTGTAAGGTACAGTAATAAAGGGTCGCGCTGCAGCTGTAATGACTTAAGCCTTTATTATTTGTATTTCACGTTTCGTTACATATGATTGTCAAATAGGCCTAGTCGACTTTATGCACGACAAAGCTTTTTAAAATAAAATTTATTTAATCTGTATCTGTTCTTTTACCGATTGATAAACCATTTCATTGCAGTTTATAGGCTATCAGGAGTGTTACTCATATTAAAATTTGTATTTCAGGCTCTTAAAAGACAAGCAAATGAAATTATTTCCAAATTGTTTCAGGCTCCTTTGCATGCAACGTAGTTCGCGTCCGGGATGCTGAATTGGACTGTAAATATTAATGTAATTTATTTACAGCGCATTTTATAAATATGGGCGTCAATGCTTTAATACGACATAAATGTTTTCACAGGGAATATCAAAACAACCATTTACGTACAAAAATAATTAAAAACATGCAGTTATAGAAGCTGAACTGGAAGAGATATTTTGCGAAATAATATAACTAGTTAAAGGTGGCAAACTTTTAAGAGCGGCGATGCCAGTCTGTTGAGCGGCTGCACAGCGCTCCGGGCGGCGCACGTCTGCTGTCCATCTGCAGGTGCTGAACCGAGAAGATCCAGGAAAAGTCGGGGGTCGTGTCGCCCACCAGTCGAGTGAATTACATACACAGTGCGTTGCATACCGAAGATTACGACATACACAAACACGCACACAACCCAAAACTACAAACATGCAAATGTGAAGGCGGACGCAGGTATGCCCGCAACATATGCAGTATCCCTACACTTACCGTCCTCCACAGTCTCTGTCTCTTGGCTGTGACTGATGTCCCCGTCACGATTAGATGGGAGATGGCGACCATAATCCCAAAAACTACGGCTAACAGCGTCCGCACGGGAAGGAGGGAATAGGCGACGAAGGTGACCAGCATGAGCTGCCACATACCCTGGTCCGGGGACGACGGCGGGTTCACGCCGTGCGCTCCCAGGGCGAACGGGCAGCAGAGGAAGGAGAAGGTGAAGCTGAAGAGCAAGGTCAGTTTGAGGATCTGCTGAAGCTGTGTCACCTGCAGGTACTTGACATTGGTGACAATGAAAAGGGAGACGAAGATAACGCAGTGCAGCGGATGGGACCCTTTGGATATGGTCAGGCTCGGACCGGAGACCAGTTCGAGCACGGCCAAAGTTGCTGCCATCACGATCAGTACCGCAAGCGCCTTCAGGGTGGACGTCTGCTCCAGTTTCAGGTTGTAAATCTGGAAAAGGGACTCCAGCTCCTTGCAGTCAAACTCGTCCTCGCAGGCGATGGCATTCAGCGGGGCACCGACAGGACAGTGGCCATGCTTCCTGCGTGTTTTGACATGCTGGAACGGACTCTCCTCCATGTCGGTGCCATTCATAAACCGAAACCGCTGTGCTGCCTCTGTCGCCGTCGTCTCCTGTTCATAAAACCCGCGGCTTTATCGCACGATCGCTAGATGCAACACGCCATCCACAGGTTGATGCGTGTCGTCGGCGCAGGGAACTGACCGATCAAAAGCCCAGAGCTTTAGTTTTCCTCATGCACGACTCCGGGAAAAAAAGTACACCGCCTACAGTTACTTGCTTCACATTTCCAGAAATAGGTTAACACGATAGCGTCCAACAGCTTTCTATACCCAACTGCAATTCGTGCTCAGATGGGATCACGCCTGCGCAATATAGGGAGAGAAGGACGGCACGTCTCAGCAACTGAAGACTGACAAGACAAAACAAAGATTTGACAAGAGCCGCACACGGGGACCTCCTTCGTAAAGTCGCCTTTGTGTGATAATCCGATTGTATTTAAGCAACGCCATCGTCGTCTTACATTTTCACGGTCTTCGTGTAAAAACTATGCAATAAGAATCATTTTGCTACATGCAATACCACGGTGATCAAAACTTGGCAGTGGTTGGTACCAATTATGTGTTATTGTTTAATTCAGGTCTGTAATTTTTTTTTTTATTAATGATGTCCTTGACATAAGTAATATATCATCTGACCTCTGGTGCTTGAAAAAAATACCAAGTCGATATTTATTCTTTAAATCTATAAAAATCTGTTTTGTGCGATTATTTTTTAATTATTATTTTTACTATTATAATATCTGAAGCAGTTTATTGTCGTAATCTATGGAATTTAAGCAAGAATCTAACAATGAAATCAAAAATGGAATTATAATGGACACCTGTGCAGAATGCACGAGCAAAGCCTGTGTTTAAGAGGTTGTAACACCACCCCCCCCCCCCCCCCCCCCCCCCCCCCCCCCCCCCCCCCCCCCCCCCCCCCCCCC
>JAODKM010000001.1:20345436-20355823 GCA_026780845.1 Petrocephalus sullivani
GGACACCCGGTTTCCCGTCCTCACCTAGGTCCCAACGTGCCTTCTGGGCTATGCTGGTGACACTTGCCCCTCCTCCACACAGCGTCGCCGGGGGCATGGGGGGGACAATCCCCCCCCCCCCCCGCTGCTCAGTCTTTGATGTAGGTTGGCCACCCCCTCCCCCATCTGCATAGCGCCTTTGATGTCGCCCTGAATCATGGCATCACCGTTGGTGACTGCTGAGCACAGGAAATTGCATTAGAAAAATTTTTACTGTTTTTTTTTTGTTGCCCATGTCACCCCCTCCCCCACTGCACCCCCTGTCTCATTAGCACGCTTGAGTGGAGAGAGCACAGCCACTGTGAGAAATCAGAAATGGGTGGGCTGTCCGGAGGGTGCTGCAAGAGACTGCCGACGTGCTGAGAGGCACGCATGCACGCAAGTGCATGCATCACCCTGACCCCATACAGTTCACCTGGAATAAAAAATGCAATGGGACATGTCCCCGGTGTCACATGCCCTGGGTACCTCAACCAGAGATCAAAGGGTCACCCCTTCCATTTGATGTGCTGTCCTTTGATGAACATAGATGAACCTACCGTGTATTCCAAGGAACAAGTTAAATTCACTTGGTTCAATGGCAGCCGCCCCCCAACAACAGGAACCATCCGTCTGCCACTCAAACAGTAATTCTAACGCACGCTTCTTCGGGAGGGGTTTCCATTTGTTCAAACCAGGCATCTCCTGCTCACGTGTGAGATGTTCGGCTCACCGTATATTAAAGATCAGATAAGGCTCAGTAGATGTGAGGAATGTCATCGGCTAATTTTGTCCAAGGCAACGACAGTGGTGTGACCCAGTGCCACCAAGAGGGAGGTTTTCAGCCAATCAGGACATCTTCGGCACACTAGCACTTTTCACCAGCATTCCATCAGATGCCTGCTGCTAGGTCTCTAACCCTGGGTCAAGGTATGCTCCTCCAGTCAGCACCTCCTTCGCTGTTACGTGACATACAATAAAATTGAAAGAACGGCCATACTGAAGGACCTGTCATCCCAATATCCTCTTCTGTATTTGGAATTGCGCACTATTTAAAAAAAAATAAAATTAAGTCTAGTCCCCGGTGTCAGTACTAGCCCCCTCCCCCATTCCACAGACCACACTTGTGACTTAGCACTCGTGCACATTTCTATGCATCTTTGATCATCAGGATGTCGTAGGGGGTTGGGAGTAGCAATGAGGCATGACAAATTCAAATATAGATGTGACATGTGCCGGGGGTGCGTTCACTCAAAGCTGTGCCCCCCCTAAAGGTAAACCAGGATGTTTTCTAGGTAGCTTTATCAAAGTACTGTTCTGTATTGTCATTCTGCATGTATGATAATGAGTCATCAAAACATATATTTTATAAAGGAACTAATCTGCCTGTCATGTCTGTAAGTCCTTGGCACTGATTAAATTCACAGAATTCAATATGTAAAAGCACATTATGCCCAAACACCCCTTTAATCCAAAACAATTTCCAATTTAATCCACATGCAAGCTTGACCTTTTTAATTAAAATCCTTCCAGAGTAAGAATATGGGTACAACAACAGAGTTGATGCTCAAACTTCAGGTTACACCCTCAACTGCCAGCCATGTGGATAGTCGGTGAGTTTGAGGACTCTTTAGAATTCCAGTCTATCACAGTCTATCATCTTGGGCACACAGTAACATACCATGGGTGAGACACCAATCCACTAAAATTCCTAGAGGAAACCTACACAAACAGGAAGGACAACATGCAAATTATACACACATTAAGCCAGGACCAGGAATCAAACCCAAACCAACAATGACCAGATCAATTAAATAGATGGACATTTCTCCATAGAAACCATGTTGTTGCTATGATCATAATAAGCTGGCTTCCAGTTCTATTAAAAGTACCAGCCAGACGTCTGAACACACCTATTGAAAATCATTTGTTTTTCAACTAGATAATGACCCCAAGCTCACCTCAAGGTTATGTAGTAAGCATTATCTTGTGAACAAGGAAAGGGATGGTGTGCTGCAGAAGATGACCTGGCTCTCACAATCCCCTGACATAAACCCCATAGAGTCTGAAGAGTCTAAAATTTCAAAAATTTGAGATGTTGAAGACTTCTCTTTGTCATTGCAATATTTGATATGCATTACTTTATTGCCTTTAGCTAAAGGCCTTTAGCTAAAATAGAGAATAGACACAAATGCATTAAAATCAGGTATGTCCAGACTTTTAACTGGTACTGTATGTCTCTGTATGTACTTGAGTTATACTTTGCTTAGGTCAATAAATCTCATTCTAAGACAAAGAAGATCTGTTATGTCCCCTAGGCCAAAGACTTTCAGCTTCCAGAAACTTAAATACAGGCTAAATACCTTCCAAAAATGTTCCATTCAGCTTCTAGCTTAAGTGGGAACATTTAACACAAACCTAATCTTAAACAAAAACAGCACGATACCTTGTGATTAAAGCACAGGAATACAGAAGGAGGCAGAGTTACCATTTATTCAGAGATCAGCTGAGAAAAAAAAATAGATTCACGGGGACACGTGTGAGTGAGCGTGTAAAACCTGAGTGTGACTCATCCCACCTTTGGCTGCCGAGCCTCGACACACAGCCTCCTCCTCAAACGCACCCCAAAGTAATTGAATAGTGCTGTTGTATAACTTTAATACCTCTGAAAAGGGAGTGGGAGATCTAATGGCATTGCCCCTCTCCTACCCATCGCCACCAGCCTCTTCTTCTCCTACTGTCTGAAGGATTATTAAACCAAGAGAGTGCAAATGGATTCATTTAGGCTTCTCAGGGGACCTTACTCCAGTGTCCCACAGATGTGGTCTGGGGTGACCTGCTCTCATGCACAGGTTTACAGTTTGCTGCCGCTGATGTTTCCTAATCCGTGAAATAAGATTTGATGTCCTGTTAATCATACCACCTCACATTTAATCACCTTTTACTCCACCTCTCTTACCTCTCAGTTCTTTTCTTGAGGGCAGAAGTTTCTGCCATGGTTACATTTCCAAGTCCTGGTTCTCCAGAGCAGGTTCCTCGCTCTAATCCCGGCGAGAGACTCTTATGAGAAGTCCTCAGAGAAGTGGAGGGCCTGTTTTTGAGAGATATTGGTAAATCCATACATCATGGGGCTAAAATTTTGTTCCCCGGACAATGCGCTTCCAGCATGGCAGCTATGAATTGCATAAAGAATACATTGTGATTCCAAGGGTGGTTATTGGCCAACTCATACATCCAGAATCATGGGTTCCAGCCTTGTTCCAAGGTTCTGGTGAAATGGCCCTTTTGAACTCCCCCTGCTATATTGATGCACATATGATCTGCCAAAGGCAGGTGAACCCTCCCTCATCAGATCATTATCATACTCCTAGATTGCTGTGACACTTATCAGATAATCCATTCATCCATCATCCACTCATCTAGCACAGGGCCTTCTTGGATAAGAATGTTTTGGAAAAGATAGGTTTTTAAAATGCCCATCAGTACATATGAATTATGCAAGCAGATGACCCCCTAATATATCATTTGATCTAGATTAGTCTGTTGGCCGGAATACTGCTACATCATCATGGAAGAATATGCAGTCATCTCACAACATCCCAATCCCAGCATCATTAAGAAGCACCGTTCAATTACAGATTGATAGAAACATTGCAGATTTGCACCAGTCCTGCCCCATTTATGGAGTTATCACCTCTCCTGTTTTCCAAACTTCGATCCGCTGAAGACCTTCAAAGAGACATCGCTCTCAAGTGTTTGGTTAAGAAAACAGAGCAGACTCTGTTTGGTTGCTACAGTAATAGTTTTGTCAAAGCCTGGAAGCATCTTCGAAGCAAGTTTATTGGCTAAGTACGTTCACACATACAGGGAACTGGTCTCCAGTTGTCAATGGCTCTCATATACACAGTAGTTACAGTTAATACAAGACAGAGGTCACATACAAGCCCTTTGATGTGTATAAAAAGTCCAGTGCCTGTAATGTAGGAATAAATATAATGTGACAGACAATCCAGGATCCAAATGTTTTAGGTGCTCTGTCTTCCAGTACTGTAGCCTCCATAGGAATGTAAATGCAACACCCTGGACAGTTTCACCAGAACTGAAAATGCAAACACCAAATTAATCCTCTTCTCGTAGATTTTAACCCCCTAGCCCCGCATACAAAGCACACAGCAGAATCCCCCAAGAGGCTAGATCATTTAATCTGCCCCTTATGCTCTAACAGGACGTGCTGGGACCTGCCCCACAGTCGGCACCTCCTACAGCTTTATTACTTGAGTCCACGTGGAATTTAAAGAACCTTCCAGCTGTTCCACGTGGAAGCGGAGCGGTTGAAAGTATTTTAATTTCGCTTTGGCAAGACATACTCTGAGGGGAATAATAAAGTCATTTTATTATTATTATTACTGTGATTAAAGAGTTTATTATTATTATTGTAAAAGGCTATTTAAAAATCTCTCATTGCCAAAGACCAAAGCAAAACCGGAATATTTTTTCAATGAGTAATTCACCAACATCGGATCAAGAGAGACGAGAAGAGCGGCGCCTTGGACCTTTTGAAGCAAACCTCCGGCTGGTGTTCCTTCATGTCAAATAAGAGCAGGCTGTCTCTCCTGAGGCCGCGCTTTTATAAGCGATTCAGTTTCATCTCCATCCAGCGATTTCATTGGGTTGCGTTAATTAGCTCCGTTCCTCGTAGCTCCCGACCAGATAAGAGTCGCTCGTTTACATTCCCTGATTTTTCCCTTCGTTCTGCCAGCCTCGGCCGTCCAGCTGAATTGCCGGTTCGTTGGAAAAATTACAGAAAAATGTCTTTACACGTCTGACCACAGAGCAGTCACAGAAATAAAGTAGTTCACGCCGTGTCGCAATATTACCTCAACTGAACAATACGTTTCTGTGGAAATGTTTAAAAAAACAAAGAAAAAATATATCTTCAAGAGGATGAAGGCAAATACGCAGCATTAAACAGAGTGCATGCCGTCACCATACCCGCGAGAGAACGCGACATACAAGATGCAGATAGGGAGCTAGGCGATTTCTTGTTTTTTAATCACCTCCATCTGCTTCCCTACATTTTACATTTTTTTTAATTATCTATGCCGATACATTGGCAGCATGATAAAAACCGCGGCTTGGTTGGAGATTCCAGAGGATTACAGAAGGAAGAATCAGATGCATTGCTTCAAAACGCTCTACCTTACTTACAGGAAATACCAAAACTATGAGTTTTTTTTTGCAAAGCAAGTGATTTACAACGGGTGCCGTATTAATCAATGAGTATTCAGAAGAGGCTTGGCTCCAGCTCCAAAATATCCCTTAGTACTTTTTTGACATAAGACTTAAGTTGTCTTGGTAACACCCCCAATAAGTGTGATATCAGAATCAGATTTATTGGCTGAGTGTGTGTGCAGCACACACAAGGAATTTTTTTCCCCGCAGTTGGTGTCTCTTTGGTACATTGCAATACAACAAAACAAAAAAAGTACAGGATAGATACAATATAAATACAGACATAAAGACATTATTTACAGACTGTACATAAAGTGCAACAACATACAATGTGCAATGTTGGATCAGTGCAATGGTGGTATGAGTGGGACAGGGTGTGGCAGTCAGGGAGGTGTAGGCTGGTGATGCAGGTCAGGTGTTTGTAAGGGTGGTATGAGTGGGACAGGGTGTGGCAGTCAGGGGAGCAGGTGTAGGATGGTGATGCAGGTCAGGGGTTAGTAAGGGTGACGGCTTGGGGAAAGAAACTCTTCCTGTGGCGACTGATCCTGGTCTGCAGACTTCTGAGTCGTCTGCCAGAGGGGAGAAGTTCAAAAAGACAGTGTCCAGGGTGTGATGGGTCAGTGATGATTCTACCTGCCCTCTTCCTGGTTCTAGAAGTGTACAAGTCCTGGGGGGAGGGCAGGGGGGCACCAATGATTCGTTCTGCTGTCCAAACAGTCCGTTGCAGTTTTTTGCTGTCTTGTTTGGTGGCTGCTCCAAACCAGACTGTGATGGATGAGCACAAGACGGACTGACTGCTGAGTAGAACTGGATCAGCAGCTCCTGTGGGAGATTGTACTTCCTCAATTGTCGCAGGAAGTACATCCTCTGCTGGGCCTTCTTGAGGATGGAGGAGATGTTGCTCTCCCACTTCAGGTCTTGGGAAATGAGGTGACACAGGTGACACAAGGGTACTGTGTATGGTGAGGGGGACCAGTGCTGGGGGGTGTTTCCTAAAGTCCACTGTCATCTCCACCGTCTTGAGCGTGTTCAGCTCCAGATTGTTCTGGCTGCACCAATGTACCAGCCGCTCAACCTCCCGCCGATATGCGGACTCATCACCATCGTGGATAAGTCCTATGACTGTGGTGTCGTCCGCAAACTTCAGGAGTTGCACAGCTAGCTCTGATTCTGATTCTGAAGTGTGATATCACCAAAAAGCCCATAAAGTCCTCTACCTGTGTTTCAACATGAGTATATGGTTTGTAAAATAGAGAATAGAATATTGTTCAAGAACAAAATTGAACTGCTGGGTCTTAAGAGGATATGATTTATATGTTTATATTTCATTGTGGGGGACCAAATGTGACAAAACCCAATTTTAATGTTATTGGAACCATTTTTCAGGTTCCCACAAAGATCTGTGAATGCAATAAAAAAAAATTAAAAATAGCCAAAAGTCTTGTATTGTGTTTGGTTTCTTAAGGTCCGGGTTAAGATTGAGATTATGGTTTTACCCATAGAAATGAATGGAAAGATATTAATACAAGTGTGTGTCTGTGTGTGTGTAGGGTAGGCCACACTTGTGACTGGGGGGCTAGACTGAGAAAACATCTTGTACTTCTCCCTGGGAGTGGTTTTAGTTGCTCCACACTAGTGTGCTGCCCATCCCTCCAACGTTTGCTCCATTTAAAGCTCACTAACCTGGACTGCATCACCGACAATATGAGAAAATATGACTTTCCACTCTTCCCCCTTTTCGACAGCTTTACTTCACATCATTTGGGAGAGTCCCTCCTGTCGTACGTCAGCAGCAACAATCCTGCATCAGAAAAACCACTCTGTCTCTGCCCCGGGGCTCAGTTTCAATCCAAAACTTTGATCCACCAAGCTCAGCTGTGGTATTATTGCTGTCCAACTTCACAGAGCTGATTAGCAAACAGCCAGTGACAAGCACTGAGTCTGTTATTTATATCTAGAAAGAATAAACTTCTGTGGGGTTTCACCACCATATTTTACAGCGCAGAAATATATGGGCGAATATATAGCATTCCCATAGACACCTCCCTCTTAAAGGTCGTCCTCTCCTTAAAGGGATCGGGCCAGTTACCAGTCAAAGCTTGGGTAGGCTATAGATAATCATACTCCCCTGTTTGGAGAAACAATGTAATGCGAAACACATGATAAGTTATCCATTAGCATGATCAAGGTAGCCTGAGTGACCCCTAGGGTGCATGTAGTTTTCATACAGTTTTATTAAAACCAAAGCCAAAGGTATGATGTAATATCAATTTTCCACCTCCTGGGTTCCAAGTGCTGTAATAACGGCCGCCGAGCGATTTATTCCCCTGTCGTCTGATGCGCTTATGTTCTGGGTCCCCTGGTGTGTTTGCTTCGTTTTTTGGTTCGTAACCTAAGATTCAGCTTCACCATTATCCAAAGCGCACCAGTTCCACAAAGGATTCCAGAAATTGCCTTTTCTTTCACTGAGTTTGAAAGAGCATTTAATCACTATTAAAACTGTTTCTGAATTCCTATATGTACATGTTTGTAGTTGATGTGCATTACAATTAAATGTACCCCTCAAGGCTGGGCTTTGCCTTAAAACTCTCTCTCTCTCTTTCTTCATATATATATATGAAGAGCCATATATATATGGCCCTGGACTATGAATCATTTTTGCCAGCCCACCATGAAAATGCCAGTATTCCAGACGATCAGGCCCAGCCTGGCACTCATCCTGACAGCAAGGCTAATACAGCTGAAACGGAAAAGCGTTATTATTGAACTTCCACTGTGGCTTTTCAGTGGGTAGCACTGTGACGTCAAACCTCTGGGGTTCAAATGTTTTCCCCAGGCTCCAGGATTACTGCTACCCCAAATAAGCAGCTTTGGAACATAGGTCTGGATGGATATACGACGTGTGGGGGTTTCTTTCGCGCTAATTGCCCCACTTGTTATGCTGCTTTCTTTCGCTAAAGTAGCAGGTGGCGCATTGGCTGAAGCACAAAAGGGTCAAAGTGTCAAGGGCCGCTATTGGCCGGATGATTGGGGTTGCCCTTCAAAAGCAGCTGCTCCAGCACGAATCCTGCCGTACAAAGAGGACAGAAATGCACAGTAATAGACTGCAGAAACAGTGAGAAATGTGTGTGTACTGAAGCCATTAAAACCCATGATTCAAGTGCTTACCCTGGGCGGCCAGCCAAATCAAATATTAAGGAGCAGTGTGAATTATTTATTTCAGCCTGAATTGAGAGATCGCGGCCCACTGATCCAAGAATCTACAAGTGTCTCTCTGCCTCTTTCCTCAGCGATGAATAGGCCGAAAATTGGCCGTTTTAAAGTCTGCATTTAACGACCAATGATGACCTGTGGAGCGCCCCCCAATATACTGAATGGGACTAGATCAGAGTCATTCAGTCATACGCCGGCTGGGATGTCACCTTCTGGTGCAGGGCCGTACACGGAAGAGACAAGTGCTCGGGCGGGTGGCCCTTGGTAAATTTTGAAGACCCGGGAGGGGGTGGTAGGTGGTCCCCTTCAGTAAGTTTGGCTGAATGACTGGGGGGATTGGCTTCAGCTTCAGCCCAGGTAAGCCCATGCATTACAACACCCTTGATGATGCCCTTCATTGGAGACAAAGCCAGGACTGCATTACAATCACAGGAAGCCCAAGGCCTACGGTGTCCTCTGGGCCTCCTTACTCACTCTGCGGATTGTTCCAGGAGCTAATTAAACATCCCATTAAGAAATTTAAATTACATGGCCTATCCAGAGAAACCTCACAGCTATTCTTTAGAGTCCATAATCGATTTTAACTGGTGTGCCGGGGTCCCCTCATAGGCGATGATTCACATTCTACTTTTGCCCCCCACTTGAAAACCAGCACTTTATGCCCCATGTGAAGGCCTCCCCCAACGACTGCAGGTTGTCGGATTACAGCAACATAGCTAGTTGGCTTCTCTGCCTCCTTGCATCTCCTCCCCTTCCCCATTACAGCAAAATAAAAATCATGAATTGGCAGAGGTGGGTAATTCGGGTCCAGAGAGTAGAAGTCCAGATCAAGATTTTGTTTCAACCAACCAGTTTAGCATAAAGAGTCTCAGTCACTGAGTCCTCAACTGGTAGATTGAAACAAAATTCTGGTCTGGATTTTTACTCTCTGGACCTGAATTACCCACCTTTGAGAATTGATAATTGGTGCTTACCTGTGAATGTATACAATAGCATCATATCATATATAGCATATGACCAAGGTCAAACATGCTATATGAGGCTATTACATAGTGTGAAATTCATCAGACCATATTCTTTCAGTACCCAATTGTTCCCTGTGAAAACTTGCTTGGAGTCAACTTGTAATATTATTTATTGAGGTCGCTTCATGCAGATGAAAGCACTTTGAAGTATAAAAACAAAGCAGGCTTTAATTTCTGGGTCTTAAACCTGGAGGACTCACGGAAGGGCAATGTGGGCTCCAAGGTTACGATTCAGACTATTAGCCAGTAAGTTACTTAACATAATATGTCATCTTCAGATGGATGGAGGGGAGGTGACAATCATGAG
Source organism: Petrocephalus sullivani (assembly GCA_026780845.1). NCBI lineage: Eukaryota > Metazoa > Chordata > Actinopteri > Osteoglossiformes > Mormyridae > Petrocephalus > Petrocephalus sullivani. The sequence continues at coordinate 20,355,232 of JAODKM010000001.1, forward strand.
AAATCATTTCACCATATGACCCTATGGTTAATGACAGAGGTGTCCCAGCTAACTGCCTGACTGACACACCTGTGGTGGGGCCATGTTAACCCTGGTGATTAATGAGGTTCTTTTATGCATTTTTATTAAATTATTAAGCCTTGTATAACAATAGGTCAGGCTGAAGAAGTTAAAGTCCATGTGGCACCCTAGGCAAGTTTCACAACCAGCGCTGCCTGTCCAAGACAAACTGAAACTGGCTGTGTCCCCTTATGAGATGCTGCTTGTCTATGTTGCATAATGGGTTGCCCGGCACTGTGGTCATGTGATATTACATGTCCATTAAGAATCAAGCGCCTTCAAAATTCAATAAAAAGTATGGACCTGGAAACCATTGCTGGGAGAGCAATGGACTCTGGCATTCTTCTGTTACACCTTGACTTTTTCAGTCAATCTGTGCATAAAATGGATTGCCCTACCTTATGTCACCACAGACTAAAGCAGGGGTCTCCAACTCCAGTCCTGGAGGGCCGGACTCCTGCACATTTTTGGGTTTACCCTCATTTAACACACCTGTTTCAACTCACTGAGCTGATTACCACACAGCACTTAA
>JAODKM010000001.1:20355923-20368735 GCA_026780845.1 Petrocephalus sullivani
GGGGGGGGTGGAACACTGGGGTGCGGCGGGGGGGGGGGGGGGGGGTGGGGGGGGGGGGGGGGGTGGGGGGGGGGGGGGGGGGATAGGCGAGAGCAGTGAGCTCCGGAAAGTCTGCCTTGTAAACTTTGCCCAACAGCAGATTCCTCTGGGAGCTAGAGAAGAGCGTGTCAGGGGCCGTGTTTAGGAACTGAGCATGGGGGTGTTTGGAAGGCGGATAAACAGCAAGTAAACAGTGAGCATGTTTGAATTAAGCAGTGGAAGCGGCGATCACGCATGATCTGCGGTGACACGGATGCCTCCCCATGTCGTGCATGCCCCCCCCCGTGCTCCATGGGACCGGAGCTTATCGCCCAAGTGGGCGTCCCGTTATCAGGCGTCCAAAAGCAGGGCGGTGTTGAATTGAGCCTGTGGCTTTAAGGGCGGTCCCTCGGCCGTGACATCACCACAGCACCCAGGAAGAGAGGCACGCAGGCAGCTTAAAGATGTCCATTCACACTGTCAATGTTTTTTTGGGGGGGATTTGGTGGGTCTTGGGACAGCATGGCTTCAGCAAAGGGGGGGGTCAAAGTTCAGGGGTCAGGGACACGCATTGCAATTGGCCTGAGAATTACAATCTCCCCACCTTTGATCAGTTTAAGCTCTACAGTGCTAGCAGGACCTCAATCACCTGCCAGGATGTCTCTGTGAGGTACTGGGCACTCCTATGTACACCTTTTATGGGGGTGGGGGACACTGCTCACTGCTGGCACACTGATCCCCTGGATCTAACTGCTTAGCCAGGAAGCTCATGGGTTTCATGGCACCAGAGCCCCCAGCTGTGCTTGGCTTCTGACATGGCTCAGACCTGAACCCGTCTGAGCTGAAAGGCCCCAGCCCCCCATTCATGAAGCCTGCCCAGGACCAAGCTGCTGCGAAAACTCCTGGACCAAGTCCAGCTTATCGTTCTGAAATGTAGCCCTGAAGGAGCTGCTGCCAAATGACTCGCAAACTAGCACGTTATTTATTTATTTATTCTCCCTGCTGCGTACCGAGCAGAACATTCAAACGGTGCTGGATCGCAGCGCGCTGCTGCATCGAAACTGCAATGGTACAATAAACCCCGTCAATGTGCCTGTGTTTCAACTCTTGCCATTTTACCATAACCTCGTTTTTTTTGTCCTGTAAGTCCACTACATTAACAGATCCGGTATGTGGATACATACCTTTAGCAAATGATTTTGATCCATTGTTAGACTGGTAGCAGTTTGTGGTTACACAGGTTAGGGTGTCGTGCCTGTGTTTGGAAGGTCATAGGTTTGAATCCCAGGATTGCCCCAGTGATGTCACCAATGGGTCCTTAACCCCCAATTGCTCCAGGGACTGGCTGATCTTCCTCAAAAATATGTATGTCGCTTTTGATAAAAACATGTAGTGTTTTATAAATGACAATGACTGAATCTGGGTTTGTAATTTTGTTCGGGGACAGTACCCCTTCCAGACAACATTAATCAAGTGGCACATCATTGATACAAAGCCATCAAAAAAACAGTATTACAGTTATAATTCAGATCAGCTGAACCCTGACCAGGAGTGGCAGTATGATGGAGGGATGGATGACAGATTAATGGAAGATTCTAATCGGCTTTATAGACAAACAATTTGTCCATACAGGACTCCTCTTCCGAGAGGAGCCATGTGCTTATATGATTCCATACGTAGCTCCCATTTCTCCACTCCATAAATGGGCAGCGGCTGAACAGCCTCCAAGGACCTCGTTGCTAGGCAACCAAATGCTTCTTTTTTTTATCTGTATTTCAGCGGAGAGAGGCCTGAGACAGCAGGGCCGGACACAGGGGAGACGTCGTATAGAAAATGAAGGCCCGCCTACTATATTTATATGTGTATCAGTATCGCTACCGCAGCTGTCCTTTGTGTATTTATTTGTTTGCTTTGGCGGAAAGATAGGGGTTGCTCCTTTGAATTAATTTTCCATCATGGCTATTTTAATGTTATGTGGCTAACACTGAGAACGGAGGGCTGGCGGGCTGTCTTGGGATATTTGCCCAGAGTTTTCTTTAGTTTCGAGAGGTCGATTTATCGCCGCTGTCAAACGGGCTTCATTAGGTCAGTCTAAATGCAAGGGAAGGGCTTCGTCTGTAAGGGAAGGCTGAGTATCAGCTTAAATATAGACGGCAGTCGCTGACAGATGTGGAATAAAATGGTTTGGGAAAAGTGCGGAATACTCATCCCTTTGTCTCCCCAAATAGCCGCCAGTCTGCTAACTGTTCGCATAATTTCAAAATTTAATTTCCCGGGTATACGAGGGCAGAGATAAGCCCGCCTTGGGAAAGTCTCACCGAGATGTAGATTTCTGAGTGTGCAAAAACCAATTAGCTTTTACACAGAGCCACTGGACGTGGTGTGGAAGATGGGATGTGATTATCACATTAAGAGTGATTTTCTCAAATTCAGCAGTCAATTTTTATCAGTATAATTGTAGTGAATCATAACATAATTGAGTGTAATAGTGACTCGTCTGTTCGTCCCGCAGCTACAAATTATCAAACGTAGATTAGTTACATAAATAGATGTTTTTTTCTGTGGTTTATATAGTTTATCACTGGATAAGACGGATTCCTGCTCATTCTGTACTGCTACTCCTCTGTTCTGAACTGGTTTCTTTTGTTTTTCTGTTGCACTGACAGAGTTCAACTGAATTTAAAACTCCTTGCTAATGCCAAGAGAGATTAAAGATTTATGCATCCTTTTCCTCAGGCCTGATTGATTTCGGCTGGTGCGCAACAAAGTCAACATCCAATTAAGATCGCTAGGAGAGATTGTGTATAGACACAGCTGTGTGCACAGTTGTGCGGGCATTTACATTATAATGCCAGGGTAGGGACACAGATGTAAACCAACACGAGAGAAAAGTCCAAGTGTACCCTCTTGAAGACAGCTCTGTAACTGGCTGACCTTGAAGCCACTTAGGTGATTGGCTGCTTCTCCCAGTTGCCCTTGGATTGGAGAAATGCGAAAAAGGGCAGATAAAGGGTAGTTGATGTAACTTCTGTGAGGGATAGAAAGGTCAGCCGTAGAAGGCCATCGGAGGATCTGCTGAACCTTTGAGAAGAGCTTGTCAAGGACATGTACACTGTGCATGTCACTTTTGATGGGAATCCTTTGTTAAGCAGTAATAATAATTATAGCTCAGGATGTTGAAGGATGCCGTACTGAAGTACTAAGGCTCCGGTACAATTCGAGGGGTTCTCTTGATGGCTTAAATTTGCTCAAAAGCCATGTCATCTAATCAGTAACCTGCCATGTACTCAACATCAAAGCTGGAGAAAGAAGATCAGATGTTTTAATATCGCCCAATAATGCTCCACTCAACCTCCCTTAGTACAATCCAAGTCATTGCTGTTGCAAACTTCTCACTGAATAGTGTGTAGGGATGTAAAGTCACCTATACAAAAAGCAGACTTCAGAAGCTTTTAGTTATACCTAGAGAGTGTCAGTCAAGAATTTTGTCATGTTGCACGTGAGCTTTGCCATATTCAAGACTGAATGTTAACCATACAGTATAATTTGTTACATTTGTTTCTGCTCTGTTATATGGTGACTTTGGGGGTAAGAGAATATTAAGGAATAGAGCAACTGTAATAAATTTGTGTTCTTAGTTTAAATTCAAATGCAAAGTCTTTCCTTAACGTCGGTAGATGGTGTAATGTCATGTGTGGCCTGTGGGGGAGCTCACTCCACATTTACCAATCATCTGCGGCCACCATGCTCTACGCCAGGGGTCTCCAACTCCAGTCCTGGAGGGCCGGAGTCCTGCACATTTTTGGGTTTACCCTCATTTAACACACCTGTTTCAACTCACTGAGCTGATTACCACACAGCACTTAAGCACAGTCATTTGTGATGGAACAGGGAAAGAATTAAGCTACACAGGACTCCGGCCCCCCAGGACTGGAGTTGGAGACCCCTGGACTAAAGGGTTCTGCTGACCACTCACATTCAAGGCCTCCAAATTGACCTGGAATAGTTGATAGATTGTTTTTAGCTTGTAGATTGTTTTAGCCTGACACCCAGTCATTGCACCCCCCCTTTTCTCTCTACACATGGTTCCCGCTAATGATTAGCATTAGCATAATTGTGTAAATATTAGCAGAGCCAAGATGAAGGCCTTTTGGCTATTTGCTTTATCAGGGAAAAAGCCCCCAGTGGCTCCCCTCGTGCCCAAGGTTGTGTCCACAATATCTGGGTAACACATCAAAACAAAAAAAATGCTGCTACAGGCAGATTATTCTTTTCCGTAGAGACCTTATGTATGTTTAGAAATGTTGTCGTGTCCTCACCATCTGTACCTAGACAGAAGGGGTCCGATACACATGGCAGGCGAGGCTATTTGGAACTTTAGCACTTTTCGGACTCATGTTCTAGATCTTAGTTGTCAGTTCTGTCCAGGGCTGGGCATTCATTAGCTGGGAATCTGGGAGGTCGGGCATGACCTTCTGCTTCATATTGTCCACTTATTCTACTGCAGACATTTCCAACATCATGACTGCCCCCCCAAACATCCCCCTGCACTATTGCTTCATGACCTGTACCATGGTCACCTTCCTGCCCTTGTTGTCATACAAAGTGAATTTCAAAATGAATATTCACATTACTAGGATTAATCTGTCCCTCAGGTCCACCTCTCGCCTGTTTTTCATTCTAGAATCAGTTTTCCCTCCATAAAAAAAATTCAGTACATCCTGTAGCATCTTGATAGGCGTGTCAGTGTAACCCCAGGGGAAATGGAGGAGAAGCCCCTGTGCTGGAAGCCAGTGAGATGCAACAACGTTTTTAGCTTTTTATAGTTAGGCTTCTTGCCCCTAGGGGGAGCCATCTCAATAACAACAATTTCTGCTATTATTTTGGGTTCCATCCCTCACCAAAGGTGACCTGGAGCACACTGCCATCACTGCGGTGTTGGAGAGAGCTAAAATCAGCAGGGGCACTGCTCACGGAGCGTAACTAGTCGAGGTTTAGTGCGTAGCAGCGAGGGAGACCTCCCCATGGTCTGATTGAGGGCACCAGTGGCCATTTACAATGCCCCAGGTTGGCCACACACGTCTAAAGAGTGCTGTGTGGGCTTTTCAGCACACCCACAACATCTACCATACACACGTATATATACATATATATCATATATCATATACAGAGGCACATGAACCTGACAATAAAAGTTATCGACCCAAGGAGGGACGTTTTAGCACCCCTGGGTAAGCCCATACATTAAATCATATATATCACTCAAACAGGTCAGAGCTGTAGCCAGTAAAATCACACTCCCCTCAGACCACCTGATTTTACCTGATGTTTCAGGTGCTAATTAAAGCGCATTCACTAAATCCTCCAGAACTCCAGCTGCCCAGGACATCAGCTATGCACCTCCAATGCACATGCTGAACTTCCTGTGTGTTACATCCTGTCCCTGGAAGGGGGGGGTGACCAAACCCCTCCATCTTCCCCACAGTTCCAGATGAGCGCTGCAAAAAAATTTCCCAGCTTCACCACCAACAGAAAGCGGTGCATCAAAAAAATTCTAAACCAGCTAAGACCCTCAGAACCCTATATAGGTTAAACCAGAGGAGAAACATCTCCATCAGTGTGGCAGAAGAACAGAAACAGAGATAAGCCTGAGATAAGCCTCTCTCTGCATCTCCTCCTGGCTTAGTGGTCCTTGAATCACAAAAAAAATAATAATAAATAAAGGACGATATGGCAAGCCCGATGGCCTGTGGATATACCTGTCCTGGCTTCTCAAATTGGTTCCCAAGGCAACGCATGAGCAGTGAACCTTGGTCATTCTAGATTTCAAGTAAACAAGGATGGCAAACCCAAGGGCACCTCAATGCACAGAAATACACTAATGCTAATGCACGTCCATCAAGAGATGCCTTCATTTATACAAGATGAACCAGCACATCTGTGTTGCATGTTTACAGGCTCCTCCATAGCAAATACACTGATTTACCCACTATGCATCATAGGCTGCAGACGCACTAAATGAAGCCAGACGTGTGTGTGTGCTACTCACCACATCCACCAATTTACCAATTTTCATGACAGTTCCTTCTCCCTCCCAGATCCAAACCCAGAGGCGAATTGTCTCTGTCATTTTCCCTTCAATTTAAAAGCCACCAGAGGACACCAATGATCCTGTCCGGCTGATGATTGCACAATTGACCCAAAGAGTATGACCCGCCGTGTTTCCAGAGTGCCAGATAGACGGATCTAGCATTTTCCAGGCACCTCTGCACACAAAGAACCAGAAAGTTTATGCCCCCAAAACAGGACTGTGTTTTTATATAAAAACAAGCTTGTCATTAGCTGTACTCCTACTGAAGGCTTGTCCCCCCAGTCTGTAATTCTAGCACAGGGGTGTCCAGCCTGTTCTACTTCTACATAGAAAATATTCTGCTGCCTTTGGGGGGAGGGGGTGGTCCCTCTTGGTATAGTTTACCAATGCTAAACGACAGGTTGGGCTCAGAGTGGAAGAGGCAATACCACAAACAGGCATCACACAGCTGGGGAATGTAATGACCTGCTCAGAGAAGGAAAGGTCGGGAATCAACAGCTTTAAAAATACGCAAAGGCAAACAGCACAGCATGAGCTGTTAACTGTAGTATAACACTAAACATTTTCAAATATTTGCAAAGTTAAATGGCCTCTTACGATTGGCCAGCTCATGAAGCCCTGTTACGATGAACGCGTCTCCAAAGACTCATTGATTGCGAGACTCCAATGTGGCCTGACTGTGTTTACCAAAGCCTTACGTGAACCCTTGAGACTGCTAGAAATAATCGCAATTGCAGCAAATGTGTCAAAGGGATACTCTTTTTGAGATGGATGGGAAAATATATGTCTAGAGGAGCCAAAAAAACCAGGCCGGACTCCTGTATGGACCAACTTAGGCTATCAATTAGCCTAAGCTCTGGGCTTTTCTTGTCTTCATAATTTTGGCTATCAATGGGTCGATCAGTATGACACCTAAATATGAACAAATGGGGGTGCCCAAACTGCATACCCCCCCACTCAAAAATAAAATGTGTGTTTGTTTAGTGGGGTGTTTGATGTTTTTTTTGCCTTTTGCGCTATTGCAAATACATTGGAATACACAAATATACAGTATAGGTGAGAGTGAAGCTTGGGGTTGGAGTGCATTTATTTGGCACCCCTGGTACCAGTATTTTTAACAGCAGGGCCCGACCTGGCTAATCTAAATAGACTGAAATTGCAGAACTGGGCCAGTAGGGGGCACCATCTCCAGTGCACAAAAATTTTGTGCAGTAGGTTAGGAATACCATGTCATGTACTGTACTAGTGACCTTCCAATCACTTACTGAGCCACAGTGGCAGATGCTGACACACTGTTTGGAATACACTAGTAGCAGCACAATACATTTACTTGATGTTTTCATTCAAAGCCACTTGCAATAGAAGTAAGGGTTAAAATTTGTGTGTACACCCTCAGATTTAAGCCCACAACCCTTGGGTTGTTAGAGCAACGCTGTACTTGTGAATTTACAGGGGGGGGGGGGGGGCAGTTCAATGCAAATGCTGGAAGACACTTCTGAATTCAATGTTACTTTACAGCAGTGGGGTGGTTTGGGCAACGAAGGCTGGGCAATATGCACATTTTTAATTCTCACTGAGCTCTTAATTAATTAGCCTTGATTGGTTCTTGGCTGAATGGATCACTGAAATGAACTTCAGTGAAGCTAAGCATATTATTGGAGAACTAAATATCATTCTTCAGTCTTTGAGGTGCTGGAATGAACTTAATACAAATTATCTAGAAGCCAAGAGCAATTTGTTAATGCAGTACTTTACACAAACGTGTAAGGGGCGGTAAGTGGCTCAGTAGTCTCTGGGCCCCTGATCAGAAGACTGTCAGTTCAAGCCCTAACAGAAGAGTCACATGTCCATCATATCCACAAGCAAGGCCCTTAACCCAGCTCCAAGGACGCCACATGCTGACTGACTCTGCACTGGAACCCCCAAGCAATGGAGAGCAAGATGGGATAGGTGAGGAGAAGAATTCTAATATATGTGAACCTCTGCAAATGGCAAATTAAGGATCTAGCAACAAATGTAGAGAATTAATTTCATTGGCGAGGCCTATACTTATTACAGTATTCAATATGTCTGACATTTACTAGAGAATTATATTAATTATGTATTTTTTATACCTGTGTTTGCAACAAATTACTAGGCTAGGCTTGGCCAGGTTATGCTAGGGTAGGCTTGGTTAGACTATGTTGAATGGTGGAGAAGGAGGGGGAATCCAACATATCATGAGACAGGTAAGGGGTTCAATAATGGTTCATTTGCACAAGTGAAGGAGTTTCTGTATAGTAACCATTCCAACATTACACCACTATGAATATGTGCTTTAGCCTGACATCTTTAAAACTGGAATATGACTGCCAATAGCATAGAGACAGCTTGACGGCCTGGCTGGAATGAAAACAAGAATTACCTCCAGACAGCAAAGCCAGGAATTAACTATACCTAACCTATTGCACTAGGACAGTGGTTAAATTTCAGTGCAGTGGAGATAGTGCCCCCTACTGACCCAGTTATGCAATCAGTCTATTTAACCTGGTCAGGCCCTGCCATTCTTAAAAATACTAATACAATCCAAATAAAGTTGGCCCTGTATATCCTTGGAAAATTAGGAGGGTGGTCTGTCAATATTATGGTCAAGCAGCCTGTCACACCAAAAAAAATAACTTAGGCACTTGCTTATTCATGATTCCAAAAGGCAAGGTATAAGCTTTGGATTTGATATGCCAGTACTACAAAGACCAGGACCAGCCATATAACACAATCAATCACTGTCCCTTGTCTTCCTTTTCCTCTCTGTTTTTGCCTCCCTCCCCAGAGACAAGGCAACATGAGGCAAAAATGCAAATTGGTGCGAAATCAGTGTTTCAGGACCCCACAGTAAATTCAAAGATGATCTGAAGTCCCAGGTGAACTGTGACTAGATCCCTGGAGGTCGTACTGAGTCCCGGAGTATGAAACTGCTCCCTCACTCATACACACACACAAACTTATGCACAGAGCAGAGTAGGGATCACTTAAAAACATCACCTTAAATTAAAACAGCTATTTAAACCCTATCTACGAAAACGTTTGTGAAAATGCACCCTTTGTGAAGTGAAGTGAATGTGTTATCAAAATTCAAAATTTATGAGTGCAATGTTTACAATTGCAGTGTACAGCTTTTAAACTAGGGGTGCACAACATTGCAATCGACCAGTAAATCGCAAAGATGTCGCAAAAAATTGCGACATTCAAAAAAATTTTTTTAAATGTTAGCTGATCATATTTGGCAATTGCCACTTGATTGACATAAAGGGCTAGTTCGTAAAACTTTGTTATTTTTAGGTTACCATAATATCTACTTAGATCCCTTCTCTTCTAACGCATCTTGAAGATCACATGGGTCACCATGGAGAAAACACGAATGTATTGCGAGGTAATGCAAAACTCCAGCGAGGAAAGTAACCCAGCTAGCCTTCCAATTTATATTGACTATAAAGGGATAAAAAATGAGTGGCAGAGCCAGACCAAGTAAGAAACCATAAATATATTGAGTTGTATTGTGCTGTAAGGCTTCACGCAATAATGCAAGGTTCACCCTTGTACCAGACAAGAACTCACAACAAACAATTAAAAAATCTGTTAAAAGCCTTCAAAATATAAACCCAACAACACCTACTGAAAATATAGGTGTAGAGATTTACTATTATAATCATCTTTTATTTAAAAATATATTTTTCTGAAAGTGTTGCCTGTTTGCCATGATGAAATTCTGTCCCAGAATTTTGTGAACTTCTACAAAAACACAGCTGAATCAGGGATAAAAAGGACCAGCTATATCCTAAGGACCCCCGTATCACTTCCTGGTTTCAAAAAAAGAGGGAATATAGCTCAAGTTCTTGTTAGTTATGATTATGATTTAAAAATGCATAGGCTCCAGGACCCCCTGTGACCCATAATGGGTTAAGTAGTTTCAGAAAATGTAAGGATGGATGGGATGGGTTTAAAAATGCATATTTTGATTAGCATTGAGAAAATTCTTAGCAACTTTAAAAGATAAAATGGCTACTCACTAAGACTACACTGTGAAATAAATAATAATAATAGTAATTTTGTCAACTACATAACACGTCAACTCCATCAGATATTTTAAAGGTTTTGGTGTAATAGACTTTTTGCAAAATCTGAAACAACCAAAAGTAAACTCATGTTTGAAAGGGATGACCACTTAGGATGAAAAGAATTAATGTGTTAAATGGTAATTAGCCCAGATACCCAATTTAGATTAGCAAGACTACAAAAAGGGTTACATTTAGGGTGATTCGTACAAGACTAAGTATGTCTTTATTTGGCTGGTCCTGTCCCACCATTACTGCATGCTTTCTGAAAATATGATGTTTCCCTGACATACTGGACCTTCAACACCAGGTTACATCAATAAGGGGAAGCCTGGCAGTAGATCAGCCATGCAGAATGTCAATGTGGATGATGTGTTTGCCTAGTGGGTTTTGAAAGATCCATTTAAAAAACCATATTTCAAGATGCTACTGCCTAGTCCTCCGCAAGCCAAGCACTGTACCATCTCATTGAAATGTAATGCAACCTGCTATGGGCATTTATTGTCCAGAATTTCATCATGGCAAATCTCCATCTTTCCTTCCTAGCTGCTGGTTAGCCTGTATTGTTTTGACTCCACAAATTGGTAACATGTTCTGAAATCTCTTTCCTCAAAAACAGCTGAGTTCAGAACAGTAGGTTTCCTTTAATAGCCATGAAAAATTAGGCAACGGATGTAAAAATAGTAACATTTTAGAGTATGTAAGGACTTAACCCTCAACTGCAAGTTCAAATACATGCACAATTTACTCAAAAAACAGAAAGAACTCTAGGGCCCAGTGCATCAAAAAAACAGTTTATTCTTATCCCTGCTGGGGTGTTTTTCTTACAATAGGCTGTAGTCGTGCTTTTGTAAATGGGGTGCAACTTAATGAAGTGAAAAGGAACATTTTTGTTCATTAAACTGAACACCCTGGGGGAAGGTGGGAGCTTTGAATTATAAACCAGGAGAGTTCATGGAACAGACCATGACAAAAAACTGTGGCTTGATGGGGAATAGAATATTATAGATATTGTAATATTGTATTGTAGAATAAACATCAACCTTCCAACCTAAAATATCCATGAAGACATTAAATATATGCCAGGGGATTATAACTGCTTTAGGACAGGTGAAGATGGATAGATAGACATTGAAGATTGAAATCATTTGGCAAGGTTGGAACAATTTGGAAATTACCATTTAGCACACTATTTTATCCGATATGACGCACTGTTGAAAGCTGGGTCAGAGGGTCCCTGAAGTGATGGAGGTTAAGGGCCATGCTTGTCATGTCGCAACGGGGAGGAACAACCCAGGATGCAGGCTGTCAGGCAAAACACTTCAAGGGGCGTTTATTTGAAGGCAGGAGACAAAAAGGGAAATCAAACTAATCGACGGGCAGTGTGCACAATGAACGAACAGGGATCAGGAGACTGAGATACATATATATAGGGAACTAATCAAGGAGCAAACACTAGGCAGCAGTGATCGGTGAACAAGGGGGCAGGAACGCGAGGCAAGACTAACAAGTCTCAGGTGTGGCTGATTAGGAGTCACGCCTGAGGGAAACACAGGGAATAGACATGCAGGGCGGTGCCCTTGTATATTGTATATTAACCACAGGACCACAGGAACCAAGAACCAACAACCTTCTGATTACAGACACAGGGCCCTAACCTGCCAAGCTACAGACATTTAAACATCTCTAAATGAATTATTTGGTAGGCCATGTAGGCAAGACATCTTCACACATGAGAGTTTGTAGGTGAAGCCATCATTCCTGAAGACATAAAAAGCTGGGACTCCCGGCCTGCATAGGGACAGGAGAGGTGGCCACAGTAGTGTTTAACACTACTACAGTTGCACTGGGCTCCTAATGTCAGGTGACTTTAAGTGGAGCCGCAAAAAAAACAGCCCAATGGTGGTGAAACAGATAAAATAATAACTGAAACAACGGTGACACTTTCGATCAATATTTCTACTTCTAAACAGCTACACATTCAGAATGTTAAAAAGCCATTCTGTGACCACACTCACACAGGGGGGAAGACAACGCATCAGCTTCAGTAATTAGGCCTCCCATTAGTAAGGGTCCCCACCACCAATCCAATAAAACCATAGCCATAAAATGATTCGCACTCCCAATAATGGCAAATACAAGAGTTCACTGACAAGATCATGCTCACAAGTATCAAAATAAAATCTGATAACTACTTTATGGCAGCTTGTGAGGCAGTCACCAGATAGCAGAACGCAATCAAACAAATGTCCTTAAAGGGGAAGGAAATAGGGAAACTGTTGTGGTTTTTCTTCCCCGTCAAATGAGAAGTCAGGAGCCACTTGTGTAGAATTCCAAGTTGAGCCTTTACTGCGACCACAGAGGTTACAATCAAGACCGGACACCCTGCAGGGGTGTGTCCGATATTGACTTTACATCGATTCTTATACATTTTCTAAGCATCATCAATACTTTTAGCCATTCACCATTGTGGTTGTCCCCTGATCCACACCCCCTTTTGATAAGTTTGCTGATCACATGTCTACAGTGGAGGAAATACACTCACCTAAAGGATTATTAGGAACACCTGTTCAGTTTCTCATTAATGCAATTATCTAATCAACCAATCACAT
>JAODKM010000001.1:20369225-20396782 GCA_026780845.1 Petrocephalus sullivani
TTCTCCCCAAGCGAGCTTGATGGGCCGAATGGCCTCCTCTCGTTTGTATAGTTCTTATGTTCTTATGTTCTTATGTAATATTCCATAAAACCTCACCTTTAAGGATCAAATCATAACCTGGGACTTAAAAAGGACAAAACTAAATTTCATTGCATCAAAGCGTCTATGGCAACAAAGCAGCTGAGTACTGTACTGTACTCTGTACTGGGAAGAGCCGAGTTCATCCATTGCTCAGCTGGCCCTTTTTAAACCATAAGAAGGCAGTTTAATGCTTGGTTTCATTGTCTGAGGTTAAGGCAAGTGATGCACAGATGATCTACACTACATGGACAACAGTACTGGAACACCTGGCCATTACACTTACAGGAACTTGTATGACATCCCATTCTAAATCCACAGGCATCAGCATGGAGATTGTCCCTCCTTCACAGCTATAACAGCTGCCACTCTTCTGGGAAGGCATTCCATGGGTTTATGGAGTGTGTCTGTGGGAATAACTCTTCAGAGTTTGGAACTCTGCAGTTACCGAGTCAGATTGGTGGTGACTTTTACGCATTATGAGCCTCAGCACTCAGTGACCCTGCACTGTAACTTTATGTGGTCTGTCACTTCAAGGCCGAGTTTCTATTCTTCCTAAATGCTTCCACTTTGCAATAATGGCACTCGCAAATGACTGTGGAATATCTAGCAGGGAAAAAAATGTCATGAACTGGCATCCTATGACAGAACTATGCTTGAATTCACTAAGCTCTTCAGAATGACTCAAAAAAATTACAAAAGCAAATATTAGTACACTTAAATAAAATGTTTACGCTAATAAATGTAAAATACAGTCCAGTATTTTACAGAAATAATATCATGTGACAGTTTCCACGGTCATGTGACATGGGCCAGCTGAATAAGGCAGGGCTGTTTTGGCGCAAACACTGTAACTGAAAACGATTGAAAGTGATGCAGCTCCCTACGTTTTGTATTAATATAATTTTATTATCGATTTTTTAAATTAATTCTCACCATATGAGTAACTTGTGGGTGTCAAAGTATTGACCCTGCCGTATCGATCCGCCCATGGATAATTCATACCCGTTCTGGCCATGGGTTTCTGCCTATCGACTCCAGCTTAATTAGGACAACTTAAATTCCCTGTAAATTGAACTATGACTGTTATTTTTTTATTATTTACATTTACGATTTTGATACAAGTTTTTTTAGATGTATAATTATACTGCTACAACGACAAAAAAAGCTAAGAGGAACGGCTTAATACTACCATGACAAACATAATTTCAACCAATTAAATTATTAACTACTTAGGTTGCTTGAGAGTTCATATCCTCTGAACAATGACTGATTACTTTTAATTACAACCCATTCCTAATTTGTCCTGCAGCTTGAGGTACACAAACGATCGAGATCAGTGAAAGGCAGGTTCAATTCACACAGCAGTCAGACGCTAATTACAGGATCTTTACAGGATAATTACAGCATCTGGGAAATAATTTCATAACCCCCTAATCAAAACTCGAATTAGGGGACTGGTTGTACCAGCGAAACGAATGGGCTCACCGAATTTAGGCTGAGATTATTTAAACCAAACTGGTTTACCCTGTGCTTCTTGGGATAGATCCCCATCACTGAGGCCGATACGATAAACAACTCTGTAAATTGCCAACGATCTGATACATTAAAGATGCCGATAAAGCAACTATAGTAATGCGACGAATGCAGTTTACCGCTATCGTGATCTAAGGCGACTCAACACGATTTGATTCAACTCGACGTAAAAGAATACGATGCTTTGCAAAACAATATGGTACAAATATATGAAAACGGGTTTAAGAGGGGGAATCAATGAAGTGTAAAATTACTTGGTCACATTTCTAAATACTGAAATGTTCAAAGGAATATGGCCTACAAATGGGATTTTAGCGATGTAAGCACGTTAAAACGATGCATCCCGAGTTCATCCCAAATTCTATGCAGTGCACACTTTTTTGTTCGGGGCAATCACATCATGGACTTTTATGCCAGTGCTGCGATGCGATTCGGTGAATCTTACCATCCCTAATAGACCCACGGCCGAACCACCATAATCCTGCAGTGCATAAGCGGCTTGAAAGCGGTAGACTTAAGATAAAAAACTTCAGCCAGTCGCAAATTAACTCAAAATATTTCATTACTACTTTAAACATGACAGCTCATCAAAATATGTAATTTTTCAGAAATAAAGAACAGTCATGGATTCACGTTTATCTTTCATTCACACGGATGTAAGGACAGCATGCACATTGTGAAAGCACATCCCGACACCCCAGTGGGATTAAATAAAGTCCCACAAAAACAGGAACAAGCGCAGCACGGTTTGGGAATAAAGCGGCACGCCGGCGAGGCTCTGCCATTTTAGTGTCAGCTGCTAAACGCTCAGTATGGAGCATGCTTAATACAGGATCCTGCTGTCAAATCTATTCATAGTCAAGACTTTCACCCTTAGCAAATATAGCTCATTATTGGCCAGGATACAAATTTGTATCCATCTCCATTGAATCCGCATATTTCAAATTACTCGTTATAGATAACGGGACATATTGGGGAGAAAAAAAGACAAGACACATAAAGTGGTAAGAATGTGTTACGTATTAATATTGCATATTCCTACGAGCGCACACTCGCGTTAGGGTTGCAAAGGCAGCCCGCGGTGTACTCGCTCGGCAGCCGCACGCCTCCCGCAGTTTAGGGAGCAGTACAACACAAGCTGCCGCATTCAGAGCACTAGCAACAACAGTAATTTAACTTCATCATTATTAAGTTAATTATCCCTGCACTTAAAGGGGAAAGCGGGGCTTCGTCCACGACATCCTATAACGTTATCCCGCTGCGGGAAAATACTACAGTCCGATGGCTTGATGACTTCTATATGGCTACTACGACTAAGGTAGGGTAAATGATCCATTCACTGATGGCGCTTTGGAAAACGTGCCCAAATTCATGTCTGATTCATTAAAGTGCATCTAAGGGCCATATTATTTGTCACCTTATCTCCCCCGCCAGACCACCAGTTGACTTTTCTCCAGACAAACCCAGCTATAAAGTGTTTAATGGGGCAGACACTGAGGTTACACAGGGAGCCCACTAGAGATTTAACACAACCCCCCCCATCTCTAAAAACTAACACGCATTTAAAAACGTGTGATAATGTAATGTCTTCGTTAAATAACTTATTGCATCATGGGACTGTAGAATCTTCCTAAAGTGCGAGCTCGCTCTGGGGGCGCCAGCTTCCCCTCTCTTCTCAGATGACTTCTGTTTCATGGCGCTCCAGGGCGGGGGGGAGCATGGTCCCACAGGGGCCCTGGAAATGGAACCTGCAGACACCCCCCACCAAAATGAAATAAATTATTCAGGGTGGAAAATGTGCCAACCTCTGCCTGGCCTGCAGCCCAACCTCTCAGGATCCCCGCCAGGCCTGGCGCTGGATTGGTGTCACAATAACCACCCCCCCACACACACACACACAGCGCACAGAGTGGTGGGGTGGGGGAGCTTTCAGCTTTACAGTTTGTGGTTTTCACATGACAAGCTGCCCAACTTTACAGGTGAAAAACAAAATAAACAAACCAGCCACCAGGGGGCAGGAAAGGGTTATTTTAACATGAACATATCCTGTACAAAGGCCGACAGGAAGGCCGAGCCTCGGGGCAAAACCGTGTCAGGACGGAGCAGAGTGTGGCGCCAAAGGCCTCTGCGCCCGGTCTGTTTAATGGGCCGCCACGTGCGATTACCTGCCCCACGGGCCAGGCTAAGGTCTGCTCCACAAGGACAGCGTTCGTGGAGCCTGTCCCAGGCAGCAGAGGGTACGAGGTAGGGGCAGAGCCAGTAGGGGAGCCGGGCTATCACGAATTAGAACTACATGCATTTGGGCTGCGGAAGGTCAAGAATACCAAAAGGAAATATGAACATAGTGCGAACATGCAAACTCCACGCAGAGTGGAGGCGAAGATGCAAGACAATGGCAACACTCACTAAGCTGCCATGCCACCCCAGAAGTTAGTCAACTAAATCATATTAACCCAGCCACCCCCTGACTGGAATGTGAGCTATTTTACCCAGAATCCCCCACAGTGGAATCCAGTGTTCCCACACCTAGTCACCTATTAAACTCCCTTACTTCCATGTACCAGTTACCTTTTTGCTCCATTTTTAAATGACCATTTTTTTAAAGGTCTGCATGGTGAAAAGTATATATTTTAAAAATGAAAGATGTATTCTCTCATTACGTTTATCCATTTAGCTTGGCAGCAGTGTGACATCATGCATGAGTCACTGTGCCCCACCCCCCCCAACTCACGCAAAGCGCATGGTGGCGGGCGTGGTCTCCATGTTGAACTCTGCGACTGGGACGCCCCTGGCGGCCACCTGCGGGGCGAACATTGCTGCCGGATACACCACAGAGGAGGTCCCCACCTGCAGGTCACAAAGTGTCTTGTCAGGACCCCAAGCAGGAAATCTCAACTAGATGTGTGGATTGGACCAGACTCTGACCCAATGGTACTGCAGTTAGTCATACTCACCACCAGACAAAGGTCACAGATCTCCAGCTCCTTCTCCACCTGGGTCAGGATATCCGGGTCTAGGGTCTCACCAAACCAGACGACATGGGGCCGAAGAAGGCCGTTGCAGTTGTTCTCCTCACACCTGCGGAAGAATACACACCGGTCCGGGCCACTAAACAAGCACTTATCGAGCTTAAAGTCAAGGCACCAAACACATTCCCTTCACGGGATCAAGTACTAGCAAAAATCGTATCAAAACATCCTGGCTAAATATATCAATACTAACAACGGCAGGATGCAGTAAATTCGACTTAATCTGGGGTCATTTACAGACGTTGCTCCAGTGCCCTCTAGTGGTACAACAATGAAACACCACACAATTCTGCAATGTACAGATCTGCAGCAAAGCTACATTAGTCTGAGTGTCATAAATGCATGGCTGTCTTCTGTAAATCACCTACCTGGGGAGATCCTCCACGGGAATCTCTGCATCCCTTGTATTTGGATCAGGCTCCCTTCCAATAAAAAGAAAAATAGACAATCAAGACTGTTTCCTGTTCTTCAAACAGAACCAGTCTGGGGTACCAGTTAAGCCAGCAAGTGTCCTCACCCCTTCCCATGCAACGCAGCACATATTGGGCTGTTGTGGTTCTCTGCCACATGCCCACAGTTGACACACCGGGTTTTGAAGAGACTTCCTGGAAATGACAAGGGCAGGCTGATAGCTGATAGCTACAAAACATAAGTTTTAGATCCAACAATGTCAAAGACTCTAACATATGGGATTTACAGTTTCCATTGGCACCAAGCACAACTGAGCTAGTCTGGCAGGTATTAGTAAGCACTATTAAACCAAGTGCAACACACTCACTTCCCTGTTTATCACTGTTTGCCAGATTACTAGCACTGGCAATCTTATATCTCATCTCAGGGGTAATACCACAACCCTGAGACATTCAGAACCTCAGACATATATCAAATTGTCTATATGCATATAAAATTTCATACTTGCGTGGATTCATATCCATATCATAATGATAACAACAATAATAGTAAATTATTTTTTAAAAATAATAATACATTAACAACAATAAATAATAAAAATGATAATGACAATAATAATAATAATAACAGACTCAATTGACTACAGAAAATGCAAATGGCATTTAGACTAGTGTTTCCCAGCCCAGTTAATCAAGAACTGAGAGCTGGGAGGGAGCAAAAATGTGGGCTGTCTGGGGTTCCCTGAGGACTGGGCTGGGAAATACTAATTGAGGCCATCGTACTGTGGGCCCCGGTTCTGTGAATCAGCACCTGCGCCCACCACCACCTCACCGTGGATCTCCAGCACATGGCGTGAGCCGGCACGCCGGTGCAGCTCGTCGATGTTCTGCGTGATGACCACCACCGAGCGGCCCTGCCGGCTGAGCCGCGCCTCGCACTCTGCAATGGCCCTGTGCGCCGCGTTGGGACCCTTGCTCATCATCACCTCGCGCCGGTAGTGGTAGAACTCCCAGACGCGCGACGGGTTCCGCGAGAAGGCTTCTGGCGTGGCCAGGTCCTGAGGGGCCAGAAAGGCCTGTGTGAGCACATCTGGGGTGGGGGGGGGGATTGATTCTAGCAGTTCCCTGACACCCAGATGCTGGAATTGGCCACGGCTCCATCTTTGAAGGTTCACAGACACCCGTCGAGCTGATACATTAAACCAGCCTCACTTATGACAACAAGATTTGTTGTCATAAAACTTAACAAAATACCTCAGCCCAGAATCAGTGCATTTTTCTAACACGGCAACAAAGTATTTTCTTTTTTTTATTTCAGTTACATTGTGGCATTCTCACAGTAAGGTACTGTACAGATATCAGTATTCCTGTGTTGATGATACATACATTTGCGGCTATGCCTGTATGTACTGATTTTTAATTACCGGTCTTCTAGCCAGGCGGCGTTCCACAAAGCACGATTTCGCAGTTTTCTGTGTTAACCTAAGCTAGAAGTTATGACTGTCCAAGAGGCCAAGACGGTGCGTTAACCTGGGCCTGCCATTTCCTCCAGTAGCCGCCGGCTCCCCTGAAGGTGGGCACCCCGCTTTCCGCGCTCACACCGGCCCCCGTCACGATAGCGATGTGCTTCGCTTTAGCGAAAGCCTTGCGAAACTCTGCCAGATCTGCCAAGTTCAAAAAGACGTGGTGACCCTCGAGTACCAGTGCTGATGTCACAGAGCCGAAGTCGTATTGCACCCGAGTCCCCGTCTCCCACCCGAGCTGGGTCTCGACATCTCCACCAGCGGTGTCCTCCTCCCTGCTTCTCCGGCTCGGCAGCGCAAATGGGCGACGAGTCTCCGAGGGGGCAGCTGTCTGAGAAGCATCGCGATTATTGCACAGCCCTGCAAACCGGGTGAGGGGGTTAGAAATATGAGAAATAATGCATTTTCTCAAAGGCTCACCTGAAGTGGGAACCCCGCTCATACGCGGAGAAAGACGTCGACTATATATAATAACGTCAACTTCCTTGTTTTTTGGTATGTATACTGGAAACACCCAGGATCAACTGTTTGTCAAAGAAATACATGCAGTGCATAAAGTTTCGACCTGATGCATCAATGTTATAACCAGCAAGCGATTTAAATTCCTTATAAACAGTACCAGACCCACTTTTCAATATAGATATAACATAGCATCGTTGTTCTAACCTGGTATAGAAATAAAAGAAGCAGCGCAATTATATTAGTGCCGGATTTTTATTTTCTTATCTAAATAATAATAAGGTGATATATCACCAATGTTGAATCACTGGGCGGGCTTAAAACACCCAGGCGATCTGACGGCTTCAATATGCACGATAAATCCACCACTCCACAAAAAAAGGTCACGTCCCTCACGTAGCGTCTTGTTCTGGGTGGTTAGTGTTAATTATAACGCCAAGTATTTATGTGAGTCGCGGAGAAATGCCGCAGTAGGGACACGCACACATGCATTCCAAGTGACGGTGATCGTTTTGGGATGACATACTGAATTACAGCTACTACAATTAAGTCAATTTAAACAGTTAAACTAAAATCTACGATCTACAAGTAAAACACTGCGGTTTCACAGAGTAGTCTCTCGGAGACGTTTATGAGCACTCTGAGACATCCAACTATTTTTTTAATACTCAAGTTGTCCTGTATACTTTAAAATTTTGCGTGTCAGTGTTTAATAGACATTGTCTTTAGTTTAGAAAAATCTACTCTTTCTTTTGAGAATGCTAGATATCGAACTCGGTGGAGATGGCCCATGCATCTTGGCACGTTAGTATGATGCTTTTTTTCTAAGCCGTGCGCAAGACCTTTCTTACCCTTCTTCATTTGCAAAGTGAAGCTTTCCGACAGAAGTCGCTGTGCCTCAAAATCAATCCCGTTTCTTTTTCGTTCGCGGACGGTCCGATGTCATCCCAGAGTGGTCCTAGTCGGTTCTGTTGCAAATTCCAACCAATCACAGCTGACCGCTGTGCTTCTTGCGAAGGGAACAGCAACGCGCCTCACATGTCGCACAACAGGAAAGACGAAACAACCACCGATAGGGGAAAAGCGCGAGTTTGGCGCAGTTCGCCCCCTAGCGATTGTAGGTTAATCAGCACTCCCACATTGCGACCATATGGTTACACAGTGTACAACAGATTCATAGAGGTTGAACAATGAAACTGAAACACCTGGTTTTAGACCACGATAATTTATTAGTATGGTGTAGATTCTCCTTTTGCAGCTGATACAGCATTAATTTATCTTGGGAATGACAGATACAAGTTCTGCACAGTGGTCAGGAGGATTTTGAGCCATTCCTATTGCTAAACAGTGGCCAGGTCACTACATAATGCTGGTGGAGGAAAATATTTCCTGACTCGCTCCTCCAACGTGGCTCAATAATATTCAGATCTGGTGACTGTGCAGGCCATGGGAGATGTTCAGCTTTCATGTTCATCCAACCAATCTCTCACTAGGTTTGCTGTGTATATTGGTGCATTATCATCCTGATACATTGCACCACCTCAGGATACAAGTTTTTAAGTGTTAGGTGAACATGGTCCTCCAGAATGGTTCAGTAGTCTTTGAGAGTGTCGTGTCCATCTAGAACAAGAAGATGGCCTAGGGAATGCCAAGATATTGCAGCCCAAACCATCACTGCTCCACCCCAGTGCAGCCCTCTGGGTATGCAACACTGCTGGTGGTAAGCTTCTTTGGGGCTTCTCCACACCATAACTCTCCCAGGCATGGGAAAGAAGGTGGACTCATCTGAGAGCAATACATGTTTCAATTGTCCACAGCCCAATATTTGCACTGTTGGCACCATAGAAACTGAAATTTGGCACTGGCACGAGTGACCAAAGGTTTGGCTATAACAGCCCGACCATGAATACTGACCCTGTGGAACTCCCGACAAACAGTTTTGGTGGAAATAGGAGAGTAGAGGTGTGCATTCAGTTTTGCAGTGAGTTGAGCATCTGTGGCCTTATATTCTTTCATTTACAGTCTGGGTTAGTACTCAACCATCCCTTTCAGACAGCCTCCTCTTGCATCCACAGTTACTCATATCGCATGTGGCCGGTCATTTGCGGTAGTATTCTAATATTATGTTGGATACTGTGGCTCTTGACACACCACAAAGACTTGCCGTCCTGATCACTGTTGCGTCAGCGAGATGCATTATGGGGCGCCAAGTGTCAAGTGCTTATTTTCATCCACAAAATACATTCAGTGCCACAAAAAACATTATTTAATGACAAAAATCAAATAATGCCTTACCGCATTTTGTACACAGAGATACAAACGCCAGTTACATTTCGTCTCCGAAATCAGAAACAATGTTTCATTTTGTGCACAGAACTGATATTGACAAGTTGCATTTTGTGAATAACAGAAAGTCATTTTGTGGAGGAAATGCATTTCCCGAATAAATAGTTTTTGTGCGCATGATATGCATTTTGTGAATGTCAAGAAGTAATTTCGTGCACAAAATGCATTTTGTACATGAAATGAATGTCGTGAATTATACACAGTAATTTAGTGGACGAAAGCGATTCTGTGGAATCACAAAATGCATTTCGTCCTTTCGCTGAGTCACGAAATAAATTCTGTCCTTTGCAGAGTCAGGAAAGGCACGTAGGAGGTGCACGCCCAGGGGATTAGGACATTCAGATGACCAGATGCAGGAGCGCCAGGTTTGATTTTGCAGACCCGTGTAATTACGTTTAACTTGAATTTAATTTTATAATATGAATATAAAATATTTTAATATAAAATTTTATTTTTGTAATAAAAATACAAATAGCCCTGCAGTCATACTTTTACTGTTGTATTTATGCGTTAGTGTCACTATTTTGTATTATAATTTTAATATTTTTTAAGCCAAGGCAATGAAAAATCTCGGCGCTTTCCTCCAATATTACCCTACCACTTTCTCCTTAATAATGCCCCTATGTAAGTTGCTATGTAGTTAGTTAACTATGTAGTTTACAACTATGCTTTTTGGAAACGCACCCTGGACAGTCCAGATCAGACAAGCGAAAATGCGAATCAGAACGGGCTTATACAATGAGTAACTGAGAGTCTGCGAATCCTGGTAGAATCGCTAGTTTCGCAAACTGCAGATGGAGCGGGGGGAGGGTTTTATGCTGCTAATTAGCTATGATTGCTTAACGTTATAACTACCACAGGTAGGCTCTATGGTTTATATATTTACACTTTTTTTATACACCTAATGGCCTACCTATGTCAGTTATAACGTTGAGCAATCACTAGCTTTTTATCAGCATAAGAAAAAAGCGATCCTTATCGTAGACATGTGACCGGTGGCTGCCCTGTCCTGGCCGTCTGACCCATGAACACTCTGCGGAACGGCTCCATTTGCAGTTTAAAAATATAATAGAAAATGAAACATTGCCTCTGATTTCTGTGCATGGAAGAAAGCAAAGTTTATGCTTTTGTGGACAAAATTTAACTGGCGTTTGTCTGTCTGTGTACAAAATGCAGCAAGGCATTATTTGATTGTTGTCATTAAATAATGCTTTTGTGGCACGGAATGTATTTTGTGGATGAAAATAAGCACTTGACACTTGGCGACCCATAAGGCACACCAATAATTTGCCCTCTTTAGAACTGTGATACATCTCCTATTATGTTGTGTGGATTGCAATATTTTTTGTACAGCTGTGCTATTGTTCTTACTGATGGCTTGGAACCTATCCCAAGAAGCACACTCTGAATAAACGTGTTTTATGCTACAGTATATATGATTGCTGTCATAGTTTTTGATGGAACAGCACCAACCCACATTGCGTTCCGTCTTGCTCTTTATGGTCAGCAAGTGAAAGAGACCCAGTGATCTCTGTGTTGCGTGAAATGGATTCATGCATGGATCCTTGATGGTGGAACGAGCTAAACACCTACACCCAGTCAGCAGAGTCACTCATGTTAGTTGGGCCAAAATATTTCAAATCAGTTGTTAGTTGTTAGTTCATAAAACCAACTTCCATACCTATTAAAAGACGAGTGTATATTGTTAAAATCATATATTGGCCGGGGCTAATTATGTTTTCAAGAAGGTTGTGTTTTTAATATAAATCAGTATAATTCCATGTACACACCCACACACCTTGTTAGCATAGGCCATTGGAAGATGAATTTAAATGAACATATTTACTGTAGCATGTTAACAACAGGGCAAGTTAACGTTTTATATATTTTCTTTTAAGGAATAAATTTGAGGAAAGAAACAAAAAACCCAATGGGCAATCGCATTATTCTGTACAATCTGGCTTTCGCTCAGATTGCACAGGATAATGATTTCAGAACAGAACCTACTGCCAAACACCAGAGTGAGTATTTCCCACTGTTTACGGAAAGAAGCGAACAGTACATTCATAACATCACAACAATTTAAGCAAGTTTTTGTGCTTTTATCTTATACCCCACAAGATGGCACTAGCTAATATTATTCTGAAATTATTAAGGTTATCTGAGGGCACATTTAATATTATAGAAATATCAAAAGTATGTTTGTAATTTAACGGCAGACAGTGAGATGAATGCAAACTTTCAGGACTGAGTAGCAAATTATTCGAACAGTTGATGATACAGAGCGAGAGGAACGTATTCCTACCAACCAGCATGATACTAGAATGTATCTCCTCCCCACAGACAGTCTTGCTGCTAGTTTTTTTTTAACAATATTTTAATATTCAGAAAAGATATCGTAAGGTCTTTAGTTTAAGTTTTCACTGATATATATCTGGAGTTATTTGTGTTTAATTTGTATTTAAATCTGACACATGAAATGTCCTAAAATATACACAGGACTTTTTTTTGCTAAAATAAAAACTAATAACTCCTGACTACGTGTAACAACTTTGTCATAATTACTTAATATTTAGTTAATATTTCCCAT
Organism: Petrocephalus sullivani; assembly: GCA_026780845.1. Taxonomy (NCBI): domain Eukaryota; kingdom Metazoa; phylum Chordata; class Actinopteri; order Osteoglossiformes; family Mormyridae; genus Petrocephalus; species Petrocephalus sullivani. The sequence goes on from JAODKM010000001.1 coordinate 20,381,197, forward strand.
GTCGGGTAGATACTCTTGCATCCTCTCTTCTTTTTTTTGGGGGGGTGGGGGGTTAGATGATGCTTGTTTTTGCACGTAACAAGACAGGAATATACATCCAATGACAGAAAAAGAAATTATTTAAATGTGATTTTATTGTTTCCTAAATGTAAGCCAGACGTCATGCCAAGAAGCCGTTTAGAGCACAATAAATGCATTGGTCCCGTTATTTTAAAATGTTGTTTATGCAGTTTTTATGACACCCCCAGCACACTCAGCAGTCCTTATTGTTCGATGTAAATGGTCTACATCACTCTAGTGAATCAAAGGGGCGGGATCTGCTTATGTTTCGCTGCTTTCCCTTCTGCAGTCGTTTGTTGGCACGTCTCCCTTTTCCTGCCTCCCCGCTCCAGTCTTTCTCCCTCTCCGAACGTTTCCCTGAGACCCACTGGCGGCTCTTTGCCGTCCCTCATTCAGACAGCGGTGCCCGTAAATTAATGGCGGCCGCTTCGGAGGAGAAGATCGACCGCCGGCCCATCAGAAGAGTCCGGTCCAAGAGCGATACCCCGTACCTCGCCGAGGCTAGGATCTCCTTCAGCCTGGAGACAGGTATGAGCACACGTGTTGACCACGCCACGGGGATGACCAAAATATGACGACGCAACTATGATCTCTTTAGACTGCAGCATTTTATATTAAATGACTATTTTAAAATGCTCGGCTCTTGGACGCTGCTTGTAGAGGGTTTATTTAAATAGCGATATGAGTGCGCAGTCCGATTGCTTTGGATTTGGAGACTGTGATTCATGCCTTTTGCTGCGTATAACTGTATATACCTGTTCTGCACGGATGCACTGTTGGGGCGAACGGTCCATTGGCCAGCAGCACCTTGGTCAGCTGTCTTTTGGGAGACTGGTCGCCAAGACATGTTTTGCATGTGTTTATCAGGTTGCCAGTGTTGCACCGTTATTCCTGTGATTTGCTTAATTTAAACAGCGCCCGCGGTTTTGGTGATATGCAAGCTGGGACGGCACGCACCAAGCTTCCCCTTATTCGTTATTAATTTATTTTTTGCAAATCAGGTAATGCCATTTGCAGGGACCAGGCATAACGTTTAGTCTCAGGAAAACTAGACAGCGTCATGTCTGCATTTCTTATTCACAATCGAATATGCGTTGGGTAGCACGGAAGTCACCTGCAGGACAGATCTCTCACTGGGATAAAGTGGCTCGCATTTGTGAAATGGTATTAAAAACGTGAACGTTTTTCTTCGCTTTTGCACCATACAGTGCAAATACAGAAGCACGCCTGACTTCCCGCAGTCGTTTAACGACAATTACAGTAACACGTCTATTATAACGCTCTTCACAAACTGCAGGGCAAGTTAATGCATCCCTTGTTACCATGGCGACTTGACATAATTTAGCGACAATATTAATGACCCTTGATTTTTGTATTCCTTTTATATTTATGTTTTCAAATATTTAATTAAATTTAATTTGGTCTGATTGCACCTTTAAGATTCTCTTAAGCAAGATTTTTTAAATGGGCCAAAGACAATAGAAAAGCGAGTACGCTTTCCAAAGACTGACTACGTGCGGTAATGTGGATTAGGTAGCCTAAGGTACAAGATTTGACTGAACTGCCAAACTAACGGAGCTGTCCACGGAAGTGTGGTTCTGAACCAGTTATTGCGCTGCAGAGTCCGCCTTGTCCGGGATTGGCCTGATTAAAAACGCTGATCAGTGTTTAGTGAACCAATCCGCACTCTCGCAGCAGGGTATGCATTTTAATGCATATTTAATAACATCATTTCATTGATAACTACAGCGAAATCCATAACTAATGAGTTTAAAGTCATGACTGAGTCACAGGGAGTTTTTTATCCGAGCAGTGCATGCCATAATGATGTTCACCGCTCAGGAAATACATATCAGTTGTTTCCCGGTGGTGGTCTGTTTAAAATAGCAGCATTTCAACACCCACGTTAGGTGAAAACGTTGCAGTTACTTAGTGGTTATGCTAAGCGTGCTTTCACAAAGAGGATTTTGTTTAGTGCTATCCAAAGTCCTTTCAGCCGTTTCCCTATTTTCATGCACATGCTCTTCTAAGAAGCTTTTCGATGCAAAAATTTTTATAGTTCTTTATACTTCTTCAGAAACCTGGAGAGACCTGTCCCTTGGGGGACAAAATCTCTCTTGCCTGTCAGGGCCACACCAGCATGTGGACTGTTTTTGTTTTAAGTTCTTCATTCTCCTGGGGCTGGGTGCCCTACTCTTCTGAAAAATACAGCATGACCCTGCCGTCAGCCCACTTGTACTGCTGACCCAGAGAACTTACCGTACAAACAGTAGACAGACGCCCATTTTCAGATTTAATTCTGCATTCTCTGGTTTACAGCACATGCTGTGAGCCTGCATGTTTTGAATCTATTTCCTATAGCCATTGGAGTTGATGGTGTAAATTTCTGATTTACTGTAACCCACCAGAAGGATAAACAAGGTCATCCTGTCAGAGTCTGACACACCATTGACTCAGAACTGGCCAAATATTTCTGTGTCTATATGTGTGTGTATACATTTCTCAGGATATGCTAACAGCAGGTTTCTGAAACTGTACCATCCAACAAACCTCAGTTGTAGCTTAATATATAAATATGGTTGGTTCGCTTACACTGAATCTGCATCTTGCAGTGCTCCTGTAGGACAAGCTGACGCATCCTGAGTGTCTCTGGTAAAATAACTTCCACATCCAGTTATACGATGACATCAAGCAACAGAAAAATGTGAAATTTAATTTGACTGGTGAGCCATTCACGTCGACCTGTTTCGCACGGCTAAGTTAATTATCCCTTAATTCGATTATTGGCAGGTTTTCTTGCATGTCTTTAGCCTGAATCCTTGCTGAGTTTTGGCTCAGGAAAAACAGACCCATTTAATTGCTGCTAAAATTCTTTTTCCCAGCTCTTGTGAGAGACAATGTGATAATATTCTTCCAGAGTCCTGCAGTGGCATCTAAATCCTCAGGAGTTGGCTGCTACCTTTTGGTTCATTTTGACAGGGGAGCTCTGGCATTGGTCCATTTTGCCCACAGGGCTCTCCATGTCTGCCTGGCTCTGAGGCCTTTGGTGGCGCAAGTTGAGTGTTTCTATTGATGCTCTGGGCGCAAGGTTATCTTTAAAAGTGCACAGTGTTGCTTAGCAACAAACCTAGCCGTTAAGGAACCGGTATGAAAATATCCAGTCGAGCCCCGTTAGTGACCCAGTCATCGCAAGGTTGCCCCTAAAGGTGTCCACTGTCGCTTAGCAACTAAAAGAGTCCAAGCACAGTCACAAAGCCACCACTTTGAACATGGCCTGTCATCCTGGGAGTGCCTGGGAGTGAAACAAGAACCTGAAATTGATAGTGGCAAAGCGTTTTATGTACCAGTCTCGCGGCAGAGATCGCCAAGTGTTGGTGTCACTATAAATTCTGCCACTTTTCCGGCTGATGTGACAGTTCACTGCTGGGAGTCGAGGGGAACTTGTGTTTCCATTTCCCGAAAATTCCCCTGGGGAATTCATTTCCCCCTTTGCTAGTCAGACATAAGTACCATCAATATGCTGCTGTGTCTATGAAAATTAGCTATGTTTAAAGTAGAAGTGGGAAATTATTCACGATTTACACATAAATGTTAAATGCTGAATGAAAGGCTAAATTCTCAGAAGGCAATAGCCAGTTTCTTCTTCTCCACATTTCCACCATAAGAGAAAAACATCGCGATGTGTTCTGCACACGTTTCCGTGTGTCCGCACCCAGAGGGAGTTGATGGCTGCTCAGTCAGAGTGAGAGAAAGAAATCAATTCATAAAAATTGTTCAAAACTGTTAAATTACTTAAAAAAAAATTTTAATCAACAAAAGAAAAACCAGAAATGGATGACAATGGGAAACATCTCTTCTGTGTTGTTAATTGAAAAATGAATCCTACAAAAATGGTCACCACTCTCACAAATCAACAAATTATTAATCTGTGAAACAGTGACTGATATCAGTATACAATTATGGCCTTACTAGCTGAATGTAGTTTCATTAATTAAAACAGCTCATTACATCTGCTTGTTACATTTGTTACATGATAATATTTCACATGTAAACACAGCCAGCCTGTTTATGTACTCCTTGGGATAGGAGCGTGTCACGCAAACTCCTGGTGTATGTCAGGCTCAGGCTGTGTGTCACTCATGGTTGCTTTTCAAGTTTATCCTGGAAGACAAGCCCCTGCTGGGAGTTTCGCCCATGTTCTCTTAGTGGTTACAGTGCAGAGGTTCCATGATTCTTGAATAGGCTTTTTTTAAAGGTGAAGATATCTAGGCACACACCTCTCCACTTTTACACAGAATATCCTTCAATGCTAGACATTAACAAAACACGACAAAATGCTTAGGAACATAACGTGTTCAGTGCCAAGAAAAAGAAGAAAAAAGGATCCATGGATTCTTCTGGATTCCACTGCTCCTCAAAATATTAAGCGCCTTCCACATCTTTCTTGGGGAATATTGTGGAAGGAAACAGCTTTACTCTTGCCCACCATCAAAGTTCCAGCGCTGGGGTTTGTCAAGACCCGAAATAACCTCTTTGCCATTTTGTTTGCATGACCTCCTTCCACAAACCCGGGCCTGAAACACAGCTGTGTACATTAAACCTGAGCAGATGCTGGTGTCACAGCACCACCGCGGCTTGGAAAGAGGCCAGGGAAGATTCCTCATCTTATTAAACGCGTTGGTGGATGGAGACAATAAGCTTTATGCTCCGAACCCCAATGACTCACACGCCATCTCTACTCACATAAAGAAAAACCCTCTTTCTTCCGTTCTGAAAAGGACGCAATTGCCAGGGAGTATGGAATGGGTTTTTCCGGCATGTTTTAAGTATGGCTGTGTGGGATGTTTTTGCCGTTGTGAGGCAGTGAACTGGTTTTATAACCATGTAGTAATTCCAGTATCTCATTCAGACTGTTTTACTCCCTCTGAAATGCCACAGAATGCACTGATCTATGAGGCAGAAGTTAGCCTTAGTTCCACTATGATCCCAAACAGCCTATCAAAAGACAGACAGCACTAGGTCGCCCAATCACTAGACTGATATCTCTTTTATAAATCAATGAAGTGAGATCTGTTAAATCCAGATATTTATGGCATTCCACCTCTTCGGCAACACATTAGAAGAACAGAGGCAGGAGAGGCCCTCACTTCTATTTAGCATCCATCCATTTTCAAATCGCTTATTCAGTATGGGTCACTGGGTCTCTTTGGCAGGTAACAGAATTAGCCTTCATATTAATAAACGCTTCAAGTGAGAGGTGTTATGGGTAATTATGGGGAGGCAAGCATGGACGAATGTGCCAGAATACAGAGACTGGCTCTGCTTTCAGTATCCGTGGCAATATGGGTGATGCTTGGATCTCCCCACATAATGTCAAGCGACAGCACACCCGGTGGAATCATTGCTTCAGCTACGGCGTGGAATCAACCAGGTCGAGACGTGTGTGGCAGGCATCAGTTTGATGTGAGGCAACTTCATCTGATCCCACAGCTGTCATTAGTGATTCTTTGGGGGTGGCATGTAGACAGACTGAGTACTGCTGAATTTTTGACCAGTTAAAGGCTTGTCTTCTGCACTTAGCAATCTGTGCTATACCCCTGAGCTCAAAATGAATGCTAGAGGTGGACATGACACAAGCTGATGTCCCAGAACTCAGACAGTGGTAACAGAGATTGCCATGACTTCCTGGGGTTAGACTTTAAACATTTCCAGCTATCTTTATGGCACTATTGACATGTACTTCTGTGATCAGCTTGTAGAGAAAGATTATATGTCCATCCATCCATCTTCCGAAACCACTTATCTTGTTCGGGGTCATGGGGGGCCCAGAGCCTATCCCAGAAGCTATGGGCACGAGGTGGAGAACAACCCAGGATGGGGGGGCCAGCCCATTGCAGGGTACGCTCACACACCAGATACTCCAACATGCATGCCTATGGGAAATTTGGCAATTTCAGTTAGCCTCAGCATGTTTTTCGGACTGTGCAGGGAAACCGGAGGAAACCCCATGACAACACGGGGAGAACATGCAAACTCCACACACGGAACTTGGGCCAGAGACTTGCACCCAGAAGTGTGAGGCAACAGTGCTAACCACGGCACCACCATGCCAGCCCCAGGTTATATGTCAAAATAAATATATATATATATATATTTTTTTTTTTTAAGTATTCTTTGATTGATGAGTCACGTTATTCGTGCCTTGACTGGGAGGATTGGAGCTATTCCAGTCAAAACATCATGGGATGTTACTACTAGATAACTGCAAATAAACAAAACAGGAAGATGACTGGATGTCACAGCATCAGAGTTGGTGAGCCCATCATAATGCTCACATATGTATGTGGCACTCAGTGGCCTTCTGATTGCTTTCCGTCTTTTTTGCGTGGAGTCAGAGGCTCCTAGGAACTCCAGACTGCTTGGGAAGTACTTCCAAGAGCTCATGCCACTCTTATTGGTTACCATGTCCCCTACTCACTGCAGCAAGATTTACATTAAAAAAATCACCCAACAGGCTTCAGAAAAGCTAAAGAGAAGCACATGAATACTGAAGAACACATGTAATCTGCAGGTAGATTTCTCAACCTGTCGTGGGAAGGCTTTGTTGTTTTATATGCAAATTAGGGGCAAAATCTCATTGTCGGGGGGGAGAAACCGCAGGCTGACCCACCTCACTTGCAGCGGCATCGTGGCATTCATTGCCAACGGCCTAAGTCATAGGAAGGCTGCATCTGCTAAGTTGGGAGGCAGTAGATCATCGGTGTCTATCCACGTGCCTGTCTCCCATTAGATTTACTTTATTGAAAATCTTTGTCGAACCCCACCTGGGCTCAAAGTGCAGTGACCACAGTTTCCCAGATAAGGTGACAGCGGCTTTTTGGGCTTTTTTGTATGAACCTGTGAGTTATGTGTTGCAATGCACGCCCAGTTACTACAGCACACACATCCACATCACTTTTATTCTGATCTTTATTTAGAATTTATTGTATGTTTTTAAAATGCAACACGCTGCTCATACATGACATAATTTGGTAAAGCTGGTAAGCTTTTTCTGAGCCAGCCAGATTTATAGATTGACTCTACTGGTTAGTTTCTTCTAGATAGTGTCTCTAAGCTTAAAGCAAGATTTGTGTATTTGACCCCAGTGTCCTGGGCTTCTAGTCTCATAAAATGTTAGCATTGGATGGTCACTGGTGGAGAGACTGAGGTAAGGGAGCATCAATACTGTTACTACATCATCCATTCCTGGGCCATTCCAACCAATGAAAATTCAGTTATCAAAACTCAGAGCATCACAGCCCATTGCTCTTACATCATGTATACTCACAGCATTACAGCTGAGTATAATTGCATCATCAATGCTCAGGGAATCACTGATTACAACTATTATGCATTTCATAGTCACAGATCCACAGCTGAGTACAATTATTCACTTATGTCTTTTGATGACACTACTTTTAAGCCAGGCTATTGGAGGTGACAGATTGTGGTGACACAAGGAGAACATGCAGTCATCACATGCAGAATCGTGGGCTGGGAATAAAACCTGCAGGCCAGGTGCCCAGATCACCATCCTGTGCACTGATCCGCTGTTTAGCAGCAATAATTTTCTTTGCACATGAATGAAGCATAAAGAAAAGGCTGGAATTCCTTCCAAGCGGGTAGTTGAGTCATGGGAATGACCACGAGGCAGGCAGCAGTCCAGTGAAAAGGCTGAATACTGGAGACAGGAGCACGCCAGCATTCTGGTAGGGTGCTTTCAAACAGGCAAAATATTGATCCTATTTCAGTCTCCTCCACCGCAATTACTGGCATTTGGTGTAGCTTCTGGGCATGTGACCAGTTCAACCTCTAAGGCAGGGGGAAAGGGGGAGGGGGTTACACTGCTGTTTTACTTCTCAGCTGTATAATTCACCCAAAACTATTTAGCTACCAGATTACCTACAGGCAGTATCTGTATGGCAGTATGACTGACAGTTTCAGGTTGTCAGGCTATATTATTCTCTCCAAGGGGGAATATTTTTCTCTCTTGGCTCACACATATAGCAACCCACTGGATGTAGCCTGAACACCAAAACCATCCCTGTATGACTCTTCTCTGATACTTCTTTGGAAAACATCTCAGAATCTTACTGTTTGTTCAGTGATTGTTTTACCAGAGACTTTCAGGATGAGAATCTTGCCCTAGGGCTTAACAGCCGGTCCCCCCAGGACGTAAGCTTCCAGTGCCAGGCCACCCACCACCTCGCTAGCGGTGCCTGGAGCATAGCTGAGCATATCCGGGACACGGCGTGGTTCAAATTAAAAGCTAAATCTCTTCATGTCCAAATGCACTCTATAGCTTGTCAGACACATGTATTAATGTCTTTCATATTTCTTTAACGGTGTGATACGGACAATATATATTTTAAAATGTGATTATTAAATTATAATTATTATAGCTTTGCGTTTTACTTTAAAATGACGGAAAACTGCATTAATGTATTAATTTAACAACAGCTTTTCTGTCTGTTCATGGAGGTGGCTGTATTTATGGAAACCCATTGAAGTTCCCTAGCTCTGATTATGCCAAGCCTTGCAAAATGCAGTTAATACAACCCAGAGACCAAACTCTGATTCATTACTCGGGCCTCTGACGCCGTAAACTTTCAGTATTAGAGTGCAATGTTCCAGTCCCCCTTGGGGATATTCCAGGCCAGAGATAATTAGTCGTTTCCTTCCTGGTAACAGCGGGAGTCAAATAACCTGTAATTAGCATTGCACAGTTTATTGGAAGTAATTGCTGGATATCGACTCCAACATGCTGCCTCTAGTGTGCAGAATATGTGTTGTGGAGGCTCAGGAGATGCGGCAGCACAAAAAATGCCCCCGGAGGTGTGAGGTTTGCTTGGTGGCATAAGGGGGGGGAGACAAAGGGGCTTTGGTAACCAATTCAGGGGGAAGGCAGTTCTTGCCCCAAGCTGGAGGGCGAGTGGAGCAGGAGGCAGTGGCCCCCTCAGGGTGGTCGTCTGCTAGGCTGCTCAGTCACAGTGGATCAGCAGCACAAGCAGCTTGCCTACCCTGGACCTTCTCCCTTAGCATTACTTATGGGTGGTCTCCAGGTCAACCATGAGGAACTCGTTACTGTTGTCCACCTGCTTGGTGCTGATCGATCCCTGCCGATTCCTTGTAGGCCACCGCACAGTGTGCGATTAGCTGCCCAGGGTGGGCAGGGTAAACACTCACTGACCATTGCTGACTGAAATAATCAAATTTGAACTGACGAACCAGCATGGATTTCAAAGCCTCTTGTCTCTGCTTACTACTTATATCCACCCTACCTGAATTGCAGAAGTTAATTCCCTTTATCCAGTTTGGCTAGTAGAATGGCATTGTGTACAATGTCAGAATCTTGGAAAAGTTATTCAGTCTTATGACTACTCTGGGTGTTTAAATCCTCAGACACACTCTTCCAGTGTGCCCAGCTCGTAATAAGAACAGCCCTGAGTTTGTGGAATAGGGGTTGGGTCGTGCATCTATTTACAGGGAGCGGAATCAACATTTGTCTTCCTGAGCGACGGGAACACAGGAAGCCACGTTCTAAGTGTTATTGGCTTTTCTGAGCATTATTTACAAAAAACAATTTCATCATTCAGCCCGGTGCAGTGAGCAGCACAGAAATGCATTTTCAGCAATGACCCATGTCGCTTTCAAACTGAATTTTAAAGGTGACAGAAAGAGATAAACAGAAGACATGAAGGAAAAGAACAGAACATCAAGCTCAATATCAGCTCCCAGTAAATCAGCGATCAGGGCTGCATGTTTGGGGGGGTGTGGGAGGACCTGCCTCTTAAATCTTTGAACAGAGGTATTGCCACATCCAACTTAAATGTCCATGTTAGAAAATTAAAGAATCCCTACGTACTTGTGCTTGTACAAAGGCAAGTAAAAAGTACTGTCATTATTATGTTTACCCGAATCCCCCTCAGAGTTGTATAGATTTTCTCCAGGTGCACAAAGACAACCTGTTCTGCTTTTTAGTTGGCCATAAATTGGCAGTAGTGTGTCAATGTGTGTGCATGTGTGTGTGCCCGCAGTCTTAGTGTTATATTATAAGTCAAGACTGTCCATTGTAGTGATTTTGAGAGAATTATAGTGGGTGAATTTAAACTTCTCCCTCTCAATTTTCTTGGAGTGTATTCATCTGTAAATACAGCTAACTCTAAAAGTAGGTTTCTACAAAAGAGTTAGTAATGGGAACCTGCCGAGTGCATCATTGGAACTGGCACTGCTTGGAAGTAAAGCCTAGTCCCATTAAGAAACATGTGACTTTTTGTCAATTATGCATGGCCAAAGTCAACACAGAGCCATTTAGCCAGTGGCACAATGAATCATGTGGCTGTCTATAGATCAGAAGATTCTGTGTTTGACTGCTGGCTAGTTTGACCTCCCCCTTTTTCTGCAATTTCCATTGGGATTAATAAACAATCAATCACTCTAACCTACCTACTCTATCGTTGCTGAATGTCATGCTTTTCTTATGAATAGAAAATAAGAAAACAAGGAAACATATAACCCTTCATGCCATATTTCAAGCACTGCACTCCACCCAGATCACTATACTTAAGGTGTCAGGGATCGTCTACTTCTGGGTCCTCGTGGCGATCGTCTGACTGGTGTGTGTGACAGTACCCACCCCCTCCAGGACCGGCACCAGACGGCCCTGGCTAGGAGGATACCCTGGGATGACAGTAGTCCACCACCAGGTTTGAGAATAAAGAGGCCGGAATCCATGAGCACTACACAGGGCCATAACCGTCCCAGTCGACGAGGTACTGGAGGACGCGCATCAAGGATCCGACGCATGGTGTACACAGGACCACCGTCAATAATACGGGATGGAGGAGGGGCGGGGGCGGGCGGGACCAAGGGGGAGGTGATGAAGGACTTGAGCTGAGATATGTGAAAGACTGGATGAACCCGGAGTGCCGGAGAGAGCTGGATTTGATAGGTGACAGGATTAATCCGGTGGGTGATGCGGTAAGGTCCGATGAAGCGGGGAGTGAGCTTCCGTAAGTCAGTGTGGAGGCCGAGGTTCTGGGTGGAGAGCCAAACCATGTCACCTATATATATATGTATATATATATATATATTGTACTAATCATCCCAGTGGGTGCCGGCGGTGATGTTGTATAGTATATTGATGGTTAGCCTTTTGGATGGCTGAACGAGCTAGAGTCCAGAGTCGCCAAACCGTTGCATACCTTACCTCAAATGGGCAGAGATTGTTGCCGGATGAGGTGTGCAGGTTATGTGAGAGTTCAGCCCAGTTGAGGTAGCAGGCCCAGGAGCGCTGCCTATCTGCGACTAAGCATCTAAGGTAGCGCTCCAGTTGTTGGTTGGTCCGCTCCATCTGACTGTTGGTTTGTGGATGGTAACCAGATAAAAGACTGCAGGTAGAGTTAAAAAGACGGCAGAAGGCCTTCTAAAATCTGGCAGTGAATTGAGGCCCTCTGGCCCTCTGACACTTATGATGTGCTCTAAAATCAGCTCAGCTGTAGTTTTAGCTGACGAGTGTCCGGCCAGGGCTACCAAGTGCACAGCTTTGGAAAAGCGATCAACGATGGTGAGTATTGTATTTTTCCCTTCTGACTCCGGCAAGCCAGTAACAAAGTCCAGTACAATGTGTTACCAGGGCCGATGAGGAACCGGGAGAGGTTGCAGTTCACCTGGGGAGGGTTGAGGGTTTGGCCCTAGCACACACTGGGCAGGCCCGGACGAACTCTCAGACATCGCGGGCCATGGAATGCCACCAGAAGGCGCAGTGGAAGGGTCATTCTGGTGCTGGAGTGGCTTGCCAGAGCAGAGGAGTGAGCCCAGGAGAGGACATCGGGCCAAATGGAGGTTGGGGTGTAGAGTCGTCTGGGCATAGTACCTGCCAGAGCAGGTTCCATGGTCTGTGCCTGGCGTACCCTGGTTTCTCTGGTGCGATGATCCGGGTGGTGGGTACAACAGGTGCAGGGTCTGCTCGGGGATTGTTGGCTTCATGCTGGCGGGAGAGTGCTTCAGCCTTGGTGTTTTTGGACCCTGGGCGGTATGAGAGGTGGAAGTTGAACTGTTAAAGGAACAGTCCCCATCGCGCCTGCCGAGGGTTGATTTGTTTGGCGTGCTGGATCGTGATGAGGTTCTGGTGGTCCGTCCAGACCGTGAATGGTTCACTGCCGCCCTGGAGCCAGTGACACCATTCCTCCAGGGCCCACTTGATGGCCAGCAGTTCACAGTCCCCTACCCCGTAATGCTGCTGAGTAGGGTTGAATTCCCTGGAGAAGAAACTACATTGGTGTAGTTTCTAGTCTGAACCTCAGTGGGAAAGGACTGCCACGACACCCATATCTGAGGGGTCCACCTCCAGAACGAAGGGTTTTGTTGAATCTGGGTGAAGAAGGATAGGAGCGGTGGTAAAAAGGTGACATAGTTCTTGAAATGCGCTGATGGCATCCAGGGTGAGATGAAAGTGATGAGGAGAAGGACGGGTCAGGGCGGTCAGTGGTGCTGCAACTGTACTGAAGCCCTAGATAAAACGCCGGTAGAAATTGGCAAACCCCAGAAAACACTGTACTGAAGCGTCTTGGGTAGGGGCTAATGACGCACAACTTCCAGCTTCTGGGGGTCCATGGCCACACCCTGGGGCGAGAAGACAAAGCCCAGGAACATGGTGGAGTGCTGGTGGAAAGCACATTTCTCCAACTTGCAGTACAGTTGCAGTCTCTTGAGGACCGACCTGACATGCTGAATGTGCTCTTCCACTCATCGCCCTCCCTGATGCGGACCAAGTTATAGGCACTTCAGAGGTCCAACTTGGTGAAGTGGGTGGGACCATAGAGGGCATCCAGGGCGATGCTTGCTAGAGGAAGGGGGCGTTGGCTCTTGATGGTGATCTGATTGAGCCCCCGATAATTGACACAGGGTTGGAGGCCACCATCCTTCTTCTTAATGAAGAAAAACCCTGCGGTGGCTGGCGAGGACGAGAGCCTGATGGTACCCTAGCGGAGAACTTTGGCAACTCAAGTGCTAGGATGCGGTCAATAGTAGACTTTTCAGGCGTAAAACCTAACTGCTTCAGTCGCTGGTAGACAAGCAAGTGATCACGGATCCTATTAAGGATGACCCAAGCAAGGACCTTGCCCGGCACAGAGAGCAGTGTTATTGTAATTGCTGTAATTGCTGCAATCCAGGCAATCACCCTTCCCTTTCCAGATAAGGACAACAAGTCCCGTTTTCCAGTCAGTTGAGATGATGCCTGTCTCCCAAATAGAAGCAAATATTGCTTGCAATGCCAGCAGGACAGCCTTACCACCAGCCTGGAGGAGTTCACCTCAGATACCACAGATCCCCGGGGCCTTCCCCGCCCCCAGGTCTCCCACATCACATTCGAGTTAGCAGCTGCACCCAAGTCTGCTAGTTCTTCACTCAAACTCATCAGAGACAGCTTGATCTTGGAGTCTGGAAAAGTCCAGACTTGTTCTCCTAGCAGGAGGCATCCTACTGGATCTAAGCTGAAGCTTCAGAGTAGCAAAAACAAGTCTGTGGTCCGAATTCACAAACTGGGCTCTTCTGTAGACTCTGCAGTTATGCAGGAGCCTCCAGTGATTGGCCACAAGGATGTGATCGATCTCCTTTGCCGCACCACCAGTATTGCAGTACCAAGTCCAACGATGCTGCTCAGGGCGCTGGAACCAGGATCCAGGGTATAACCTGGATAACCACCTACAGAGATCTGGCCAGTCCCCGGTCTGCGTACCTCAGATAGAGTGCCACTGAAATGCGGAGTTTATTGAGCTCCCCCGACAGCAGAGAAAGATGGTCATTGTGCCGGAGAGACAAGACGTTCCACGACACCTACACTTATAAGCTCACAGCCTCCTAGGGCAGCACAGAGAAACGCCCTGAGTGCAAGATCCAGTGGCAGCCTGTCAACATTTGTCTGTTAGCAAGTAAGAAGACATTAATCATATGTAAGGTTGTATTGGTTATATTACACCCCTGCAACCTGGCCAGGATAAGTGGTTGGAAGATGCATGAATGAGCGTTAGCCCCTCCTAGGTGTGCCCTGCAATGGCTCGTAGTTATTGGAGTTGCAGAAAAAATACCAAGAACATGACCTCAGTGTCCTCAGTGGTAGATATAGGCATGAATACATGGATGGTAACATTGCCTGCCCCCTGAATTAACATCAGTTTAATTGCTACAGTATGTGTACATAACGATTAAGACTAATTATAATAGGTGACAAATTAATCACAAACAAGCCATTCCAGCATTTGCAATTATCTGGTTCTGGTTTGTTGATTCTCTGTCGCCGTGCTACAGTAGTGTTATTTGTGCACTTGAAACTTAATTAAAATTAAATGGCAACAGACTCAGAACTCACTTCATTGAATGTCAGTTATGTGCATTAAGCAGAAGCCACTTGGAAAAGTGTGATTTTCATAGGCACTGTAGAGATTGTCAGAGTGCAACTGTGGTCTATCAAGAGATTCTATAATATATTTGATTACAGGTGAGCAGATAAACTTCCAGCCAAGGACACCCAGCTGTCTGCTAAAGGCAAAGGAAAATACAGACATGCTACTTATACATAGTTGCTGGAATAGTTTAAAATAATTAGGCTGTGTATTGTATCTGTTATACTTTTATTCATTTGTATGTTTAGCCTTGGCTGTTTAATTATAAATCCAAATTACATCTTCTAATTGCTTATCCTAGATAGGTCTCAGGGACAATCTCAGGAAGCAGAGGGGACAGGGAAGGGGACACCCTGGACAGGATGGCAGTTCATTGCATGGCACATGCTCACACAGATGCTAAGCCCGATTTATGGACAACAGTTAGCCTAACACAGGGGTGCCCAACTCCAGTCCTGGAGGGCCAGAAGTTTGCAGATGTCCCTGCTGAAACATATCTTAATCAGCTAATTTGCAGCTAATTAGGTATGTTTAAGCAGGGAAATCTGCAAACTGTGTTGGATTATAGCCCTCCAGGACTGGAGTTGGGCACCCCTGGCCTAACAGATTGTCTTTGGACTGTGGGACAAAACCAGAGTACCCAGAGTTACATGGAGAGGAAATAAAGACTCCACACACAGGCAGAGAGAGCAAGGGTGCGAGGCCATCTTGCCACCTCTGCGTCAGGCCTTTGTATGGTGAAATACGTCTACTGGGTATCCATCTCAGGCTTCTCAGATATAGTCCCAAAAAAACCCATTTTAGTTTATTATATTGTGTGTGTAAGTTTAGAGAAGGTTTGTGGGCCAAGCAAAGGCACCCCTGGGGCTGGATTTTCCCCACTGCGTTCCTGATAATAACTGAGGGCACAGGATGCGATTGGGGGAAAATGGGACAGCAGTGGTTATGATGTCATACAGCATGACTAATGGACTCATGATGGGGCGGGGGGGGGGGGGGGGGGGTCTGGGGGCAAGGGCGTCTGCAGGGGGCTTAACCGGGGGGCCCCTCGGGGAATTTAGGCGTTCGGGGGTGGGGGCCCG
>JAODKM010000001.1:20398107-20412920 GCA_026780845.1 Petrocephalus sullivani
GGTGCGAAAGTGCGTACCGAACCGACAGGGTCGTACCGAAACATTCGAATACACCGGGGCGTACCGGTCCACCCCTACCATTGACAATAACATTCTTCAAATATTAAGTATGAATCATAATACTTCCTTGTGACCATGGTTTAAATTTTGATTTATCACCGCTGGTGCATCACTTAGCACATAGTGGTTGTGGCAACGCCCCACTATGGTAGGTGTCCTTTATTTTTATGCATGAAATGTGGCAACCCTAATGATTACAGGAGACCAATCAGCACGCAGCAAGAATGCAGCGCTTAAGTCAGGGGTGTCAGACTCCAGTCCTGGAGAGCCGGTGCCATGTGTAATTTAGCTCTTTCCCTGTCCCACCACAAACGATTGAGCTGTGTGGTAATTAGCACAAGGAGCTGCGAGGCGTTGAATCGGGTGTGTTAAACGAGGGTAACCCCAAAAATGTGCAGGGCTCCGGACCCCCAGGACTGGAGTTTGACACCCCTGGCTTAGTAAAATCCAGGTCCTTTTAACTGAAATGGTAGTTTACAAATCCTGTCCTAGCTCAAAGTGTTCAGGACAACATGGATTATCTGGTCACCCTAGTGGATTAGATCAGTGTTTCCCAACCCATTCCTCTGGGAACACTGGACAGTCCACGTTTTTGCTCCCTCCCAGCTCCCAGCCTATCAGGAACACCGAGTACCTGGTACAGTTGCACTGGGAGCTGAGAGGAAGCAAAAACGTGGATTGTCCAGTGTTCACCGAGGACTGTGTTGGGAAACTCTGGATTACATGACTAAGTTAGGACTGCCACACGTCCCTTAAAATACGGAATCGTCCTGTTTTTGACACGAAAATTTTGCGTCCCGTTTTTAATCAAGACGGGGCGCGGTTTGTCCCGTATTAGAGTTTGTATGAAAACGCGGCTGGATTGATTAGATCCATTTGTCTTATTTATAGTCAATAGGTTATGGCTGAGTTATGGTGGGTATATGGGTGAGTTATGGTTATGGCTGAGTTAACAATGTATATCCTGAAGATTATTTTAATTTATTAAGAGTTATGCAATTTAAATTTTGATATAATGCAACCGATTTCGTATGTCAACGCCAATTTGATTACAATTTGATTTTTATTCAGTTTATTTTTATGTCCATTGATAATAACGTACTTCAAATATTAAGTATGAATCGTAATACTTCCTTGAGACTATGGTTTTGATTTACCACCGCTGGTGCGTCACTTGGCATACATAGTGGTTGTGGCAACGCCCCACTATGGTAGGTGTCCTTTATTTTTATGCATGAAATGAGTCCCACAGAATCTTGTGCTAAATTGAAACTGATTCAGCGGTTTGTCAACCTAGCCTAAGTACCCTTATACAGACTGGTACTTGGCGTAAGTATAATGTACAAGTTGGTGTCTGTGACATTAGCTGCAAAATTCCCATGAACTAACATGCAAATAACTGTACAAAAAAATAGTTGAAGAAAATTTGATAAACAATATTCTGTTGTAATTTTATGGGACTGTATTCCAAGGACAACCTACCGTTAGCATGACTCCCGCCGCCTGAAAAGCTAACTCCAATCTGCAGAGGCGGGCAGGGATCAGCCAATAAGACTGGCGAAAAGAACTGACCAATCATACAGCCATATACACGTTCGCGTGGGAGAAAACATTTTCTCCCCTGTTACATGGAGTTTTGCCTCTAAGACTTTAAAAAATAGTATAACCAGCAGATGGCAGCTAAGTAACGTCGCTTTGCCTTACGCGCAAAATCTGGTAAGGTCTTTTACCATTAACGCTTAATATAATCTATAATAAATAAATCAACACAAAAAATCTCTTATAAGACGTATGTCACAATGTCGATGCTGCAATCCATGATAACTGAAATCGTTAAATTTATTGGTTTATCCATTCATACATACAGTTTATTAATTTTTGGTTGTCGGAAAATTAACTGGCGCCGATGCAATAATAATGGTATGCTGTGGTTTGAATGAAGGTTCGTCCCGTAGAATTTAAGTTTTTCTTCTATTTTGATCACGAGCGGCTTAAATTATAAGTCGATTAATAGCAGCTTTAGAGTAATGCTTAAAAACGCAATGCGGGTCCAAACTGCAGGGAAGTGGTGTGTCCCTTCGGTAATGCCAATACCAACTGTTGGTACTGCAGGGGGAATAACGTTGAAAAGCGGACGGGTTTACTACAGTACTCTCCGTGCCGTAGGGACTCCCTGCGTTTGCATCCCGCCGCGAAAGAGGCAGGCAGAGAGGGATGTCGCACTCCAGATCCCGGGCGACATGGCCGGAGGTGGTTTACAGAGCATCGCATTTAATTAGACTCCTGATGAGAAGGGAGGGAAAAAGGATAGCAGACCAAACGTTGTAACCTTATGAAATTAAGTGCGGGAAGCGTGCTGTAACAAAATTATGTGCCGTTTAGTAAGCTTCCACTATTTACGTTCAAGCATTTAGCGGGGACTGAGTACAGTAAGTTAGGTATCAACTGGGAAATCTCAAACCTATTTCTATTTTTAAATTCACTTTAGTGTCCACTGGCTACCTAGCTGCATGCGTATTCCAATTCCAACCCTAACAGCGGCTAATTGTAAGAGCAGTAATTAAATCTCCCCAGGCTTGGTTCATCCCTGCTTGTTCACATGGAGCATTAAAAACGCTTCCGTAAATTTCACGTTTGAAGCCAATTTACTGCTTCAAACAGCTAGATTACTGATCTTTCTTCCGGCCGGGGAGAAGAACAAGATAGTTTTCAGTATTAACTTTAGGGTACTTCAGGGCAGCGTTATCAGCACACAACTTTTGATGAGAAAAATTCCTCGCAGTCACTATTATAATTAAGCAGAGAAAAGCGCCCGGATAAAATGCGCCATGCTGATATAATATAAAAGAGAGGGAAAATGAGAATAAAAAATTCCATTCTTGATTTATGGTGGTTTTTGCATCACTACGCAACATTACTACATAGGCGATTATGATTCTCGATTAATTCTGGAGAAGAATGAAGTCTGGGGAAAAACAGGAAAATTCTGTTCGCTACAGATCACAATTAAAGGCAAATGTGGCTTTTTTCCCCCGTAACTGTAATGTCCAGCTGTGTCAGTCGCCTGAAGGAGTTTCAAATTTTGAAGGGGAAAATAAATAACAGTGGAAAGTATGAAAGCAGCTTATGCTCTGGGCGTGGTGCCCGTGTAAGTGGGACTGAGAGGGAGGACAGGGGAAAAACTGTGGGCTGAGAAAATCTCAGAGGTACAGCTGATTGACCTTTGAATGTGGTACAGAAAGTTACATTCAAAACCTTTGGGGATGGATCGTAATCCATAATAAAATGTTGTCAGAATCTTAAGCTAATGTGATGGTTTTGGGCTATAAAAGTAACAGTTTCCCTTGTCACGTACAGTGACCCCACTCTCCGTCATGATCATCTTGACCAAGAGATTACAGGAGACATGACACACAGCCTGACCCAAACCACCCTCTGTAAAGATCCAGTATTAACCTTCTACTGTTACCTGTTCCAATGGAACGGTAGCTAGGGGCCTGTGCTGTTGCTTCAGTCGGGCCAGGCCCAGAGCAGCCAGTCGGGAGACTTGGGAGAATTCCCATTAGCTGTTGTGCCAGTCAGAAACAAAATAATTAGGCTGTGTGGTGTTTCTTCAGCGGTATGGAATTAAGCAAAGATTAACAGTCAATGCACAAACCCCCTCCTGTGCTGATCTCCCTCACACCGCACATGGACACCAAGCTGCACACAACCAAAACACACACAGCACACGTGCATAAAGACAAGAGTAAAGACAAGTGCTCTAACACACACTGGCGAGGAGGAACAGAACGGTTAGGTAGGCTGCGTGAGGCTGGGCCACCATGCTGGCCATGTTGTGACATGCGGTTACGGCGGATAATGGGGGGAAATGGGGGTTACAAAGGACAGAGAGAGAGACATGGCACAGTAAAGGGCTGTGGGGGGGAAATGACGCACAGAGACAGACAGATGTAGGCGATGGCACGGAGTACAGGAAGGAGTGATAGACAGAGAGGTAGAGAGGTTACTCTGTGGTGCAAAGAGACAGCGGTGTGGGCTGTGCTGCCAGGGAGTGGGGTGAGAGACCGTAGGCGCGCTTGCAGAGGGGGCAGAAGGACGAGCCCACTGGTTCTGTGGTCCTCATGTTGTCTCATGCTCTGGGGCTCTGCACAGGCGGTCATGTGTCAGTATGTTAGCATGTGGCACTCAGTGGACCCAGGGGAAGGAGGAGCCGGCAAGGTGGTTATGGTGTCATTATTGGTCCCGTGTTAGGGTGCATGTGTGTTTGGGTCACTGTAAGTGTGTGTATAGATTGTCAGTTTCTAGCTGTAGTAGATACATAGATAGATAAATGGATGGCACTCATTGGATTTTTGGGCCGATGGCTCTGAGAATGCTGCGAGGGGAACAGGGGGTCTGCTGCTCTGAATACGTCCTGACGTGATGGAGCACCCACTGGTGTCAACTGAAATGGCACCGCTACTTCAGGGCAAAGTGGCTGGAAAGTGGTTTTAGGTGTTTCGCACCGTTTTTATTACTTGAAACTAGTGCCCTGCATTCCTGCCCACTTCTGCTGCTGTGCGCGTTTCAGCGTCAGGCTGGAAGTCGGTGATGATCACGTTTCCAGCTGCGTGCAAAATTTGCACAATAGAACTCGGAACGAGATCTGCAATTGCAGCCAAATGTGTTTTTTTTTTCTTCTTTCAATGTGGCAAAAGGGTGGTTTTTGCATTTGTTGTTTTTACACGTTTTTGTGATCATGCATTTAAGAATAATGCAACACAAAGCATTACATGTAATGTATCCAACATCCAGTCTTGTTTTGTGTGTTTTAGTGCCATTTGCTCACAGTCCTCCCCCCAGCTTTTCCCTGTTTACAGTCAAATGCTTCCATTTACGCAAAATAGTACAAAACGATTAATGCCGCTGATGTGGCGGAATCACGCTGTCAGGGTTGGTGGTGTTAGAGTGTGGGTCCCTGTGGTATACGCAGTGTGTGAATGTGTGGGTGGAGGGTGTCCTGGGGCCGCTTAAGGGCAGGTGACAAGGACATTAACTGTAACCTAACCCTAACTCCCTTCATGTGGGGGGGGGTGGTATGCCGCTCAGCCCTTTAGGTGCTAGTGATTAGAAGGTCACCAATCCAAATCTCATCCTTGTCAGAGTGGTCTCATGGTGCTGCAGGACACCAGATAAATGACTGACAATCTGCCAAGCTTTGCCCTTAACTGTGTGTGTGTATATATATCAAAGGAAAGCAAGCTGGGAGATGCAGAAGACGCACTCCAATGTACCTGTACTTTAGAAAATGAAAAATAAAGCATTGCTTCATTAATTACTGATTGCTTGTTTCTCTCAGCCCAGAACCTGCAGCGCGTGTTTTTGGTTTTCCTGTTACTTTCCCTTCATTTTTTCATCTTTCCCTCTTCGCTGTTTTATTAAACCCGTCCCTTACTCTCATCCTTGGGTCTCCTGGTTCTGTTCTCTGTCCCACCTGGACAGAAAGTAAACAGCAGTAAAAGACACGGGTGACTGAGTAGCAGGGAACATCACAGCACACAGGGCGGAACCACAGATATGAATTTTTTCGCCGTGTAGATTCTCCATTAGTATTCTTTGGACAGTTCGCATGAGGATGGCAGGGAGGGTGCAGTGGGAAGTGGAGACCTTCTCACCTGTGTGTTTAACACTGTGCTCACGGTTGATGTGTTGAAGTGGCACAGATTATAGAGCACCTGGCTGGCGCGGCGTAATCGGTGACCCACCTGCTGATGTTCCCCCCAGCAGGAGAGCATTGATTACTGTGTTTAGCAGGTAGATCTCACATGCCCAGGATCACAGCTGATTGGGTGCTGTGCGCACGCCATGTGGGGGGTCTTTGCGAGATTCCTTCCCCTTCTAAATCATGCATAAATACATAATGGGGTGATCATGGCTCAGCTTTAGTATTTAAGATATTTTGTCAGCTAAGATGTGATTGTCTTTACCCAAGGCAAGTTCCTAAGGTCAGCTGAGAGTCACAGTTCACAGCCAGTGGGCACACTGATCTACTTGTTTCAGAAAGCATAGGAAGTGAATCTCAGGCGGGACAGAGTCCATGGTTGTTAATGTGGTGCAGCACCCCCTGCTGAATGACATGCATCAGGGCGGTTTGCATTCCAGTAAAACGAATTCACATGCATTGGATGAAAACTTGCGATCCTGTAATGGAAAAGCAGTTGGTGATGCATGGGTGCATGGATGTTCTTATAAATGCTGCAGTCCTAGTGTGTCTGCTATACAGATATGCTGCTATCAAAGCAGGACTTTTTCAGCATTCAGATGTTCTAATATCACAGTGAGCCAGGAGCCTATCGCAGAAGTCACAGTGCAGGAGGCAGGGGCTACCCTGGACACAGTGTCAGTCTGTCTCAGGCCACACCATTTTGCAGGATTAATGCAAACTACACGTAAAAAAGCATGTGCCAGCCTCTGCAAATCTGCACACAGCATCTGCTCTGACAGCCCCTTTGATTAACCTTCAGCTGAGCTTGGAGCTGCTCTCCCTGAGAGCCAGAAGAGGCTGCTTCCAGACCTTTGCTTCAAAAACCCCATTCCTCTGCCATGGAGTCATCCATATCCTGGATGTATGCATCTAATTCCTCAGCCTTGGGGAGCGAGACGAATTAGGGGGCTGTCTCATTATTTCGTTCGGCAGAATGGAATGGTGCTTTTAACTGCAAGCAGGCTGACAAGGAAACACAGGGGCGTAAAGATGCCTGATGCCAGTTCTGAGCTGCCCCACGTGATGTATGACATCTCTCCTGCAGCTACAGTGAGAGCAGCAAGGTTATTTAATCTGAGGCTGCCTTTCCAGGATCAGCTAGCCTTTATTATTACAGCCAGAATAACACATAACATTTTTCACAATAGTTAGATGGACATTTAAAACAAGAAGCTTGTCTGGGTCAGTATTCAGTCATATCATGCAGACTTGTGCTCTGTCAAGGAAAGCAGGTGCACTAGCTTAAATAGCTCCTTCTGGTTCATGGATTTTCTGTACCCGCTTGTCTTACATGCAACCCTGCATATCTGGAGCCTATCCCAGAAGATATGGATGCAAGGCAGGGAATAACCCAGGACAGGGCACCAACCCTTCACAGGGCACACTTACCATTTACATGTATGTACAATTTGGCAACTCCAAATAACCTTAATATGTTTCTGGGGGTTGGGGTGGTTGTGGGGGGGACGAGCGAACCCAAAGGAAACCCCATAAAAACATGGGGAGAGCATGCAAACTCCGCACACATGGTAGAAATTGGACCCTGGTCCTAGAGATGTAAGGCAACAGTGCTAACCACTTTCCTACTGTGCCACTACCCTGGTTACTTGTATTTATTATTATATTATAGAGAGTCCAGGTCAAATGAGGAAGATCATTTGTACACCAGACATGCACTAATTAATAAAAAATGAGTTGAATTAACTAATGCAACACAATGAAAAGATCGGCCACCTCTGAATTAGACTTACAGCCACAGACTGAGTCTGGATGTCACATTCAACATTTTGGTGTGTCTCTGTTATTAGTGCTGAGATAGCGGCATAAATCAGCCAACCCTAAAGCATCTCATTAAAACCATCTGCCAAAAGTTTTTAATTATTTAAAAACCTTCTGAAACGAAACAGCTTTCTGCATTTTGGATGTGAGAGCTCATCTGAGGTAACCTCTCGGGGGTCAAGGTTGCTGGATTTCTAGAAAGTTAAAGAAAAGCATGCAGAGAGCTACATCTTCCATGTATATCTACACTCAGTTGTTCAGATGGGCATTTTACACAAAGCAAAGTGCCGTTTCATGCTTTTCTGCAATTCATCCACTTAATAAGTTCAGACAGCTCAGGGGGCGGCATCAAACCTCCAGGGTTGTGGATTCAGTACCTGACCCTTTCTGTGCGTGCATGGACAGAAACATGCAGTTACGCTAACAGGCATCTCTAAAACTGCCCGTAGTGTGAGATTATGTGTGTGCATGCATGATTCCCAGTCAGTCTGTGCGTTACCTTGTACTGTTATACAAATTAGATATACTTAATTAACTCGTTTACTATACCACATTGCAGGTTACAAACCTCATGCACAAGTTGGCAAATGACCACTTCCAGCGTTTTTGTGTGCTTTGAGAATATGAAGGTGAAAATCGCCAGTAAATCCATCCATCTGTATAAATGTCTGCAGTTAAAATATAAGCTGTGTACATCGCGTGACTTTATATTGTGCAGGCTAACCGTTAAATAGCAATAACGTTAGTTAGGCTATCAAACATGTTATATGGTTTAACACCGGGGATGCTCCAAGATATTACCAAGCCTAATTACTCGGTTATTTATAGCGGTACAGTTCGTCCGCTTGCTTAATCCGGGTTCATCTCTCCCTGTTTAAACCCATTACGAAGCAATCCTTTAAACGCTTCATTATAGTTGAATAGGTTGTATAATGCCATATAAATATAACTGTAGTTTCTGTCAGTAAGTTCTGTCCGGTCAGCGAAACATGATTATTTGCTATATAAATGACGCTTCAATTCAATTTTCCGGCTCTTTGTGGTTTTAATGTACTCGTGTCCATAATGCTTATCTCAGTGAGTTAACATGAGTTAAACGCCGATAGGCGGTGCATATATCTAGAGAATGAATTGTAACAAGGACGTGTGGAGGAGAAAGTAAATCCAGGTGTTTGTAATTTTGCGCCGGCGGAAATCCACAGTCCGGACTATTGGCTCAGGCAGGGTGACGCGGGCAATCGGGACCTCTCCAGCTGGCGATTCCCCGCCCCATTCCTGCGTGTTGAGTACCCGACCACGGATCGCCTGTCATTCTGGATATACGTGCCGTCCTCTGCGATGCTAGACGATCGGATCGCCGCAGAGACAGCGGAGGAGAAGCCTGGGAAGAAACCCTGCAGCCGAGCTGGGATGAGACCTTTCGGGGGAAGCAAGCAGCCCGCCCGTCGGCAGCTGCACCACAATAACAACAACATGCCCTTCACCATCCACTGCCACATAGGAAAGGAGATCAAGCACATCTGCGGCAACTGCAGCCGCGGGACTGAGGCGCAGGACGGTGAGCGTTCGGCTGAGAGCAATCGGAGCGGAACGGAGCGCAGATCGCCCATGTGTCCCGCTGTGGTCTGTGGGCGTCCGCGCAGGGCGTGAACATGCGGCTTCTCACCGTGCGGGTCCTCCCGCATCTCTGTTACGCAGTGACATCGCCGCGTTTTAACTTGCAGTTAAATTATTTGGATTCATTCCAACAACTAATCTCCGTAGCAGTGTTACAAAATAGCTTATCAAGCTTGGCCACGGACTGCTACTCTATGGCAGCGCTGGGTCCCTGTCTTGTGGTTTTAAACCTGAACAGATTGTCAGTATTAAATCTGAAATAAAACACAAAGCGTAACCTTTCGGCAGCCCATGGGCAGATTAATTTAATAATATTTCAAAAAGCCGACGATTGGACGTGCACGCTGCAGATTTTGGACTGAAATAAGAATTACACGATCGAGCAAAAAAAGCAGATATAATTCCCTATCAGTTGGTGTTGGCACAGTAATTGGAAAATGATTTGCGCCATCTGACCGTCTTAGGCCAGATGCATTAGGACTGAAGAGCTTTTCCGTTTGAAACGCTGAGGTGGGTAACAGAGGACTTCTTGTTTCCTTCAGGAAATCTTTTAGTCACGCAGTCCCCTAGTAATGTGTTTACGTTTAAACTGGTGAACATTTTTTTGGGTAACGTGACCAATCTGACCATTAGGTCAGTTAAAACCACGGGGCACTCAGGGGTATCCGTCACTGAGGTTCACAGCAAAGTTAAAAGTGTCTGCATAATTTTTTATATAAAAAAATATAATATTGGAGACCACAAGTAACTGAACTGCTGTTAAGAGGCTTAGGACACTGCTTGACTGGTGTGTAACAGCATTGTGTAACCTGGGAGGAATGTCTTTCAAGGTGATCACTTTGCTAAAAACAGATCAGTGGGGATGTCAGATTTTTTTTTTTAACCTAGAGGTGCCATCCAGTCTTAGACTAAAATCGGCAACTGTCAAGTTTTTCTTCTTGTGGAAATAGTGTTTATGCTTTCTGTATGACGCTGTCGCCTTTGATAACATTTCCATCCCAACCCCTGGCCTGGAAGTCCACTTGGATGCACATCTTAGGATCTGTTGCAAACTCTCATTAAGGAATCTGTTGGATGAGGACGGTGAGGTTGGGGGATGCTCATTGTAAAACTGAATAGGGGTCCACTTTGACCCTCAAGGTAACAGAAATCGCCTAATTCCCCCTCAGTCTCTTTTAAATTGGAAAAAACATTTGTCTTTAAAGATGGTGCCCAGGAAAGCATTAATGACTGATACATATTGTACATTTAGTTTTGCAGTTTAAAATGAATCTTCTTTAAATCTTGCTGGTTGCTTACTGCAGGGATGGCAGACAGGCACCAGCAAATCCCTCTGCCTTGGAAAAGCACTTTGAATTGCCTTGTGCCTGAATTGTGATCCATAAATTTAAATTCGCATTGTGTTGCCATTTCAGCTGAGGAAGTGGAAAGACTGGCAGCGATGTGCTCCGAGTCCCTCGTACCCGGGACCCACACTCCTCCCATCCGCAGACGGAGCAAATTCGCCACGCTGGGGCGGCTCTTCAAGCCCTGGAAGTGGAGGAAGAAGAAGAGTGAGACGTTCAAGCAGACCTCCGCAGGTGAGGCTCTGTTCCTGTTTGATGGTACTCTCCGTTGTCATTCTTCAGTTCGTTACATCTACGTTTCTCTCTCTCTCTCTTGCCCTCCTAGGCCTCTGTTTCATCTTAACCGTTAGATCAGTTCATCAATTGAATTTGAGTAATGCGTATTTTTCACTAATCTAATCTGGAATTTAAAGTGTTTAGCTGGAGGTGGCTACCAGTCTGACATGTCAGGTGAACACCCCGCCCCCCCCCGTTCCCGTTGCCCTGCCTCCCCTCTGATCATGTGATACTAAGGGCATATTGGAGGTGGAGCTTCTGATGAATGACCAGTCAGCTCTGGGTGCTGATTGGTGTACTGAGAAGTGGCGGGCTGTGATGATGAGTCCCAAGAGGAATGAGTCACACACTGCCACCAAGTATAGGGTCACTGTGACATCCAGAAACCGTCCATGTTTGGTTTCAGTTGCAGCGGTGCGTCTTTGTCGCTGTTTTAAATGAAAAGTACGTGTGTCGGATTTTATAAATGTTAAGTTTATAGGCCACGTTCCCTCAGATGTTTAGTTCAGATTTATCGGACTTTAGCCAAACATGTCGTTTATTAATAGCGGGCCTCAGTGAACTCAGTGAGCCTCATGACCTGGTTTCTCTTTTTACGTGTTTACACAAACATTTCGATTGCGGGTTTGCAGACGCCTGATGCGTCCTTCCTCTGGAATCTGGCTATGCGTATAGCTTTTGGGACCCCGCTTCCAGCAGCCAGGTTCCCATCTCAGTATGGTTTTCTCCCACCAGGAATATCCGGCCATCTCTGTCCAGTGGCAGAAAATGAAGTGAATTGTTCACTGATAGGATTATTTATTGCTGGCCTACTGTTTTCTAAGAAATCCTCAATTTGTGTTCCTCTGAGAGCATGGCCTAGTCAGGTTGATGGTTTGCCTAATTAGGTTGATCGGCCTTGTTGAGTTGTTCCTCCTTGACCAGTTGCTTTGTAGCATTTTATAATTTGCACAACAAACTTGATGAAAAATGTGGTGAAAGGTCACTGACTGTTTTAAAACTACAACTTAGGTTATTCCTTTGTGATGTCATTTTCTTTGTGATGCAAAGCCCCTGATGGCATAGAAGAAACATGTTGACAGTGTTGATTTTATTATTAACCAGACTAGCTGCCTTGGTGTATTTCAAGGAAAGGATGAGTACTGGAGATTTAGTCCTACATCCTACATTTTCCGCCCAAGATTCATACAAAAAACATCCAGGTAGGCCTGGTACAATAATCTCATCCCATAAGAAGGTTTGGTTTTAATAAAGCCCAGTCCATGAAGTACCTTAGCTTGAGTATGGTAATTAATGACTTCAATGAGCATTTAATGCTGTCCTTGAGTATACTGGGATATTTTATGTATATAAGTCAAGGTTCAGCTTATGAGCTTCTTCTTCATCAGATGTGATTTTATTTATTTATTTATTTATTTATTTTTAATGAAAGCACTGCCCATTTTCTGGGTTTTAATGATTTCATTAGTTTTAATCAGCACTGGATGCACCTTGGCTCAAGGTGAGTTTTACTATACCTTGGGACTGGGTTTGGCTTTAATATGCAGATTTTGGGCAGATGTCATGATACCCTATAGGACCCAGCAGAGGGAGACGAGCCATGTGATTATGCTCCATCAAGGACAAAGGAGGGATTGAGCATGACACACATGTCATGGACAGCTTTCCTCTAATCTGAAAACTCTGCAATTCCTGGGCTCTGCATGACTGTGATCGAAAGTCAGCATCACTCTTCCTGTCTGCCAAGTGGATATTTTTGAAAGGGAACAGCTGAAGCACTGATCAATTCATATGATCCCAGCAGCTAGCAGCTAGTCTGTTTCCATGATTGTATATTGCATGTACTGTTACCGGGGGTGAATCTGTGTTTTTTTTTTTTATTAAATAAGTTAGGTTGCTTAAGAGGGGGCATAATTTATATAGGGAGGCCAACCTTATCATTAGCCAATGATATATTTTGAATCTGTGAGTGACAATTGAGGGGGCATTCAGCTGAGGTTAGTGCCCCTATGACCCCGCCCCTTTACACACCCCTGATTGTTACACTGATCTTTTTTAAAAGCTCCAAATCACCATATGGATTGGCTGGGAGGAGTGGCAAGCAATCTACCTTTTGTAGTTTATGCCCCCATTTCGGCTGGACAGGGTAATCTTTCCACTAGCTGCTTTTTCGTACTATGAACTGTGCTCTGAAAAGCATCTGGCTCCAAGTACAAACCTTAAACTTCCACAGTTGGGACTCTAATTCTCGCTTAATGCCGTTGGCGAGTGGCCGTCTGGTGAAGTAATACATTTGGCCCTGGTTCCATCACCCTTCAGCCGGGCCATTTCTGCCCTCTCTGTTTCGGGACATGATGGTGGAGCACTTAAACCTGACCCAGAAGTGCCATTTCATCCAGACGTTGGTTGATTTTTGTGACTCGTGCCCCATTTGATGTCTTTTCCGTGGCATTTAAGCACTTATAACAGGGGTGCTCAACTCCAGTCCTAGAGGGCCAGAATCCAACACAGTTTGCAGATTTCCCTGCTCAAACGCATCTTAATCAGCTAATTACCAGGTTTAATAGGTCTGCTTAAGCGGGGAAATCTGCAAACTGTGTTGGATTCTGGCCCCCAGGACTGGAGTTGGGCACCCCTGACTTAAAGGCTCTTTGTTTTGTATAAACAGGTATCTTAGACCAGTGCTTGTCAACCCATTGGGCAACATAATACTGCAAAATAAATTATGAAAGACACAGTCTAGTTAGGTATTACCTAGGGGGGGCGCCGACTTGGCAAGTGAGTCTTCCTTTGTCTTGGATGGGCGGTACCGGCGGTGAAGGCTGCCTAGGGTGCCATGTGGTCGGCATGCCTCATAAGAAAGGAATAGTGATGAGGCTGTAGGTTGAGGGAGCTGGGGAATGTCTTATAGAACCCGAGC
Source organism: Petrocephalus sullivani (assembly GCA_026780845.1). Lineage (NCBI taxonomy): Eukaryota > Metazoa > Chordata > Actinopteri > Osteoglossiformes > Mormyridae > Petrocephalus > Petrocephalus sullivani. Next base: position 20,411,852 of record JAODKM010000001.1, read on the forward strand.
CCTTGTACTACACAGAACGGTGAGTAATTTGCATATGTGTGTCCACAGACATGTTTCCATCTCAATGAGAAGTTCTGCTCAAACAGATGTTTTCCTAGGACTGTCCAGTATAGTGGCCTGTTATCAATGGAGAAAATGTAAGAAATGCTGCGGTTACTGTTAGTTTAGTGCCCTGTTAGTTTTATGTTTCTTTCGTGTTTGGCCCGTTGTTCCTACCTGGGTAAGTGTCCCAGTTTATATCCTGGTTTAGGTGGGAAATGTCCTGCTCAGGTACAGTAAAGCCAGGGAGAAAATCTCACCCGCTAACTTGTGTCCATGTCGTCCTCTACCTCCTTCTCACCCCTGTGTTGCTGTGAGGGGTGAGCCATGTGTAGGGGCGGCAACTGGGATTCTCATGTTCTGGCACCTTGCCCCCCCACCCTGGGCACATCTGGCAGTCTGGTGCCCCCCAGTTCTGCCCTCAAGCCGTTCCTCCGGCTGTCACAGGGTTTGAGTTTGAGCACCCCCTTCCCGGGAGCTCGATCCACAACCGGTGACTGTTTGGATCGTTCGCTACCTCCACCGGGGGTTTGGGGGTCCAAGTCCCACAGCAGGGTCATGCAGGGACCTTTAAAGAGGAAAGTGCTCAATTTTAAAGAGGCGCATGTGGATGCAGATGTTAGAATACCAACTACAGCGTAACCAACTGAAGCGCAGCAACTGATATTCAAAGAAAATGTCAAATTGAATCTTGTAACAAACTGCAAAATGCTTCATGATTACACTGTAGAATTTGGCATTTATTCAAAATGCATTACTGTAATTATCATTTGAAGATTGCTCTCAGAAATGCAAGCTACTCTCAGGCTCTTCGAAGACATTACAAGCACTGTTGTAAGGCTGTTCAGTTATGGATCTATACTGCATGTATATATAATCAAACAAATACAAAACAATAATACATTTTAGCTGTAGTTTATTAAAATGGACAAAAAACAACAAAATACTAATAAATCTACACTCACCTAAAGGATTATTAGGAACACCATACTAATACGGTGTTTGACCCCCTTTCGCCTTCAGAACTGCC
>JAODKM010000001.1:20413020-20435652 GCA_026780845.1 Petrocephalus sullivani
TGATTGGTTGATTAGATAATTGCATTAATGAGAAATTGAACAGGTGTTCCTAATAATCCTTTAGGTGAGTGTATGTACTGCAGATTGCAATACTACATATTCATCATTCAAAGTAAACTGAAAGACAATCTAGTTTTATCACATTAATAAGCAAAAGCTGTTTCATATGATATGTTTTTTTTGTGTTCAGGTTTTTGAATGTATTTCTCTCCAATTCAAAAATATATGGACTAAAAAAAGTGGACAAAAATTGCAACAACAACATTGTTGAATGCATTTTATCACTGAACACATGCTGTCTAACCTAGCAAAACAATTATAGAGCCGACTAGCCTGAAATGTATTGCTGGCTTGCTACTATGCTACTGTACAATTTCCCAGCTGCTTTGAAACTCTCAACCTCGCAAAGTAGCTGTCTCTGTATGAAGTGTGCAAATAGTTCTATATTTTACAGAATGTGTGAGCTGTTGGCTGTATGCTTCATTTATATTGGCTATTGGGCCTTCCTTCAAAGGGGGGAAGGGAGGTGCAAACAGATGACGTAACAAACCCATGGCTACCAGCAGCTTCACCTTTCAGCTTTTGGATGGCAGCAAGGTGGGCATTTTAAAGTTATAGTTTGAATATTATTAACTGGTAAATTTCTTTAAGATAAAGGTAAGAAAAGAAAAGAAAAACTTGGCAAAAAGGGCACTATGGCCATCAAGGGCAGATGTTTGAGCATCTAAAGCACCCTCCCGTCCCACAATACCCTTAAATTTCTCTGCACTAACATGCACGAGTGGGTAAATGTGCCTCCAACTAGTGCTGGTTCACACATTAGGCAAGCTAGGTGGCTACCCAGGGAGCCATCTTCTGAGGGGATGCCGACTTGGCAAGCCAGTTTCACCTTATACATTCACATTTACGTATTTGGCAGATGCTTTTGTCCAAAGCAAAGAGCAAGTGCGTAAATGCAGCTAGGATGAGCTTCCAGTGAATGCCCAGGTGCAAGTGTGAGCAGCTCTGGAGCAGCAGCTGAACAACGTCTATCAAAGCAAGAGCCTTATAAGCCTATTCAATGACCAGGGGTCTCATTCACGAAACATCAGAAATTAACGAACATTTGTGCGTAAAAGCTAGTTTTACTAAAATCTTACTGAGTAGAACCTCGATTTTTTAAATTTATTTTTTATTTTATTATTATTATTTTTTAATATATATTTTTTTATAATACCCTGCGTAGGTTCATAAATAAGTCATTCCTAAATTGTATTGCCATTGGTAAGATCGATAAGTTTTTACAAACAGACAGTCCTTACTAAAACATTGATAAATACCAGATTTTTCCTCTGTGCTATATGAACAAATCTGTTCTGAATGAGACCCCAGAAGTGCAACAAAAGCACAATCTGAGGCATCAAGCTAGTAGAGAAATTCAAGGAACAGATGGGTTTTGACGTGTTTCTTGAAGATGGAGAGGGAGTCTGATGTCCAAATGCGGTTCGGCAACTCATTCTACTCAAGGGAGCCATTTGGAGTGACACTTCCTGTGTGGTGGAGAGAGCACTGAGTGGCGTTGGTTTGCTGACCAAAGAGGGTAACATGGGCCCTGGTTCTTTAGGAGCCTATTGATGGATGACACAGATGGAGAGGCTCTGGTGGTGAAGCTTGCAAACGGCACATGGGCTTTGACCCGCACTGTCTCAGCCTGTTGGTCGACGTGACCCATAAGAAATGAACGGTGAGAGGGCAGTCTTGTTGGGGGAGAAGGAGAAAGTCTAAAAAAAGAACGTTATATGGACCTTGTCCAGTGGGAGGCTGATGTTCTATGCTCTCCTCCTCTTCCATTTCTCTCGCAGCTCTAGAACGCAAGATCTCTAGCAGGCAGAGCCGGGAGGAGCTGATCAAGCGTGGTGTGCTGAAGGAGATCTTTGAGAAAGGTAAGCCCCCCTCAGGGGCCCCAATGAAGGTCCACACACCACCCCATCCAGGACCCCATGTATAAACATCCGACAGACGGGGATGGGGATCTTATTTCCGTTTTCAGTATCGAAGACCTGCTGGATACACTCTCATCAGCCTGGCTTTTTAAAACATCCAGTATCATCTGGTCAATGTGACATCTCATTCAGAAAGCATGGAGGGGAAGCATTGCTGTCACCATGCTTGGAGCATCTCATTAGCTTGGGGAGTAAGGACCTTTATGCAAGATTTGGGGCTGCTTGGTTGAATCCTACATGTTCTACAGCTGACATGAGGGCCCAGAAGTAGGCATGATTGGAACCTGATCATCAGCTGAGCTATGCAAGGACTCTGTAGATTCTGTACTGGGTCTGGGTTCTAAATTGAGATGCCAGTGTAGCAGTGGATTTTGTTGTACAAAGTTGAAAGATGTTCAGTAGGAGTTGTTCGCCTCTGTTGGGTCAGGAATGTCATGTGTCTTAGGAATGATTCATCATTTTTGGTAGTACCATAAAAAGAAGATTGCTACTTGAGTTAAATGACACATTCAGTTCAGCAATTCGCACAGATGCGGTGTTTTGCAGATTTTTCATTTGAATGATTGTGCCATGTATAAACGAGCTGAACATTCTTGAAATGGCCCTATATTTCTCCTTGGTCGAGCTTTTCATTATTCTGAAAAAGACCCTGACTTCCCCCAGTGTGCCCCCTTGACCCCCTCATGCCTGTGAAGACCCTTGTAAAGTCGCCAGATAGTTCCTAACTGTAGTTGACTTTATCTGAAAGTGCCATGTGACCACTTTTTGAGTGTTCAGTCGGGCACAAATCAGTCTTGTGCTTTATTGGTGTTAGCCTGGGTTCATCCAGAATGGTTAATTTGTCCTGCTTGACCTTCAGAGCTTCAGAATCTGTTTTCTACTGAATTATTCCCATATTTGTTGTCATCTCCTCTCTTGCCAAGTGCAAGACTTAGTAAGCCCAACAAAAATAATCAGATTTCTCCTGCTTCTGGTAAGACCAGCACCTGATTGCAATTAATGCAGCAGCTCATTGGCCGCGGATTGCATTTCATTCACCGGGAGGCAGCGTGTGGCTCAGCAGGTTTGGACCTTGTGCCCATGATTGAAAGGTGGTCAGTGGAATGATTTCACCATTGTGTCCATGAGTGAGGCCTTAACTCCTAGTTGCTCTAGGAACTGGCTGACCATGCTTTCTCAAAACTGTGTATGTCTCTTTGGATAGGAGCGTCTGATAAATAAATGGTCCATGGGCAGACGGTTAATCTTCGTACTGCTGAAACATGCAGATAAAAACTAATGATGGATTTTATACCTCCAGCATCTGACTGTGAAGGAATTGCCATGGTAACTTTTAGTCTGTAGGCCTGTCCTACTCCTGTCCCTGGCTGTTGACTGTAAGCTTGTTCTAAGCACTCGTGCTGATAATAGCAATTATAACATTTATGCTTATTACCTCTCTGCTCTTTCTACCGCATCAGACAGTACAATCCCCCTAACAAAGGAGGACGGGAAGTTAGAAAATGGGCAGTCACCCGTAGCAACAGCCCGCCCGTTAGATTGCGACGCCTATCAGGTGCTGTCCCGGCCCGAGCTCATGGACGGCACGGGGACAGGTAAGTCCCGCTGAGTCTGGGCCGCCGAAAAACCCAGAGCACAGCTGAGACCGGCTGGCTGAATCGGGCCCGAATGTACATGCGAGCATCTCGTCTCTGTGTCTGTCGTGTTTGTCTGTGTGAGTGCGTTTGCTGTTGTCCCCCGAAGGTCTATGGGGTGTGGAGGCCTCTAATTTAAAAGAACAGTGCTATGCGGAAGATGTAAGTGGACATGTGTCCTCATTTAACCGCTTAAAAAAAAAAAAAAACACGAGTAACGAGACGAGAACTGAATTTAAAATTTACAGAAACTAAGCTAATGTTTAATCATCAGTGGAAGAAAGGAGTTCTGCTAATAAATGCATTTTGGCTCATAAAATGAAAATACTGCTCTTAGGTACAAACATATTATTCAGATTTTAAGTTAAGTTAACCCTTATTTAGTGAGCGGGGAAAATGGGTGAACCTGATGGCCTCTTCCTGTGTTTGTTTGCGTACGTTACGGCTAATGGTGTGTGATTAATGATGCTCTCACTGTAACATTTGCTCCATTTGGCTTGTGGCCAGTTCGGGAAGCAGGTATTTAATCTGTTAACTGAGAGCTAAGAGCCATATCCAATCAGGATCCAGCTGTGCCCCTCCCGCTACTGTCATAACTCTATGGCTCCCGCTCGTGGTGCCGAGGGCTCCCGCTCGTGGTGCCGAGGGCTCCCCCTCTTGGGATAGCAGTGTATTGCAGTTGGCCTCTCGCATGCAGAATGTCCTTTTTATGTACATTTGAGTGTAGCATAGTGCACAGTTAGGGGTATTGAGAGATTGGTTTTGGTTTGGTTAGCAGGTTTGTGGAATGGGTGGCTACGTTTGTAACGATAGGCTAGCATGAATTTTTACAGACAATGTTGCGTGTGATTAGTTTAAAATTTTTGTTTTTCTCCTTGGATTTCCAGGAATTTGTATGCAGTCTGAAGCTTTTGACGTTGTCGGGTTTGACACTTATCAGACACACAGATCACATTAACACGTCAGTGTTAACACGCTCAGGGTGACATTTAATACTTGATGTTTTTCGGACTTAAGAAGGATGTGTATGGCTCAATCAGCCTTTCCCTCTTGCTGAAAAATTAAAAAAAAAAAATCTGCCATGTCATCAAGAATCTTAATTTTGGCTCAGTGGAACATCCACAGAGCAGCATGGTTTTTCGTGTGTGTGTGTGCTTGAGAGCTTATTACACTTCACCCCAATAACACATACACGCCATATCACCTCCACCAATAGGATTGTTTGTCCTCGTCTCTGTGGGAGCCATTTTAAAGAGGCTTCCAGTGGCACCTCATACCAACCTCCTTCTCCTCTCACTGCAGCCTCCGTGGAGTACCAGATGTCAGCCAAGGTGGGCGTCTGTCCACTGGACCACCCTGGGAAGTCATCCGTAGTCCTCCCTGCCGCCAAGAAACCCGCTGCCTTTCCTGGCGATGGCCAGGACACGCCAATAAAGCAGGTCCCCTTTGCCAAGCAACCCCCGGCCCTTCCCCCGAAGCCCTACGCAAGGTTGCCCAATCACATCACCAGTGAGTCCCTTGACCCCGCCTGCTTTGGGATCTCATTGGTTGAAGGTGAAAAAAAATTTCTAGCCTAGAAGGCAGACCAGCTTGCTTATACAATTCCCATATACAACTGTCTGTGTCTAGTTACTGATGGAAAATCACTTTTGGACTTGTCTCTTTGTTCAGTGTCATTTTGCTCCAGATTTGAGATTGAATCCGATTTTGTGGTGCAGTGGTAATACAGCCAAAAGGCGACGGCGGTGCCGGGAGGGTCTGGCAGATGGCTTCTTAAAGAAGCTTCTGGCTGAGTCCCTACTCACTCCATAGCCCGTCTGTTAGAGCAGTTGAGTGTCTTCTAAACTTTCTTCTAAACTCCCCCGATCGGCACATAAGCTAACGCTAGCTTCAGGTCGAGCACCAGAGAACCTACTGTCTGGATTTTTTGACGTGTCATATGTCCCCGGTCTTCCTAAGCCCGCCAGTGTCACAAAGCACACTGATTGTCACAAAAATCATGGGTGGCCCTGGTGGCTGCTGGGCCCTACGCAGCTACTTCATTTGCTTATGCATTTGACCAGCCCTGCTAATTAAGATTGCGATTAATGAGTTGAAGATGATTAAGTATTGCCCCCCCCCTCCCCCTCCACCCCCACAGACTCAGGTCAGCCCATAAAGCTGCCCTGCATGGTGGGCAGGCTGTCCCCCCCGCTGCCCCCAAAGAAGGTGGTGATCTGTGCCCCTCCAGGGGGATCAGAGCCCCTGCTCCCCGCCTTCCCCCAGAAGTGCCCCACGGCGCAGCCCCTGGGCACCCACCATGGTGGCCTGCTGTCCTCCCTCCAGGGGGCGCCGTCTTCGGCCACGCTTCCGTACGGCACGCTGCCCGTCCCCGTGCACCCGCCCAGCCGCGTCATCGAGGAGCTCAACAAGACCCTGGCGCTGACAATGCAGCGGCTGGAGAGGTGGGTCTGCGTGTGTGTGTGTGAGAGTGTGTGAAAGAGTGAGAGAGAGAGCCCATGAAGATGCTAGCAAACCAGTTCCCAGAAATCACTTATTTTAATTCCACTAAGGATATCACACACCTCCTGAGTCACCTATTCTCGGATTTGTGTCAGGTTAGGGTCAGCAGGTGTTTTACACGTATGATGGAGTGTAATTGAATGTGATGTGATATGTGTGCTAGCTTTATCCATCCCAGTGCTAAGGAAGAAACTATCCTCTCTTCCAAACCAAGAAATTTTGTTTTGTAAGTGATTGATTAAATTAGTATTTCAGCATCTTTTATTTCCCTGCTGTGCACTTCACAGTCTGTAGGTGGCGATTTCATGCAGGTCATAGTATGTGGAATATAGCGCCTTTTCACATCTCCCAGGGTTTATGGAATACCAAGGAGAATTGGTAGAATGGGTTGGGCTGTGGGGGGGGGGGGGCGTTGGTTATCAGAGTGTCCCTAAATGTCCACTGGCCCTGTACTCGTCACGGCTGACTGACTAGTCCCATGCGAGTGTCGGTCGCCCTCCTGGCTCTGGCCCAGGTTCCTGCTTCCTGCTCTGTTTCGATCGCTGCCCTTTTTCCTCTCTTAGGACCCATCTCTGCAGCCCCCCCATATGGGTTAACAGCTGGTGGGTCTGGCACCACTGACCTGAGAAATCCTCTGAAACACCATGGGAGCCATATAGCTCTTGATAAGAAAAGCAAAAGACCTCCTTTAAAAATACCATAATGTGCTTGCAGTCCTTGCTGAGAGAGCAGAGCTGGTAGTTTGCGAGGTTCTGCAGAGTGTCGAAGGAGCCTGCTGGTTTTAGATCAGTTAAAATAGCGTTTAACGTTAAGTTAAGTTATTGTACTCCGGTTAAAGGCGCAGCTTTATTTTTAATTTTTCAAAATTGTGGGACCACCACCCTTCTAATGCAGGTTCCTATTGCACCTTATAAGAACGTGTGACTTCCTCTGTGAATTTCAGCCCCGCTGTTTTATCTTGCACACTGCCTATTTTTAGTGAACAGAAGGCCTGTTAAGTTAATGAAGTCAGCTGGTAGATACTGGCAAGTGTGACGGCAAGCAGACGTCTCCGCGGTGAGGCGGGCCGTCGCGTGATTCCGCATTCCCCCTCCCTCGGGGGTGGGGGCTTTTGCCCCCTCTGTCGCTCAGCTGAACTTCCATTTCTGTGGTTTGTGGGCTCTCCGGTACCTCTACATTACCCCCCCATCTTCCCACGGCAGGGGATAACAGTAACTGCACCTGCCGTGGCCAGTGCAAACAGCCCTGCCTTGTGACCATGGTCACATCTGCATAGCGTCAGGCCTGCGTCAGGCTTAAAGGCCCAGCAGCATGGTGTTCTGGAAGCTTTGACAGCTAAGCTTTTCCTTCTGGGTTAATTTCACCGAGACATTAAAACCAAACTGTAGTGTTGCCCTGTGTAGGATTTGAACCTGCAACCTCCTCTTTAAAAGTCAGCTGCCGATACCATCACACCATTTGTCACACATATATAGCTCTGGGGAAAAAATTTAAGCCACAGCAACATTTTCAGTTTCACTCATAGTTTATGGGTTTGCTTCTCTGTAAAAATATAGATTTTTTTTTTTGCAAACTCCAGCCTGGCTCTTTCCTGCTTTTCATGGATGAAGGATTTCTTCCTTGCTATATTGGTCCTGCCTCTAGAAGCCTGTTATGAAGTGACCTAGCAGTGCACTTCACACCACTTACTGTGTACCTTCTTTCCTGAAGGTCACTTGAGGTCATCCTCAGATTTATGAGGCTCATCCGGATAAGTCGACAGGAATGTTTGGTATTAGAAAGTCGCTTCCCGCCTCTACCTGGCTGGTTTCTGGTCATTCCCAGTCTCCTGCTTCGCCTTCTTCTTGTGTAATGCCGTCTTAGAAACTCTGAGCCTGGAAGCACCCTGCTGCTCAGTGTAGGCGGGGAGCAGGGGCTATGATCCCCCTGGAGGGGCACAGATCACCACCTCAGTGTGGGATTAAACCAGGATTTAAACATGCAGATTAAAAAAATATAGTGGTCTCTTAATTTTCTCCAGAGCTGTGCATAAAGAGAAGAAGTGGATTTCAGTCTTATAGTTCTCTCAGGTTTTAGCTCTCAAATGCCAACATTGGTGCCTTTTTTGGACTGATTGTTTCAGTACATGCTTGTGGTGTATCATTGTGACTTAAAGTCAAAGAAAATAATGTTTAAATCATCCATATGTTGGTGTATTATGTCTGTCATAGTGTGTCTGCTTAGTCATTTCAAAATCTCTCCTCGAGAATATTTTCAGCAACTGTCCAACACATCCATGTGTTTTATGACTTGACCACTACCCATCCTTGTTTGGCTAATCAATGTCTCATTGAGTTATTTAAGTCATTTGGTTAATCAATTAATTGAGCTGGTGGTGAAATGTAACGAATACATGAAATGACTGTGATGTCCCTGAGGAGAGGTTTGGGAGGTGCTGATCATCTAGCCATCCAACAAGGTATCAGTAACATTTTGGAGAACTGAAGAAAGTCTGTTTTTTTTTTTATTGCGTTACAGTTATTTATGTTGTAATGCTAAATAGTGTTTTTTTCTGACTAAATACACATTCGCTACTCAGATGAATAGCTTTAAACATTTTGCTTTGACTGCCTTTGACTTTTGCACAGTAAAGTACATGGTAACATAACATTGCAGGTAAACAACCATTTTTTGAATGTGTCCTTGTTTGGAGATAAGATTGGTTCAGCTTCTTGGGTATAAACATGTCCAAACTAAGTAACTTGCATTTCCTGCTCCTGATATGAAATATATATGCATATTTTAGCACTGAACATAACGGCAAGTTGGCTTGTTATAGATCGGGCTGAAATGACTGAAATGGCCTTGGCTTCCTCTTCTGTCCTCATCCAATCATAGCTCTGCACTGCACGTGATCCCCGCGGTCGTGCTCGACTGCGAGGATGACAAGGAGAACATGCCGGATGAGTCTGATTACGAGGACCTGCCCTGCATGTACAAGGACGAAGATGATGAGGAGGAGGAGGAGGACGACGACGACGGGGAAGAGGAGGACGATGACGACGACTCCCTTTTCACTAGTACGTGCCTTCAGCATCACCATGCAATCACCAAAGGACTTGTTCGCCTGAGAAATCGCCACGCAATCAGACAGCCGTTTCCTTCCAGTGTGGGTGACGGCTTTAATGCTGCGTGGTCACTGGATGCAGTGGAGTAGCTCTCCAGCTAGTCCCGCCCCCCATTTCTGTCTGTTGTATGAATACCTAGAGCTGGCCATGTATATCATTTTCATGACTTTTGCTGATTTGGCCCATGGCAGCCGCCTAGTTTGCCTATGCCTGGATCTGGCCCGGGACATAAAGGATAGTGGTTTGGGTGGTACCCTCTGCTTTGAACTCTGTGGGGGCGATTCTGGCCTCCCCATATGTCCCTGTGCACCCCCCCCAGGTACACTGGCACTGAAGGTGCTCAGGAAGGACTCTCTGGCCATCAAGCTGAGCAACCGCCCGTCGCAGCGTGAGCTGCAGGAGAAGAACATCCTGCCTGCGCAGACGGACGAGGAGCGTCTGGAGGCGCGGCAGCAGATCGGCAGCAAGCTGACGCGGTGGGTGGAGGGGCGGGTGCGGCTGGTGGGGAGTGGTTCCAGGGGTGCGGCTGGTGGGGGGCCGGGTGCAGCTGGTGGGGAGTGGTTGCAGGGTGCGGCTGGTGGGGGGCCGGGATGAGAGGGGGGGTCAGGGGGCCAGGGGGGGATGGGGATGGGCGGGTGTAACTACCACCACAGGCCAGTGGAAAATTAATAATGGAAAGGGCCTGTTTGCATATGAAATATTATCTGTGGCTCATTTAAGTGTTTCAGTTGATGAATATTCAGATGGTATAAGGTGTAAGTAGACCCCCCCCCCCCTCCACATTATAACTAATGGTTACCATCGCACGCTGGAGCTTCATTGCTTCATTGCTGTGTAACTGATGCCCCCCACTCCCCAAATCCCACCCAAGCTTCCAAATTCTCACTCCTGATGGGCCTCGCACTGAGGGGGCGCGGGTGGTTGATCATAGAAAGCAGGCTGTTGTTTCAGTAAGTGTACCTAGAAAGGTTGCCTTGGGCCCAATTTTATGTGTAATTTTATGTATTCGATCCCCTATCGAGCACTGGGTTCCCTGAATCTGCCAGGGCATCTATGCTCCACCACGCCCCTGCACACACACAGACAGATAGACAGGGACACACACACACACACACACACTGAGTTAGCATGCAATCCCAAAATTTAGTTGTGTCAGCCTCAGAGTGTGAGTCATGGCTGTCTCTGACCTCAGCCAGGGTTGTTGTCGTTTGCCCAGCCCACCCCCATCTCTCATGGCTTCTTGGCCTCTGCTGAAGCTCCCAGTTGCACCTTCTGTCAGTGTTCTTGTTTCTGTTCCTGTTTCGGCCCCGTCTCTGAACTTTCGGTATGCTGAGGAAACTCCAGTGACTGGTGGCACACTTCAGATTGCACTCGAAGGGGAACCACCGTATGACAATGCAGCTTTCAGAGCCCAGGGAAACACCGTTGACATTTGTTTTATTGTACATATAAGCAAAGGTGTCCCGAACTGACTAAACCTGACATCACGTCATTGGCACGCAGATTGGCACTCATTACAGGCCTGACCAGGGTAGGGCCTTAGCTGGCATTTGACCAAAAGGCAGAATCGGTGTCCAGGCCTGAGAGTGGCTCTCCTTGGGGAGAACATGATGGGTTACGGAATGTATTAATCGCAAAAACATGGCAAGCTAATGTTCCCAGACGGGATGCCAAGTAGAAGGAAACGGACTCGACTTGAGTCAGACTCTGCAGTGGACATCTGGGCCTCCTGCAGGACATTTAATTACGGTACTAACTTGTTTAACATTTTTACTCAGCCATCCTAGAAACACTAAGATGTTCCATGTTTTGGTGCACTTGGGGCTAGTTTGGTCAGGAAGACAATGTGTTCTGGAAGTGGAAGATTTGCACAAACCCCTATGTCTCTTAGTCAAGGAAATACAGGAGTAGTTTTTCTGGTCATTCAGAGGAGGAGCTGAGGACGTATGTTTTATCAAGGAGCTGCAGTCTAGAAGCTGACATTAAGCACCCAGAAATCATGGCTGTGCTGTGTGACTTGGCAGGTTAGGACGCTGGGTCTGTGATCAGAAGGTCACCAGCCCCAATCCATTGGGCCCTCGAGTAAGGCCCTTAACCCCTAATTGCGCCAAAGACTGGATGACCCTACATTCTCAACTGTATGTCGCTTTGGGTAAATTTCCATCTCCAAAATAAACATAACGGCTGATGGGATGCTGAGAGTGTGCATGTTTTTGGATTTATAAATAATTTTGATGCTCACTGCAATCCATTTACAGGATAAGTAGTTGTGGATGGATGGATGGATGATGATAAATACTGGGAGAAATTTCAGTTGAATATTGGATCCTGAATCCCTGACAGACCCTCAGTGAGGCCTCTGAATATTCCTTTATTTCCAGACCTGTACCACCATTTTTAATGTATTGCAGAATTAGTTGTGTGGGTTGTAGAGAAGGCGGGAATGTGTGATTGGAAAGAGAGAAAGGTTCACTCCCAAATTAGAGCAATGGTGGTGATGTGGTTTTTTAGTTAAGTGTCTGAAAGGGAAGTGAAAGAGGACGCTGTTGTCGTCATGAGATTCAGCAGGTCATAAATTTGCCAAACCACCGCCACAGTTCTGCAAGGTTTCTTCTGAAAAGCCTGGTGGGTGGGACAGGAAGTTTATAAGGAGGCGAAGATCGGCGTGACTGGTGGAAACTCGTGTCATGTGTGGCTGCCTGGCCCCGCCCCCTCTATGGCCCCACGCCCTCACTTTTATTTTGTTGCAGCTGAAATGCCACGCCATACCCCGGGCAGAACTACAGCGGCTGTAGCTAATGGTGGTGATGGTCCACAGACTGATTAGGGTTTTCTTCATCAGGAGACTGAGCCAGCGGCCCACAGCGGAGGAGCTTGAGCAGAGGAACATCCTCAAACGTGAGTCTGCCCCCTGTCCCGGTCTGTCACGCGCATTATGTGGTTCCTCATACAGGGCTTCAGGACCTTAGTGGCAAGACTGCAGGACGTGTTTCTCGGGTTATATTTATGTACTGTTTATTTGTTGATGTTGTATTTATGTAGTGCATATTTATTTGGTATTCTGTTGGTATTTAGTATTTGAACTTGCACATCTAGTTGAGTACTCATGCGCATTGCACATTTTTGGACATGAATATTTACAGATTTATATTTATTTTCAGCTATTACACCAATAATGCCCAAACAAATTACTAGTACACAGGGGAGCCGATTACAAAGGCCTCTGTGCGACAGGGGCCCAAAAATTTTGGAGCATAATTGCATTGGTATGGGTTGGGGGCCCAATTTGATGTGCTTTCATGGGGCCCAAAATCTCTAGCAGCACCCCTGCTAGTACACGTAGCTGTATCTATGCAGTGGAGTGAATTCTGGGTATTCTTTGCCTGACCATCATTTGACGAAAGTCTAGATAAAGTTGAAAGTCTTTGTCAAAGATTTCTAGACCCCAACGGATAGTCAGGAGAGAGGGATCAGGAGCACATGGCATGTCTGTCGATGAACGCTCTAGCAGATCAGCTCACGTCCTGAACAATGCTGAACAATGCTGAACAATGGCAGCCTTGTACACATGAAAGCAGGGACAGGAAAGCTGATTTTTCTGAGTACGGCATTTCCCTGGACTCTGTGTTTACTTGAGTGGTTGTTTTGAATTGACTTACAGCGACGAGGAGAGCGGGTCCGGGTTTCCACTCGTCGCCTCTGTGGCCGCCGCACGGACTTTTTCTAAAAATTGCAGAATGACTTGGTCTGAAGATTCCTAGATGTTGCTGAACGTGACTTTTATCACGTTCGGTAAATCAGGCCTCCCTTCTCGTAATCCCTGAAAACCCCAAGCTACTTTTCGTTAATTGAATTAAAGTCTGTCTGACCACTCAATCCACCGAGGGGTTGAGCCAGACCCGGAATTGTCCACAGTGCCGGTTTACAGCCGGTTTCATTTTATCCTTTTCTATCCTTTTTCAATTATATTAATTTAACTTTAGTCATCCATTTTAGTTAGTGAAGCCATCACTGGAGCCTAGGTTGGTATTTCCTACAGCCGCCTGAGATATCACTGGTTCTGTTGAAGCTATTGACTCTGTATGCAAGTTGGAAATATGATGGGATACAAAGCAAAAGCGGATCGTCCGGGGCTTTGAGTGCACGCTGATGACATTGTCGTTTCTCTGAAATTCGTTAGAGCTGTGAACAGGCCAGCAAGTGTGATGGAGAAAGATCTGTCATCACAATCGTGACAATGTTACCTCTGTCACCCCCCCCCCCCCCCACAGCAAGAAATGAACAAGAAGAGCAGGAGGAGAAGAGGGAGATTAAGCGAAGGTTGACGCGAAAGGTAATCTGGGGGAGGGGGGGTTGGGAGCGAAGTGAAGATCAAAGATTAGAGATTAGACCTTGGTGCTGCTGAGTGTGACTGAGGGATGTTCTCATGCTCAGTCTGAATGTTGGTCAACAGAGTGGAGTTTTTGTCCATTCAGCTCTTGTTTCCTATCATTGAGAAATGAAATGGGACCCCAGCAGGGCTGAATTTAGAGGGTGGGGGCCCAGGAACTAAGGTAATTGCTGGGACCCTATCTATGGTATAAAATTATGCGATAATAACCAGAAAAAAATCTGGGGTCCCCTTCAACTCTGGGCTCTGGGCTACCGCCCAGGTTAGTCCATGCAGAGGTGTGGCCTTGATCCCCGGTTGTGTCGGTTGTCCCGTTTTTTTAAAGGGCAGCATCTATGAAACATTTTGATCTAAATTGAGATTCTGACCAGACACGTGTTGCCCTCAGTTAAGCCAGCGGCCAACAGTGAAAGAGCTGAGGGAGGCCAAGATCCTGATCCGTTTCAGTGACTACGTGGAGGTGGCTGATGCCCAGGACTATGACCGGCGGGCGGACAAGCCATGGACACGCCTCACCGCAGCCGACAAGGTACCGGCCGAAGGCCACGCAGTGTGGGGCAGGGCTCTCTGTCCTGCTGTTTCTATGACTGGAATTCATCTGTAAGGCATCTCACAAGGCGGCAGGAGCGATGAAACAATGCCCCCCCTGAGGTTTCATCCTCATGGGCCCCAACAACCTCCTCAACCTTGAGACATTTGCCTTCAAAGGACCTGGTTGGATCAGCACCTAGTGCCCTTCTGGGTCTAGGCCTGGATAGGAGTATAGCTTTCCCCAAACCCCAAAGAATGTCCATGACTGGGCACGCTGGCAATGGCTAGTCAGAGGTTCAAAGACCTTGGTGTGCCAAGCAGTGCAAAGATTAAAATTTCCCTCTGCATTGCATAATGACGGCAACAGAGCGTGTGACTACACTGCAGAGATCGGCTACATCAGATTAGGTTAGCCCCACCGAGGTACTGTGATCCTGGGTACCCCTTACTGCCAGTTATATAGAAGATTTGCAAGTCGCTGTTAAAATGCCCACATATGCATCTAACACAGAAAAAACATTACATAGACTTTTCAGTGAATATTATATTAAAAGAACAATATACAGTCATATTAAATATATTAGATATGTTAGAAGTTAAATCACTTCAACTTCTTCAAGACTCTTCACCAGAGAGTTGTGACACTCTTATTGAATTACTTTGCACACAGTCATATATTGAATATTGTGGATACCATGGATACCATTGTATATCAGGCGTGTTTCTGATTCATGTCTCCTTATTGTCATTATCTGCTCTCCGTTTCACCCACAGGCAGCCATTCGGAAGGAACTGAACGAGTTTAAAAGTACAGAGATGGAGGTGCATGAGTTAAGTCGACACCTGACCAGGTAGGGGGCAGCGTGGCTCATCACTGCAGCCTGATTCTGTCGTAGCAGCTAACTTCAGTCTGGCCTGATGGATGCTGAGCATCAGTGTGCTTCTACTATAATGTTACCATTTTATTACTACATTATTATACTATTATACAATTATATTGTACAGTCAGTCCAGCGACAACGCGACTGATGCGTTCCAGAAAAATCTCACATTTACTAAAACCGAGTTCTAAAGGACACGTATCCAATGGGAAAATTTAGGGTTGGGGAATGCGACTTGACTTGCACAAAACAAAATGAAGTGAATAATAAATCAGTGGCTAATAATGTGATTATATGCATTTTAAGAAATAATGATAATGAATGAATTATATCATAAACATCTCACAAGAATTGCCTAGTAACCCCTTCAACCGGACGTGCTGAACTCGCTAACTTGCTGACTGCTGAAATTCGGTAATAGAGATGGCTTTAGAACAGATTTGCAGTGTGCTATCTCGTGTTGTAGCAAGACTGTCTGTACTGGTTTTAAGGGTACACGTACACCTACTTGACCAAGCCAATATCAGCCTTTACTTCCTGTGCAACACTTCCTGTCACATGGTAACCACATCCCTGCTCTGTTTTAATTTCAGGTTCCACAGGCCATAGAAGCCTTCTGTACAGAACCCTGTTATGGAATCCCCCTCAGACCAGGAACCGTTGTATATCCTGGTCTGATTGAGGTCCGTACTGCCGGCCCAGGAAGGCCCACTATATCCAGTATAGACTGTTCGGCAGGACTGACCCTGTAAAATGGCTCCCTGGCTGGAAAGCAGTGGAGAGGGTGGGTCCTATTGGAGGGGGAGGGGGGGGGTTGGGCTAGTGATCTATCCCGTACTGCTGGCTAGCCATCGTGGCCATCCACACTCTTTGCCAGCATGGGACTGTCTCCTGGGGGTGACTATCATCCTCGTCCTCTCTGAAGACACACACAGATTGGAGAGCTGGAAAATGCCTGGGATTCCTGTTCCTGTGCAATACTCCTTCCCGCAGCATGGCGGCGTGTCTTCCCCTGTCATCCCTCTGATCGTTTACAGCATACAGCAAGTGGAAGAGTGGGCATCTGGACCCCCTGTTGCCTGCTCTGTCGCCATACTGCTACTGGAGATGTCGTGGTACAATTTTCTTTTTTTTTGGTATTTAATCTACAATGTTTCTATTGTATGACAGAATACCGAACGGCCATCACTAAAGATACTAAAGTTGTCACAAGTTGATGCAAGAGTTCAGTGTAACATCCTTTTGTTGTTAAAGAAGAAAAAGTGCCAACTTCACGGTACTTTCAAAAAGCATGCCTTCTCTAACGCCACGGCCTGAACCGTACCTTTGCTCTTTAAACCGCTCTGGCATGGTGTACATAACTTCAGGCTTCAGCGGAGATGGTCTTTTTAAAATCCCTCTGACGGCCCATTCCCTGCTTCTCCAGTAGGCGATGTCTCTCACTTCTACAAGAATTTTACGTACATACACCTGTCAGTAGGCATTTCTACCCTCAGTCTGTCCACCTCAGTCTTAAATATTTTGTATTAAATGTATATCGTTTGATTTCATGATGGTTCTGTTTACTATTGCCACTTCTCCAGTGGCATACAGGGACCAGGCCATATCCTGACCCGTACCGTGAAAAGACGGTGACATAAAACGTTATTTACTGTTCACAAGGTGTGCATCATTATTTACTATGTGCAAATGTCTGCTATGTGAGAGTAATCCCTTCTAAATGTTAAAAATGTCACTGTTTTCAAGCTGTTTAGTGCATTTGCTTTACCTCGCGGAAGCTACCGGGACCATATTCGTGTTGACCCTGAGTGCTGAATCGTCAGCAGGCAATGTGTGCTGTGTGATTAATGCCAGCATAGTGTGCGGATTAATTTCAACGGGGCAGTAACGTTTTAAGATGATTTTGCCTGCCTGCTTCATGTCTGAATATACATCTGCCATAACCCTTGGAGGGTTAAGATGCTGTTGCATGAATCATTTCTCTGGATTTAGTGTCTCGCTCTTTTGATAAATGTTACATGTTAACAAACCAAGCAATAACTTTCATTTAGCGTTCGTCTGCTTATGGTACATCGAGCTAATTAATTAATTGACGAGCAGCACTAAGCGAAAGCCGTTAGCCGGGCACGTTGCCACATCTGCAGTAAACATCATCGGCGTGTATGTTTTGTTTGTCACCTAAGACCAAAATAGAGTTGAGTCCCCGTTGACAGCATCACCATCTTACTCATTCTGGTTTATACCGTTACTACACATTGTCACTTTGAAGGGGAGCTGGAGTTTGTGGTTGCTTCCATTTTATTTCCTATTCCTGTTTACCACTGAACACTTGCAGAAGAGTCAATCAGCAGAGAACTCCCGATACCACTTTCCTCTGATATATCTTGATCTGAGGGCTGACTACTATAAAGATCCACCTTTGTCTTCTGATGTAACTTGAGTATCAAAATTGGACAGTGTTGCTTGTCACTGCCCCCCCGCTGCCATCCACCCAGGGAGAGAATCACCCCACCAGGGCTCAAATTGCCTTTCCTGTGGTATATAGTTACCCATTTTTCTTAGTATGTTAACCAGCTAGACATCAGATGTTTTGTGCGGGTGGGGTGTAAGGATGTGACCCCCTCCCTCACGGGAACCTGGTCACTCCCTCAGGGAGACCATGTGATCCACATCAGCATGAGTGGTAAATCCTGGCAGAACCCTGCCACTTCCTCAGCAGAGGGAAGGCCTATTTTCTCTGTCACATGCAACCGCCGTTTGATGGCCTGGTTTCCAGCTGTGATTCTCCTTGGTCTGTGTGAAGCCCAGCTGGAAATACTGCTGGAGCCCAAAGCCAAGTGATATATTTATTTTTCAAAAATGTTATATTTACACAGCTCACCAGAAACCCCCTGAAATGTTTTTTGCTTAACCCAAATTGTGTGGCAGGGGTCTCGCCGGCACCAACACGCGACTGAATTGGTGCGTCGTTTCCTGTTGTTAACCCACTTGATGAGCCGGATGGCGGTACATTAAGATTTCCCCCCACAAGTCTGACGCCACAAGCCCCATGTACAGTACGACGCAATGGAACGCCGCATGTCTCTGACCTTTGCCACTGTGTGAGTGGGGGGATGTTTACCGGCGCTAGTCGCGACGCCGTCCCTTTAAGGCGTCATGACACGCTTGCTCCAGTGGGGGCAGTAAAACATGACCCAGGATTGGGCCAGCGACAGAGTTCAACACATTGTGATGGATGGGTCTACGTACTCATAAGGGGTCCGGAAAACTTTGTTGATTTGTACAGCCATCTCTGTACAGGAGCGAAGGTTTGACCGTCTCTGTACTGTAAGAGATTCTGGATTTATGTAAATAGCAGAGTACCCAGGTCTCTAAGCATCTTGTACATTTTGGTCTTTTTGTACAGAATGAAACTGCATGGAAGCATTTAACTTACTGTCTGTCGATACTGATGTATGCAGTTTCTTGTATAAAAGAAACCTTATTAAATATGTTTTTAAATAAACATACTTGTGAGTGGCTTTTGGTCTAAGAGGAAACCACAAATCCACCACATCCAGTTTTTTAATCAAGCAGGGGCGTTTATTCAAGTAATGCAACTTAAAATATGATCCCGGAAGCTCCGTTCTGTCGTCATGCAGTGACGGGCCCGGTCTGGTGGAAAAGACAAAGTGGCGTCAGGGTGACGCAGACACTCACTCCCTGCTTCGCCTCCTTTTCAGATGGTGCCATTTCCCCCGTAAACAAGCAGCTCCGTCGTCAAGAATTTCCCCCAAACTGGGTGAAGCCAACCAGCCACAGGGGCTTGCATGTCCAATGTAGTAATATGTTACACACGGCTGCCATGGAAATGAGGGTAGTGGATAAGAAGTATTCTCCAGTTCCAAAAAAAAAAAAGCTGCCTGACCGCACAAGACCATCCACCTGTAGAGATGAGGGTGTGTTTTAACCCCAAAGTGTTCTGGTGGGCTGGTCACCCAATAGCAGCAGTCTGTGGAGGATGGAGGCGGGGCTACACCGAGTGCGCTGGAGTGCCACAGTGCTTGTGCCACAGGTCGATGGCTTTAGTTACGATGGCATCAGTGTTCTCCTTCGGCATCTGGAATGCAAAAGCAGCTGGTGTTTAGAGTAACGCATTACCCCAGCCAGTCCTGCCTCTCTGAAAACTGACTGTGTGTTGTGATTCACAACCTGCTGTCCAGTCCAGCTGGGCTAATAAATCCTCAGCTGATTAAGAACATCTTGAACCTGTGAAAATGGTGAACAGCAGGACCCAGGACCGTGAAACATCGGGCATATCATAAATTGCATACCTGTTTGCTATGTAGTGGGTGAAATATATTATATGAAGAAGTATGTCTGAATCCTCAGCATAGATAAGACAGTAGGCATATAATACCCGGATGGTGTACTAAATTCTGCAAAATTCCAGAGTGTATCAGGAAGGTGAAGGAAATGTCATCCGTTTACAAATGTCAGTAGAAAATAATACCCAGTTACTCAGCTTGACTGGAATATGTATTTTTTTTTCCATTGATAGTTTTTAACAGTAGTTCAATCTCGTGAGGGTCAAGCTACGTCATAGGTACACATCCGGGTTAGGAAATACGCATGATGCCGACTGCGGTGTGGCCGAGTGCATGCATACTACTCACATACATATATACAATAATGCTCTTGTAGCAGGTTCCTGATAAAATTCAGTAGCTACTGTATATGTATGGGATTTCGGAAGCACCCACTGTGTAGGGCTGTCAGGACTGTGCCGGGATGACCTCACCTATAAAACACCTATCACATGTTTAAAAAAAATAAAGGAAAAAAAAGTGTGCTACAAATCAAACTTTGGGCAGCTACTCAGGGCACAGGTTTAAATTATTAGGAAATGTGTTTTAAGCAACAGGCTTAATCTATCACCACACACTTTAAAGATCTAGACACTACATACACACAATTTAAAGTAGTAGCACTTCGTTTATCTGTAGTAAAGGCTGTATCATTAACCAAAAATAGATTTTAACGGATGATGGAGCCGCATGGCCTGAATCGGTCTCTAGAGGTCGATTAACTGACCAGAGGAAAAAAAAAATAAAAAATCAGCCGATTTTTAAGCATTTTATGGCAATCAGAATCAGCTGATTAATCAGGGAAAACAACCTAATATTGGTCACCCCCCCCCCCCCCAAAAAAAAAGCATCGGCCACCGAAAGACAAAGTTGCTGCGTCTGTCATAATGCATGCATACATCCTGTAGGAGGCGCTCTAACGCTCTAAACATCCAAAATGCCTCACATTAGCCAGGAACTGCAGGATTCCCTCCACCCGCTTCATGCCCATCAGCTTATTCTTGTAGCTGAGCAGGATCTCCACAGCGACGAACACCAAGATCTTGCAGGAGCCGCTGACAACCTTGTCCCAGACCCTGTGATGGGGGTTGACACAAGATCCTTACATTTTATAGATCCAAAAGTAAATGCACCTCTTCCTACAACACTGATTAAGTCTTTGGTTGAAACTTGGTCTTGTTAATCAAGACATTTACTTCACAGTATTGCTCCATTTTTAATGGGGATAATTCCCTTCTATGAACTTCACCTACCTGGTTTATATGCAGCCAATCTGTTCACCTTAATCAAAGCTTTAATGATTTAAAAGCCTTTAATTAGATGGGGCATTAACTCCCCCAGCCTCTGTACCTCTGTAGGCTGGATTCTGGGAGGCACCCAGAGAAGCACCTCCAGAACCACAGGTCGTAGGGCAGCTTGCTCAGGGCCCCACAGCTCTTCAGGTGAGTCAGCAGCCTGCTGTCTTCGATGTTTAGGTAGTGCTCCAGGCTCTTAGGCTGGGAGAAAACAAAGAGGACCAGATTATTGTGGTATTATGAAATGCCTGGGTTGCATAAAGCAGTTGTGTTTTCATTGCTAAGAATTGCTTGAGGTATCAGGTGACACATTCTTCCCCCTTTTGGATTCCAGCTCCAGCACTCACCAGGTGTGGAACAGTGTCCCCAAACTTGTTGTTGAACTGGGTGACGAAGCACTTGATGAGCCAGTAGCAGTCCACGGGGTCTTCCACAATCTCCTCCATCGACTTTGCTATGGACAGGAAATCTTCGTCCTCTTTCCCCTGCCACGAGTGATATGCTTTATGCCCAATCAGAAGCGAGGGATTCTGCACAACTTCTTGGTCGCAGGTTCATGAGTAACATATCTACCCCACCATTTCTCAATGGTACCATGTGGGGTGTCCGCCATCACACGGCTTAAATTCAAACATTACCTAAAGTCTGCTGGTCTGTACCTAGCGGTGATATTTACCACCACTCAAACCACACATAGTACATTATATTATTGTTTATTGTAAATCATTTTATACTGTTAATTTGTTAAATCCTCCTCCTAATGTACATCTGCTGGCTTGCTTCAAACAGCATCTCATTGTACTTGTGACAATGACAATAAAGATTCTATCAATATTTGCCCCCTGCTGGCCATAAACACACACTACATTTGGGGGGAGCAGAAACAACAAACCCATCCCTTACAGGTGGAGTGAGTTCAGAGCAGCGCGACAGCTCTTGGGCCTCCAGCTGGAACATGCGCAAGTAGACCTCCACCTGCGGGGTGCCGGCATGCACGACACGGATAGCCTTCAGAGCCTCCAAAATATCCCGGTACTGTTCCCTGCGATAGCCCATCACCAGACTATGGGAGTCACTGTGAGGTGGGAGAATCCCTGAGGACACAGGGACAAAGGTCAAGGGTCATCGCCTCAGAGTAAGTGGAATACCAACATCACAAACCCACAGCCAAACGTCAGGCACCTCACTCACTGAAAACCATAGTGCTTACTCTACTGCTGTGCAATATACACCTAAACTGAAGCGGATTATTGCCCAGCTACTCATTCTACACTGTAATCTGAGAGAGGAACAGCTACTGCTTGCGGCCGATTATGGGTAATCTTCCATCAACGTAAACCAGTATGGCCCATTTACATTTCATAGAGTAATACATGTGACCAGCTTGCTGGAGGAGAGTGGTTGGGAGAGCTCTTCTGTTTGCGGGGTGCTGATGTCTGGTCTGCTGCTTTTTGAGTTTTTCTCTCAGTCCCAACCTTCTGGAAAAGTTTGGCCACAGATATTTAACATCATAATTAGGGATGCATATAAAAAAAAAAACTAGCATATTAATCATAGTTTTCTGTGATAATCACACCTGACATTAAAACTTATAATCATAAATATTTATAGGCTGAATCCCCAAATTAATGTAGAATTAACACAAAGGTGAATATATGGGTCATTGTCACAAATTCATTACTGTAACACATGAATTTTCCCTCATTTTTAAAATTAGTTTGAAGACAGACTCAAATTACACAACTTCATTATCTAAATTGTCAGTTTTTTTATCGTCAAGTTAGTGAGAATAACTTATAGTTTAATATTTAACAGTTCAACTTAAAAAGATTTTCCATTTCCTACAGAAATATCGTGCGTTCCATTATCCTCGGAGGTCTGAGCGCCGAACTCAGAATAACGTCACATCCGCTAAAAACTCGGGGAAAACCGAGTCGGATGCATTCCACTTGCCGAACTCGGAT
>JAODKM010000001.1:20435752-20455385 GCA_026780845.1 Petrocephalus sullivani
AATATCACAGCACCACCTACAGTCTTTGCACTGGGCAGCCATCTTGAATCCGAAACTCGGGGCACTCTGGGCTACCCGAGCTTTTGTCTCGGATTTTCCAGAGACGGGAGCGCGCATGTCGTCACTTCCGGCCTCGAGACGCGGATTCCGACCTCCCGAGGATAATGGAACGCACGAATAGTCCTTGCAAGTAAGTACAAGTTGAATTTCAATCCTCTCAAAATGGCGTGATGAACAGATGGCAATAAAGAAAAGTCTTGTATGATAAGCAAGGATGCCAAGAACTAACGGAATGTTTAGATTTTACCTTTGAATTCTGTTCAATAATGTGTTTAATAAACGTGTCAGACTTTAACCTGCAAAAAGTACCGCCACACCACTCTTATTACCTTGTTTATCCACAATCACACTGCAACTTAATTTAATGTGTATTGCGTCCAGCTAAGGAAAGGCTCATTCAAATGCAGAAGCAAATGAGAATCATGTGAGAATCAAATGAGTTCTCAAATTCATACTGGAGGTAGACACACTGGAACAGCACTTTCCACTTGTTTGATGGCTTGTATGATCAAAGAGAGTCAGTAGGGGCAACCCTGGAATGACTCAAGACAGGTCTCAACTCTTTTTGCATCAGCGGAACTCTCTGAGGCGAAAATCTTTTCTGGCTCAATAGTCATTCCCCCAATAACAATACTGTGAAGCAACTGACATCAGCACAGAAATGGCTGGTCAACTGGCTGAACACCTGCTCAATGCCTCAGGGACAATTTATCAGCATAATGACCATGGCAACTATGTTGGACCCAAAGTTCCAAATTGTTGTATTTTTCAGCCAGTCTTAGACAAGTGAGGCAGTGAGGCGGTTAACAGCTAAGTGTCCCAGCAAAATGACGACCCCTGACAGGACCCCATCAGCGTCAGACAGAACTGCTCAGCTTTCTATCTCATCCCAAGCTGTGGAATCTGCAACAATCACACATAATTTTATTTTACTATTCAGTTAAAAAAAATCATTGTTAAAAATATGCAATACGTTGGCATTGGCAATTTATGTCATCACTTCAGACTGCATACAAGAGAAACAATACCATAACCTATGTGGGAGGTAGGGCTGAACGATTTATCGATTTCAAATTGAAATCGCGATTTTAAACAATGCGATTAGCAAATTGTGAAGGCTATGATTTAGGATATGAATCATTCAGCATGTCTAACCCAGGGTTTAAAACTATTGTGAGAGTCCTCCTTGTGTGACAGTCAGTCTCACCAATCAGAAGTCCCGGGCTCCGCTTGCCAATCATGCTCACCAATCAGAAGTGGCCCAAAGTGACTGCGTATACACCCTCAAACAACACACACGTGAAATCCAAGGAAAACGTTACATTCGCAGTGCAAAAAAATATTGGTTCCACTGCTGAGCTGTAGGTGAATTACCTACCTATTTTATGGTCAGAGATTGTTCACAGAAAGGTCCTATTATTAGGGGTACAAACAGCGCTGGGCCGGAAGTTCCCTAATGTTTTTATTACTGGAATTGTTTTATTTTCTTTACTTTATTTAACTTAATACAGTTGCGGTTTTTGTGATAGTAGTTTTATGCATTATTGTTCTCTGCTAATTTGACCTTTGTGTACAAGGGACTTTCCGGTGTTACACTATATATATATTCGCTGTCCGGCGAATTATCATAAGAGATTACAATCCTGGAAATAATTAGTTGCTGAGACGTACAGTTTAGCGCTGGCAAAGACGTTACATTATCTGACCCCAACTATACATCATTAATGACCCACTTGCACACCTGTAAAGTTGTCTTTACATTATATCGTGCATTCGCTTTCTGTGACCACACATACTACGCGGCATCGAACATCACAAAACTGGTTAAACAAACAGCCGTTTAAGGATCAGAACGTAAGAAAAATTAAAAGAAGTATTATGTAGTTTTTAAACTTGTACTTGAAATCTGCATTTACATATATGAATCAGAATCAGAAAAACTTTATTGATCCCGGAGGAAATTTCTCATGTTACTACTACAACTGTCATAATATATCCTTAGTAGATAGTTCTATGTATACCTTGCACGCATCCCCTTTGAAATTAATAAGTGATAAAAAAACGAGCAATCGTGGAAAGTAGTAGTTATGTTTTACGGCTCAGAAAAACAGTAGCTACTCTTAGTCAGCCATATAACTCGCGAATGTTGATTTTAAAAGAACATGCAGAAGAGCTATTTCCGTGCATTGCGCTGGAGATACTGACAGTTTTTTTTTTTTTTTTTAAAGATACAATGATTACGGTAGGGAAAACGTGAGCAAGAACCTTTCGTTAATTCACAATTATGTGTGAGACCGCCCCCCTGGAGTCACACATTATGACAGTCACAAAATATGGTGTAACACCAAAAGCACTCTACTCCAGAGTAAAAAAAAAGCGGTCGAGCGCTGTTTGCAAACGCGGCACTTAAAATGTGCATGTAAAAATACGATCACTTTACCATGTTCGGGTTGCTAGAGAACTGTTCTATGATTTATTAGGTGTATGTTTTATATCATTTTTGTTAGACTGAATACATTTTGGATTGAATTTATATATTTCCATTCTTACCTTTGGAGCAAAGTATTGCGCAGTTCAAATTTCAATGTACGGTTGTGCTCAATGACAGTTTTTTTATACACATATAGTGAATACTGAGTTTTAAAAAATCGCAAATGACATCGCAATCGCAATATCTGTCAGATAAATGAAAATGTTAAATGAATATAAGCCTGGTAGATTTCTAAGATGTTCTGGAGCTGGTCAGCTAGTGGTGCCCAGAGCAGAAACTAAACAGAGTGAAATGCCATTTATCCACTATGCTGCCCACTGCTGGAACCAACTCCCTACATATCTTAGATCTGCCCATACTACAACCTGTTTTACAAAGAAACTAAACACTGCCTTACTTTCCACTACCTTAAATTAATCAGTTCTCTCTTCCTTTATCTTTGTAATATTTGCACAATGCTTGCACTTTTATTTAGTTACCTATACTTTTATCTACTGCATTTAATTAATTAAAAAACTTTTTATTTAGATATCAGTCAGACATTGATTTTTATAGTGTACTGTCAATTTTTAAATCTCTACGCTGATTATTTTATTAGGTTTTGCCCTCCAGTTTTCTTTATGCGTTTTACCTGTGTTCTTGTATATCTATTTATTTATATAAAGCACACAGAATGACTTCTGTGTATGGTGTGCTATATAAATCAACTTGTCACTTAGTAATGTACTAATAACTTAAAGTCCATATTATAAAACTGATAACAGCCACCCCAACTGACGCTGTTCAGACCTACAAATAAGATCTTCCAGTGACTAAGAGACAGTTCTACACTTACCCAGCAGGACCTTCCACACATGAATCCGATACATAGACGGAAGAGGGAATCGCTGACTGAAAGTGCAGAGCTTTTCCACATCTACCGGGGGGAAATCAAATTAAACAGCATGCAAGAATGTAGCATGCAGACTTTTCATTCTGCCAGGAATAAGGACAGTGTCTACAGGAAGATACTGTACAGCGTCAGGGCAAAAAAACATCAGGATGGGAAACCTACCCAGTGGGTTGTCTTTCAGTAGGATTTCCAGCGATTTCTTCTCTTCTACTCCCCTAAACCCAACCTTTTCATAATAGGCAGATCGAAAGTTCCTCTGTGGGTCTTCGGCCATGACTATAAAGGGGAGAAATTGTGTACATTGAACACAAACCAAGCAGATGCTTAAAGCACACAGTACCCAGAAAATAAGATCATGTGAGCTTTTTGTGGACCAGGAGATGTTATAAGCAGAGGATGTACTGCTTAATTCACAATTGGATTCATTATCACACTCACGATGTTTTGAACAAGGAAATTATGTTCATCATTACTACTCGATTCAATTATACTGCGACAGAATTCTGCTTCATAATCCTGTTGGTTTTGAACACCACTTAAGCACTTTCATATTAGCATGATTTTATATTAAGCGAAAACAGGATATTCATTGCAACATACGGCGAAATTCACTATAAATACAGGTGCTAACATACACCTTGAAGGAACCGTGCTAACAAGGATGCTATCGAAATAGCCTTTCGTTATTTTAAGTAGACTGATATTTAAATTAATTCATTAAATCAAAACGTAGAATCCACGAAACGTTACAATGAAATCCAACATAATTTAATACGTATAATCCTTAAATAGCTGACTCCGGAATCCATACCATCTGACACGAGTAGGCCTCACAGCATCCACGGGCTATCCTAGCGTACGAGCCCACATTCAGAACTTCGTTACGCAAGCACGAATTTACAAAAGTCACCAGATAATTTTCACATTCTAAATTTCAATATAAAATGGTGATAAAATTATTATATTTAAACTGCATATATCTGCGGAATAAAGCAATGCTTAAATGAAAAGACGTTATACTACTAAGCCGTGCCTTTCCGCTACTAAATTCTTCTAGGCGATTTTATTTTATCGCATTTGCCAGCAGAGGTCGCAAAATCATTTTGTGAACCTCGTATCTATATTGAACGAGAATGTTTTCGTTGATTATTCTACTTTACGTATAAAACTAAAATATAAAGGTTATATGGTGTGCATTGCCCCTTGTAGTTTAATGCTTAAAGCACACTTCACTGGACATGTCTGTATAGTTTAGGTTTTTACTTATTACTCTTATTAATCTTTTGTACATTAAACAGAAAAAAGTACAGTTTGCAAGAGAAAGTGTTCCAAAAACTATTTTCCCACCCTGACCACTGGGCTCCGTATTTACTAGGTAACCATGAGCATGATTTTCAAAGTTATCCAAATCTACTACTATTCTACAATTCAATCTTTTTATGTACAGATAAAGTTAAACAGCTGGATGTTGAATTTGTAACGGTTTAGACTTTGGCAACATGATATCTAGCCATGTCTTAGTTATTTGCAGGCTGCAGGACAATTCATCAGGATTAATCGTTTGTTGCTCGTCAACGTTTGCTTGTTTTTCCTCTGTCCGGCTTAGTTTCTTATCAGGGGCCTTGATCTAAAGTAAATCATCTGCAGAAAAAACCTTACTAACCATTTGTTCACTTGGATAATGGCACAGAATGAGTAGCCATTATTTTCTCAGAATTACAATGTCAAGTCCCATCTGTACCTCCCAAACATAGCGACCACTTCAATTAAATATGAAAATGTATCCAGGTGTATCATATGTACAACAGCTGTCCAGCAGAGGGCATCAAATAACTATCTGCTTCTAATTTCGTGTGGAAGTCAAAATATAGCGACGCAATAAATACCGAACTCCCTCATAACAACATAACTAATTTATTCCACACTAAAATATTTGAAAAGTAGCACCCCTTTAAACTTTTAAAGAAAAACTGGCGCGTTTTTCATTCAGACGAGATAATCACTGATGTAATTTTTTCAGACAATCGCACAGAGCACGCTTTGTATTGTAACTACGCTACAACTACGCAGGGACTGGTTGAATGCTGAACAAAACAGCGAATTCCTATAGTTTATATAAGTTGCAAGCCGAAACAACCACGATCATTTACTGCGCGATGCCTGACGGGAAACAGAGTTCCAGCCGCAAGCCAAGCCGTTACGTAAAAATCTATAGCGCTCCGGAAAAAAAATCATTCCCACGATGCATCTCTCCAGGCAGCGGCTGTCACAAAGGGGGCGCGTCACGGGGACGCGCGAAGTGTTGTTTTTTTTTCCCCCTGCTTCGTGTCGCCAGGTAGTTAAATATTCAGGGTCATTAAATATTCCCACATATGATTTGATAATATATGGAGCGTGGCCACGCCCCGCGTCCCCGCCACGCCCCGCCCCGCCCTCCTGCCGTGCCCGTGGAGTTTCTCCTAGCACGTCTCGTTAGCCAGTCTCCATTATGGCGATGTCAATAACGACGCAGCAGCGCTGACCGCTGGAGCAAGTAGCGCAACAACTGGAAGCCTGGCTAGCTATACCGGTATAGCTAGCTAGCAGAACGGACGAAAGAATGTAAGCCGTAAGAAAGGACGCGATTTTTTTTTTTAACTTAAATAACGGGAGAGCGTTTTTCCTAAACCGCCCGTATTATTTATTTTTAGACCCCAAGCAATATTCGCTTTTTTTTTTTAAACTTGGGCAGAAATGGAAAGTGCAAAGTCTGCGACAGCGGGGGAGAACAGGTTGGAGAGGAGCGGTCCGCCGAGAACTGTTGCAATAGTGGTGTCTGGCTCGGAGACGGGCAGGATGAGTGCGTCTAAGTTGAAGAAGCCGGGCGGCGGCGTGGCCGCCGCCGCGAGGAGGGATGATGATGGTGATGAAGATGAGGACGAGGATGATGGCGGAGCCGGGGAGCCGGCGTCGGACTGCGATGGACCGCCGTCCGCCCTGCTTCGGGTAGAGGCGGTGCACCGTAGGCGAGCCGTGGCCGAATCGCCGGTGAAGAGCCGCGGCTTGAGCGGCAGCGTCAACGTCAACTCGCTGCTGATGAGAAGAAAGAGGCTGAAGAGGAACCTCTCGGTGGCGGCCGCCCCCCCGGGCGGCGAGATGCGCCCGCCGGCCTCCGCCTCGCCCGTGGCCACTCGCACCCTGGACGGGAAGGTCCCGTTACGGCGCCGGCACGGCGTGCAGCTGCAGCCGGCCGACAGGCAGTGGGTGCGAGGGGACCTGCAGCGGGGCTGCGTGCACGTCCACGACGGGCTGAAGCCGAGCTGCCTTCGGCCGGTGCTGTGCTCGGTGGGCACCACCGCCGGGGAGATAGCGCGCAGGCTGGGGCGGCACGGCAGGGGAGGCACTGCGGTGCGAGTGGCCGGCGCGGGCAGCGACTCTGCGGGAGACGGGCGGCGGGCTGCCCGCGGGGAGCGGCCCGGCTCGGCCGATGACAGCTCGGGCTCGCTGCTCCTGCCGGCCGCGGAGCGGGGGGGCGCCGCGTCCCCGTCCCCGTCGCGAGTCCCCCCGCGGTCCCGGATCGACGCCTCCATGGACGCCGAGACGGAGGAGTCGCGGCACACGGGCACAGACAGCTGCGGGCTCAACTCCAGCTCGGACGTGGAGAGCGGCACCTTCGACGACCTGAGCTCCGGCGGCCGCGACTCCCTGAGCGACGGCATGGTGCTGGGCGCCGACGCCGCCGCCCTCAGTCCCGCCGAGGGGCTCGACCCGTTCGGGAGCTCCTCCGACGAGCTGGACCTGGACTGTCCCTCCTCCTGCTTGTCCACCGAGTCCATCGCCCGGCGGCTCCTGGTACCCTCGGCGGACGGCTATAACGGCGCGGCCAGAGGTGGCGGGGGGCTGTCGGACTGCGCCGGGAGAATCGCGCCCGGCGGGGGCGTGCTCCGGGCTCCCGGCCGGCTGTCGGGCGCCGGGGACCGCGACGCTCTGCCGAGGCCCCTGGCGGATCCCGGCGGCCGGGAGCCCGAGCCCGGAGATGAGGCGCCGACTCTCTACGTCCAGCTGCACGGCGAAGCCGCCAGGAGGCTGGAGCGGGACGAGAAGCCGCTGCAGATCCAGAGCGACTACCTCTTCCGCCTGGGATTTAAGGACCCGTGGCGGGTGCGGGAGGAGGGCATGGACACTGAGATCGGCTGCCTGATCCGCTTCTACGCAGGTAACGGGGACCGGCGGCAGTTCGGGGCGATGAGCCCAGTAAGCGAGGCCCCCAAGGGCCCCCGCACGCAGCCCCCCGTCGTGGGGGTAACAGGTGCCGGCGCTGGCCCCGTACGGGGAGCAGGGAGCAGTGGCGTAGGGGGTCTTCGCTCCGGGGTTGCACGCGGGGTGCTCCCCTTGGTTAGCCCCGAGAACATAAACGGGAATAAAGTAATGCAGTGTATTGCACTGCCTTATTATTGCGGCACGGTCAAATGCAGATATTTAGAATTCAATCAGACGGAGTTATCCAGCGTCTGTTCGGACATTTGGAAAGTGTTTTGCTTGCTAACATTGCATATATTACGCATCGCAAAGACAGTAAATGGCCCTTTCTTGCTTATTCAAGAGGGATGATCTCCTGTGTAATTCTCACACGACTCCTTCTCCTACTACATTTCCAAGTGCGTCAGTCCTTCGCCAGTGAGGGTCTGTGACGGCGGCTGAGATTCGGAGCGGCAGCCTCCTTATGCCCCTGGAAACTAAACAGACTCGAAAAATCGTGCGGGCTTCTGGGAGCGGGTAGCGGTATAAAGTGGGGCAGGATAAATCATTTTCTGCGCTGTAGCTTGAGTAGGTTGCAATTAACGGAGACTGCGTAGAATGTTCTTTACTGGCCGCTTCAGTATAATGAGCAGCGGGTACCGTTTATTATAAGGAATTCAGGCTGTTTGCGTAAGATCGGCTTATTTCTTCCGAGTGGAAAATTCCCTCACTTGTTGCTTCCGGACGTAAAGATGCCCGCCCACGCTGGCATTTATCAAATTAACGTGCTGTGGGGGCTGTAATCATCTCAAGCGACGCTAATCTCGGTTTGTCAGCGCTGACAGCTGTGTGCGCCGGCGGCCTTTCGGTGGCCGTGCGCGGCGCTTCCGAGTGCCGAGCATTCCTGCGGAGGTCAGCCGACTACTGCGATAACGCAGGGGCACCGGCGCGGGGGGGGGCGTGGTCTCCGGGCGGAGGGGCGTGGTCTCCCGGGGGGCGTGGCTTGGAATGTCCTGAGTAGTCACGTTGGGACCATGGGAGAGAAATGGAGAGGGGAGAGGAGAGAGTGGGGGTGTAAATATCGAATCCAGAACCAGTCCAGCTTCAACCAGCCTCTTATCAGTTACTAGGTCAGCAAAAAAATAAAAATAAAAAATCACGGGGCAAAAAAATGAATTTGGTTTCCAATAAATGTGGAATGGGTTTTAACCCCCCCCCCCACCAAGACCTTTGATCTTTGGGGGGAAGCTGGTTGTACTGTCACAGCATGGGCTGAGAGAAGCAACAGTGTGTTTACTGCTGCACCACCCTTCAGGGTTTCAGCCTGACCTGTCACAGTGAGATCTCGCCAAAACCTGCCAGAACTTGCCGGAGCTTGACAGACCTTGGAGTGGGAGGGGCGGTGGGGATTCTTGGTTGAAGAACAGTGATTCCCACCCCCCATTCTTTAAAAAAAAAAAAAGCTTAGCCCAAAGTAGTCGTCCCACCTCCTGCTAAATGTGCGTGACGCGGCTTTCACCTGTCACAGTGCAGGAGATGGGGGGGCTCCATCCATTAGGGGCTCTGAAAGCTTGGGCGAGCCTCTACATTCCTTCGATTTAGCAGCTTTGCGGGGGCTGAATCCATGGCATTCAGTCCTGCGCTGTCTGTCGGGTCGCCTGCCAGGCCCCCATTCATAGCCCAACACACACAGGAAGTTCACGCTTTCATTCAGCTAAACAAGCAGGACGGTTTTTTTACGTCCCATAAAATGGGCTGGAAAGGAGGTCTGACACCAGGCTCACGAGTAACGTGGAGGTGGGCACGGACGGGTCGCGGTCTTCGCAGCCTCACGAGACTTGGTTAAATTATGAACTTCAGGAGCCCTCAGCTGTCATGAGGCTTGACCTCCTCCCTCCTTGTGCATATGTCAGAGGTCTAAAGTCTTGCTGAAAATGATTCGTACCCAAAAAAAACCTGTTTTAGGTGGTCTTTGGCTTTTTTTTCCCCCTTCCTCTTCATCTGTCCATCAATTTCTCTGTGCGATACGGTGAGTCAGTGAGGGCAGTTTGCGAGTTGGCTGTATCGGACACCCATTTTGTAACATATTATCAAGTGCTAGCAGGCCATTGATCTGTCCGTTTACATAATGACACGTGGCACGACTACCAAGCGGTGCCAGCATAATAAACAAAACGGACCTCCTCTTCCAAAGATTTAAATAATGGTTAAACATCAAATCATCCTGTCCCAGCAGATTCAATGACTATTAATACCTTCCTTATGAAAAAATCTGGAACATTAGAAATGAGATCAACTTCTTTTTTTCCTCTCTCCTTAAATAAATGCTGAGGGAATATATCACAGGCTTGGCAAGAACCAGAACTAAAGTTTCTACCAAACAGGACAGAAGCCTCTGTTATCTGTCTGTCCGGTTTCCACCGTCGTAACGCCAATATGTTACAAGTGCTTTGAAAAGCAGTGGTGTGGAGAGAAGCTTCTGGAATTATTAGAGGTCTGTCACCTACAAGGAACATTTCATTGTGTGACCAGCTCTTCGGGAATAAGTGTGGTATTTTGTAGCAGAAAGCTATATTTTTATTTGCTTATAAATATGTGAGGGGAGACCCCTAACCCCCCAATCTCTCTGGTTGGGTTAAATTATTTGAGGAATGTTCCCTGACCTTTTGTGAATGTTGAGCATGTGTTCCTGTAGGGGGCTGGGGATCTTGAAGAAGCCACCATCCCCCGCCACTAATGGTTGCTGTTTAATTGTCAAGGCATGCCTGTCTGCCAGCCTGTCTGTCAAGGGCCCAGCACTCTTCTGCTAGCATCTAACTGTCGGTGTGGTAACGTAGTGTCTTTGGCCAAGGTGCCCTTTAGCACGCAGCGGTTACCGCTGGACCCCGCCCCATGGTGGTTAGCCTCATCCCGTGCGAAAGCGGGTCGAGCCTCTTCCTGCGGGTTAGACACAGGAGAACGTGCAACTGAGGAGTGTTGGTTGCACGGGCACCCGATCTGCATTTCTGCCACCACCCGCGATCTGGGAAGTGGGTGATGATATCACCGTCTTTGTTGGGGCTTGACATCCTAGGTGGTTTGAATGGGAGGGCATTCCAGGAGAACGTTGGCTCCTCCTCCTCCTGCAGCTCACTCGCCCCAGGTAAACACGCCGAGAATAAACAGGCGGCGGCGTGTGCAGGTGCCCAGGCTACCCTGCAGGAGGGCGTATCCCCGGCATGAAGGATGATTCTTTGCTAGTAATTATATAACTCCCCCCTTCTGCACCTTCATGCCAAATACTTGTTAAAACCAAAGTAGGTCATGCATTAAAAAGGGC
This sequence comes from Petrocephalus sullivani, assembly GCA_026780845.1. Taxonomy (NCBI): domain Eukaryota; kingdom Metazoa; phylum Chordata; class Actinopteri; order Osteoglossiformes; family Mormyridae; genus Petrocephalus; species Petrocephalus sullivani. Next base: position 20,446,733 of record JAODKM010000001.1, read on the forward strand.
ATTTGAATCTTAATTTGTTAGTGTGAGTAATAAAGTCATACATTATTTAGTTAAGGACTCATTTGGTAATTTTTTATTTTGAAAGTTCAGGGTGGCTTAACAGCTTTGTGTGGTAGAGGTGTAGGTGATGGTGAACTTTGGGTAATGACTTGGGTCATATGACTCTGTCATGTGACATCCTTTCCGGTTTGCTGTTGATGCTGCATGGAAGCTGGCAGAGATGTTGTGGTTAAAGTATTAAACAAGGCCGAGGCCCCGTTTTTGGGACAGTACTGGTAGCACTCCCCATCCAGTGTGGGAATGTGTCCTGGGAGCGAAGAGCTGGCTTAGGGTGTAGGTACCAGTGGGTCTCGGGCTGTAGGTACCAGCATGTCCTGTCTGCACTTGTCCCATGCATTCCCATGTAGGTGGCAGCGGCCTGTAATTACTCCATCTCTCCCACACGTTTATTTCAACCTGTTATTCATTACATATGGTGGTAGATCCCCTCCCCCACCCCAGCTTTATTTTCTCAAGGGTTGCCAGCTGGGATACAGATAAAAAAAAAAGAGAGATGCTGCAAGCACACTTTTCTTTGGTCTCTGTCTGCTGTCTCTTAGTAATGTGTGATGCCAATTGCGGCCCTCGTGATTATTGTGGGACATGCGACAGAGGTTCGGGACCTTGCAGGACCCTTTGCGTGTCAGGAGATAACTGTGGTTCTGTTTGTAGTCACTACAGACCAACCCTTACCAAGAAAACCACCGCATAGGAGGAATTGTGTGCCCCAACAGCAGACCACTTAGAGAGGAACATATCCTTTTTTCAAACCTGGAAATTATTTCCAAGACAGTACTGTACTGTGTGTTATTGTAAATGTTATCATTATTTGTATTTTACATTTTTAAAACTCCAGAGTAAGGCAGAGTAGAACATGAAATGAGCCTATTATGAAGTCCATCACAGGACTCTGACCGGTGAACACTTGTTTTTGCTGAGTCCTGGTTACAGTCAAGGGCTATTAAATGTTGAAGAAGTCGCTCGTGGCGCGACGGGTTATGCAAACGATTAATCAGTTTTGACACGTTCTAGTGCCTGGATCCTGTGTCTGGTGGCGCGGTGCTTTCGGAGGGGGGCGGGGCTACTGAGTGAGGAATGCGGCTGGTTGGAGGAGACGCGGGCTGTCACGTAACGCTGCTGTGCAGGTGTGTAGCTGCTTGGTAGTCTTCATTCTGTGTTGGATTTCTGAATGACGAGTTTGGGCCTTCTTATGTCGGAATGTAGAGATCACAGTATACGTGTAAAGGCTAATTTATGCTCAACGTTACATACGGATAAAGATACAGATGGAGTCTTCTGTCTGTACTCTGTGTTCGTTTTGTACATATTTGTGCAGGTTTTCTGAAAGCATATGGATATGGACAGAATGGCAGTACCGCTGACTGCAGTGGGAGCCAATAGTTTAAGAGAGGCACTATGCGAGATATGGGCGAAGAAATGCTTGAAATGGAGGAAGTTTCTGAGAAACGCCTGTACGATTTGGTGTGAGATCTTAAGCACCTATATGACGTTACTCCACCCGGCCATAAGAGATAAACAGTTTGAGGGAGGAGGTTGGATGGGAATTAAATGTCATATGGACAGCAGCGAAGGACAAAGTTGGAGGGCTGTGCCCTCTGCTGCCCCCCAATGGATATGTTGCTTGACATCCATGACAACTTAAAGGATGCACGGAAGTTTGTGGGCAGTGACTGTTACGTTTGTAATGGATGCATTTTGTACGTAACAAGAGCACAAATGAGTCTTAAGTGGGACTGGTTTGGGAGCTAACGTAGTATAACTCTGTCTCTCTCTCACTTTCTCACACACACACACTCGCATTAGCTTTCCGTAGACTTTGGACACCCTGGCTGAACATAATGCTGTCGTGAAGGACCAGCACAATGGTATCATTCACCCAGATCCAGCTGATTAAGTCAGTGGACAGTTCGTCCTAAACTTTTGTCGTAAGTGGAGTGTACACCGTGAAACCCTACCCCTGTAAAACGTGCCGGTTGCATAAAGGGGTGTGACATCATGGCCCGGCAAAATGACACTGTGTATGGGGTAAATTTCCTGAAGGGGGCACAGCCCAGCAAAGGAGAAGGTTAACATGCCCCTATTTGTGTCCCAGCCGCTGCCCACTGAGGGTGGTTTGACTTGTTGGGACCAGCTGTAGGTGTGGTCATTAGAGGCCCTCATGTTTAAGTGATCTGTCTTATTTGATAAGCCAATAATGAACCTTAATAGATGTCAAAAAATAATAATCTTTTGTGGTGAGGGTGCATAAGGCTTAACCCCATAGAGACTTTTGCTGGGTGCTGGATTAGTGCAGCCCGGCAACTCACTGCCATTCCACGTGTTTGCGGCGTGCTGTTCCCGGCGTGTGCTGTGTGGGCGTCGGCGTGCTTTTTCCAGCTCTCGCAACTCCTTGGCACCCGGGGCTCGGTGCTGCTGTATCCATGGCGACTATCTCGCCTGCTGCGTTCCGGCAAAGCTGGGGGGAACAGCCAAGAAATATGATCGCGGGATCGCGTCGCTCCTCAGATTACGCAGACGGAACTTGGCTAGGGCCAGACCTTGTTGTGTTTTTTTCTCCCCCCAGCTTTCTCCCTTTTATTTATTTACTTATTGATTTGGAATTGAGGAGGGGTGAGGTGGGTGGGAGGCAGGCAAAGGGACCGATTTTGACTGTCATAGCGACTTAAATGTCTCATCCCAGCTGGCCGGTTGGATAAAGCAGCAAGCAGATCAAGGCACTGGCGTGTTTGCAAACAGACTGAACTTTCCTATGGCGGAAAGTGACTGGACTCCAGTAGCAAGACCTCTCGATTATTGTGATTAGTGGGAGCCCCGGAGACACAGAGAAAGACAGTAACTTCCACGCTATGCATAAGGATATTTCCTACCGGGTCCGCCACAGAATGCATGGGTCATTGGAGGGACATGTCAGGTCACACCTTTGTAACCGGTGTCTGTTCCACAATCCAGTTTAACACAGGGTAGTTATCTTGTTAATAGTACTGTGATCTGCATTACCAGAAACTAAGCCTCACTTACAAAATCAGAAACAAAAGCACTTAAGACCAGAGGAAACCGTCATACAGAAAACACAATCCAATTCAGACTTTTTTTTTCCCCCCTTCATATGCACCTGGGGTTTGAGCTGGCAGTCAGGTTATCATTAAAGAGCATTTTTAAATCTGTCAGCCGTCTGACCCAAAACAGTGACATAGAATGTCTTTGGCAGATAATGTGAAAGCATAGGAAAAAGAAACCTTTACTGAAAGGATTTTTGGCAATGCTGAGTATGAACAAGGTCTCATTCGCCGTTAGCCAGTTGCTGAGTAATGTGGAGAGTTATGGCCTATTAAGAGTGCTTCGGGGATGCCTCCCTTTTTCTTGGTCAGGTTGTAGTCATAGTACAGACCTGTAGTGAGATGTCAGATTGGCAGATTGGAAACGTGCAAATAAGACCGTTTTCCCCCGTCCACTGAAAGTTTTGAGGTGCATCACGACAGAATTCCCGGTCGTCAGTTAGCCCACTTTTTGCAGGACAATCGATCTACACTGCAAAATCGAGAGCCTGCTGTTTCCGGACGAGTGATGCTGCGGTTTTCTCCATGGGTGGTTTGAAGTGCGTAAGAGGGAGCTGTGTTTTGTGTGACTGGCGCTCGGAGCCCTCAGGAGCCCTGCCACATTACCGTGACGATCGTTGAGTTGGCTCCACTATCCAATGGCATGCAGGAGCTCTGATGGGGGCTGTTACGCAACCCACTTTAACAAGAGTTAATTGTTTTCATTTGCAAGCTTAATGGGACAAGCAGTAGGAATGGAGGCCCTACAAATCCCACTTCTCAGTCTCGATCTATTTTGCTCTTTTAACTCTTTCTTCTCTCATTCTCTCTCCTGCCTAATTGTTTGGGCTCTCATCCAAGCTGGATTCTCACTTCATCTCGCCTTACTCATTTTTCTACCGAATTATCTCACACGAACGACGCTCTTACATCCTGACTGTAGCATGTAGGCGCTTGTTTATCTGAAATCATTTCTACCTGCTTATTGAGGTAGAATCATTTACTGGAGCAGTTTTGGTTTCTTGGGTTCCTTTGGAATGCTGTAGATGAGCAGTTCCTGGAATTTAGACGCGAGAAGTGGGGCGCCAGTGTGGAAATTTAGGCTGATACCAATAACGATATATTTTTGTCTGTTAGTTGCTGTTAGTCATGAATGGTATGATTTATTATTTTTTTTTCTCAATACTGGTTATAAGCTGCAGTGAAATAAATGAAAGAACATTGTCTGGGTTTTCTAGCATCAATTTTGTGCGTCTAAATTTATCAAACCATGCTCAAATGGTGATTTAAGTGCTTATCAAGTCTGAAATCAGTCCAACTTTGATAAGGTCAGCCAGAGACCTAATTACTGTGACCTGATGTGCAACACAAAGCTTTCTTTTCTCATTTATGTTTTACCACCATGAGGTGATTATAAGACTGTCTTGATAATCAAAAAAGCTTTTTGATCTTGTCTTCATCTCACTTAACGGCAGGACCTCGGCCATCGTCAGAGGCCTGTCCTTGTGGTGTGATCTCATACAACATTCCATGGTACAGATGGAGAGTATGCTGATGATTAGTTCAAAAAAACTTCAATGCGGCTTGGCTTCCAACTTTCAATAGCAGATGTAAGCCAGCAATATGTCTCGATTGCTTCCAAAAAATGTTTCTCGGTCAGCTTTAGCTGGGAATAATGTAAACCCAGGCATAGCTGAGTTAAGGATATGTCTCCTCATAGCTGGACTTCCCTTGTCCTGGAAACCTGCTGTGTTAGGGAGGGGTGCAGACACATTGGACACCTCCCAGGTTCCAAACCGTAATCGCTGCTAAATGTGATGAATGGCACAGATGGCCGGCAGAAGACCGAAGCCCTAATTCTACCTGGTCGCTGTAGGGAACAAGGGACCTTGAGGTAGGGAGTTCTGACCCACAGCAGGGTAATACCCATGAGCAGTGGTCTCCCAAATACACACGCACATGGCCCTATCCCTCTTGAGTGGATTGGGGGTTTTGTGGTGGTTCTGACACATCGCTAAAAGTGTGACTGAGTTGGGAATTCTGGCAAGATTGCTCGAGTCCTGGCTGTTTTAGGACACTCAAAGCTTTTGCTTCTGAGGGAGATTCGGAATCCCAGTCATGCCTCCATCCTTTTTCGTCAAATAGTAGCCCTACACCCAACACTAGTGTCACGTCATCTCCATGACCCGTGCCCAGCTGAGTACACCAGCCATGTGCTCACGCTTGATACTTGCACTCCTTTCAATCCCAACCTCTTAATCCGTTTTCCTCAATCGAGTACCAAAAATCACTTTGGCTGTGCTTTGCCTATGACAATGTGAACTGCTAATGAAGCCAATCCCCCACCCCGTGTAGCCACCCAGCCCCTGAAAGGTCATTCCAGGCTGCTGCTCATTCACCTTACTGGCTAATGGGTGTAATGGACCCCCGAACTCCGCCCTTCCTGATTGTATATGTGCCTAAGAGGCAGTTGTTATACCAGATACCACGTTCACAAAAGAACTTGCTGTTCCCAGTCGAAAAACTGCACCCTAAAAAAGGAATCGCCCCTGGGTTCAGGTCAGGTCCGGTTTGCTTGTTGCTAAAACAGTGTGTTGGAGCTGAGGTGGTTCAATCAGAGTTTGAAAGAAGATCTTGCACTTACATAAATTTGCTGGCTTCCGAAGTGCTGTCCAGTCGCCATGCTCAAGTTTTTTGTGTCCACGCCCTTGCTGAAGTGGTTTAATTTACTCCTCTCGCCTCCAGTAGTGGATTATTTCCCTTCCTTACCTGCTTGGAGGTTATGTTCTTGGACTTGCATGTATGTAAAAACAACAAAGATTAGCTAAATTGTCACCACGTTGCCTGTAGAATCAGAAGGAGTTTTTCTTCTCATTTTTCAAGCCAGCAGCAGGAGACATCTCTGGTGCTGGAATGTTTGGTATCATTGGTGTAACAAGTCATGCAAACAAGATCTCTTTGCACCTCCACTAGTAATGGTTGGGGGTTTGCTAGCAGTTCGTTCTTCTTTGACTTTCTCCCCGGGCCACACCCACAGTGGTCAGAGATTTTGGAGACAAAGCAACAACTTGTCTGTCTTGCTCGAGTTTGTATCATTGATCTGTAGCTGCCAAATGATGTGGTCTGTGCCTCGGTGCTTATCTGTGCCAAGGGGGGTGGCAGAGGGCCAGCCTCTGGGAGTTGATAGCTCTAGGTAGTCTGTTAAATAACCTTATGAAAAAGGTTGACCTTGAATGCGATTTCAGAAGCTGTTATATAAAGTAAGGTGTTTCCTTATTACGTGGCAGGAGTCTGTGTTGCATCTGTGCAGTCTGAGCTCCTGGCCTTAGGCCCGAGGGGCCTCTCTGTCACTCAAGTGTAACCCGCCCTTCTGTGCATTACCAAACGGCTACATGTGACTCAGAGGCGGGGGCACTTCCATGTGTGTGGTATGGTTAGGGTGCTTACACGGTTACTGGCAAATGTGCAGAAACATGCAGGGTTTTCTGTTGCTAAAAAGTGTGTTGCCTAGAATGGGCCCCAGTTGACCGTCAACTCAGTTCTGGGTAAGCTGGTGGACAGATGGATGGATGGGTAACACATGTAACTGCCTAGTCTAGTTTTTGTGTGTGTCAGGGAGAGGAAGAGAATGGGGACGGCCTACTTCCTCTGCCTCAGCATGGAAGTGCCCATCCAAATTCCGGCATGTATGAAATCCGGGCCTCCCTGCTATTTATGTTCAGCCTGTACTCCGCTCGCAGCGGAACAGGAAAAGCCCCCCCCACCCCCCCATCAACTTAATTTTGTACATTTAGCTTTTGCCTGGATTCCTTGCTAGCTTAGTGGGCTGTGCAAAAGTCACAAATCTTGTTGGAAGCAGTATTTTTTTGAAAATCAACCAGTATAATTTTGTGCCACTGCGGTATATAACCATATCCAGCCGTGACTACCCGGTGGTAACAAGTCACTGAGGGATCTGGTGTGTGTGCACATGGGTGTGCTCCTATCCCAATAAGCTAGTAAGCCAACCGAAGCAGCCGTGATGTTGGGTCTGTGATGAAGCTGCCCATCGCTTTAGAGGAATCCTTCAGAGACCCATGGTCTTTGACCTCACTTTGCAGCAAAGACCCCCTGAGCACAGCCATGACTGTGTGGCGTATGATGCAATCATCTCGAAAGGAGAATTGCATCACTTTTGTAGCGCCCCTTGTGTAACAGGTGAGCAGAGGTTTGTGTGGCCTTTGCTGCTTCCTGTCCGCTCGGGGCGAACTTAATGAATGAAGAGGAAAGAGAAGAGATTTTGCGAGCATCCCCTGAGGATACCCACACATGGGTGTGACTTCAGGACAGGCTACCAGCGCTGAGGGGACAGAGGAGGTTATTTTCCAAGGGTCAGCTGAAGCTTGAAGTTGCTGCTGCCTGTTGACCGCTGTCATGCAAGGTGGCCGTCAGCTGGGGTGAGGGTGATGGGAGTGGGCAGGTTACGCTTGGCAGGCAAGATCCTTGTGGTGTTGGGGGAGCGACGGTCGATGGCTCCTGGCTTCTTGCATTCCTCCTCATCTCTCTTTTTCAACCCCTTTTCTTTCCTGAAAAATGTAAACGTCATTTTTATTACTGTTGTCGTTCCTCCTTTCCAGCCGGCTCGCCATGCAGAAATGAATCTCTCCCCGGAGGCCACACATAGGCTAGAGGACGACTGCTCCCCGTACAGGCTTCCTAAAATAAGTGGCTCGGTGGCGCTGACAAGTTCAGAAGTCGGCTCCCCAGGGAATGTTCCCAGAGCAAGGTTCACAGTGTCGGGGGGTGGGGTGGGATGGGAGGGTGATGGCGCTGTGCTGCTGTTGTCCTTTGACCAATCCTGCAAGGCGGGGCTAGGGGGAAGGCACAGAGTGGAGGAATGCAGTCAGATGGAAAAGTGTGTACAATGCCGATGCAGGCGTCGGTGTGTGTGTGTGTGTGTGTGTGTGTGTGTGTGTGTGTGTGAGAGAGAGAGAGAGAGAGAGAGAAACTGAGAGAGCGAGCCTGCTGAGTTGTCATTGGTCCAGTCTCCTGGTAAGATGACATCCCTGCAGACCAAGAGATATTCTTACAAATACTTTAACAATTTTAGTAATTCTGCAGCACTGTTGAGCTACTGCAGCCCTGTTGAGGGTGGGGGGGAGTGGTGGGTGAGGTAAAATTACTCATAATGCTACCCGCTATTTTATGAGCATTCAGATGACTCAAACCAGTAGAAGCAGTTAGCAGATGGGTGAATGGATGGATATTTGGATGAATGCTACTTCTTTTTTTGCAAAGTAGATGCTAAAAGGCCTTCCTGCCATATATGGCAGTGTAACTGGGCTTTACGTGCCTGGAAGGGGCAGTTGATTGTCTCTATTGGATAATGACCGATAATGGTGATGAAGATGTTGTCACTATTGCTGCCCCCGTTTCTGCCCAAGCGCCGCGTACAGCTGTTTGTTATCGAGCCTGGTCCCCGAGGTGGCGGGGCCTGCCTCTCCTCGCCACTGTGCCTGAGCCCGACCCCCCCCCACCTCGCCCCCCCGAGGCCTTACTGTGCCTGAGCCCAACTTCCC
>JAODKM010000001.1:20460113-20479309 GCA_026780845.1 Petrocephalus sullivani
GGTGTGTGGATGAAACCTTAGTGGTTGTCCCAAGCCGGTGGTTTCCCGGGGTCCCCCCTCAGCAAAAACCGGCTTTTTGTTAAAAGGCCCCCCCCCCCCCCCCCGAGGCTGTCAGTTGCTGTAAGGTCGGTGACTCCATGTTTACACGTAAGCCAGTGTCCCCAATGTCACATGTGAATCAATAATCAAATAGGTGTGCTGCCACTGAGATTGGACGTGTTCGGCTTGCGCGGGGGGGGCATTCACAAGGCCGGATGGAGGTGGCACGTGACCTCACAACACGTTCTCAGAAATGAGCCGGCTGCAGTGGCTTTCGAGGACTCAGCCTAGCCACTCTGATCTGAGCTGTTCTGTCGAGCGGCGGTAAACTTCCCACTCCCGCTGGGGCGGTTGTTCCGATGAGCTGGAAGCCTTCCCCATCCTGGGGGCTCCGGTATCAGAGCAGCCAATCAGTGTATGGGCTTTGCAGCTTGCTACTAATGACTCATGCAGAACATGTGGGTACCCAAAAAAAAAGATCTGATCTGGGGCGACTTTAACCTTAAAAACACCATCTGTGTGCGCGATTACCTTCTCACATTTGTGGGCCTCCCTTTGCCGGTGAAGATGGCTCTTGTTTTTGTGTTTTACAAATCTCTTTTAGACCTACGCCATTACTGCAGTCCGTTGCGTCACAGCCAGGTTTTTACCAAATCTTTCCATCTGCCTAAAGCTGGCTGTGCTCCCCCCCCCCCCTCCCCGATGTCCCTGCAGGGAAGCCGCATGGTGTGGAGAGCTCGGAGCGCATCCAGCTGTCGGGGACCTACACCGTGCGCAAGGGCAAGATGCAGCTGCCGGTGAACCGCTGGACGCGGCGACAGGTGATCCTGTGCGGCACCTGCCTCATTGTCTCCTCCGTCAAGGAAAGCCACGCGGGCAAGATGCACGTGCTGCCCTTGCTGGGGGGGAAGGTACGGCCCCCGGCCCCCAGCTCGCCCCTCCTTCTGATTAATTAATCTGTTAATTGCTGACAGTCCGGATAATTAATGTTCCAGGACTGGCTTCAGCCATCAGCCTCAGAACAGTTTTATTTTCATTCCCTCATCTTGTTACTAAATTCTGAACTTGTCTAAAAGCTTTTCTAGGCTTTTTACTACTAACTACTAGTGGAGTATGAAGTGTCTTGGTTTGAGGTTGATATCATCAATATCACCATCTTTGGACAGGTTCTCGTCTTAAGTGTTCTTGGGGAACAGGGGTGGGTCGGAGGGTGTGACGTACATGGCGGCTAAGAGTTATTGTGGAGTGGGGCTTTTCTATGTCTGCAGATATAGTCAAATTTCTCCGTGGTCCTCGTTCACACAGGTCGTGGTGAGAAGTCGTACATGCCCAACAGTTCACACTATGCATGAGAAATGCAACCTGAAGGAATGTGATGCTTTCATGGCCCAGTGACAATAGCACCACTTAGAGGACAGGAAAAGTAACAGCAGGAGCCGTGGCATGATTATCATTTTAAAATGATGTAAGTGTAATGTTCTTGCTTTTTTTTTTTTCCTCCCTCTCTCTCCCTGTGATTTTGGCAGGTGGAGGAGGTGAAGAAGCACAGTCACTGCCTGGCCTTCAGCTCCTCGGGGCCCCAGAGCCAGACCTACTACGTGAACCTGGAGAGCTTCACGGAGCATCTGCGCTGGCAGAGGCAGGCCGCCAAGGTGAGAGCGGGTGCTGAGACCTAACCCCTGCTCGGGAGAGCAGCGCACGGCTACACGTTCATAAAATAATTACTCTGTTGCCGGGAGACAGGAGGAGAGGGCACGGCTGGGCCTCAGTAACCCTTGGTGAACCTCTGCAGATGGTGTCCCAGCGAATCAGCTCCGTCGACCTGTCGGGCTGCAGCCTCGAGCGCCTGCCGCACAACCTATTCTACAGCCAGGACCTGACACACCTCAACCTCAAGCACAACTTCATGGCGCCTGGCAAGGGCCTCACCGAGCTTCAGAGGTGGGGCCCCGGGCCCTCTGCTGCTGCCATGACGACCGACCCCCATGGGGAAATGGGGGGGGGGGCTCCTGTTATTCTGTTTTAGTTCCATAATCCCCTGAAAGCATTCCAAGTCTGTCTTAAGCTCTCCCCGAGTGCAACAGCTGCTCCCCTGACTCAGTGCAGAGATTTGCAGGAAGTGTATGTGTGTGTGTGTACGTGCGTGCGTGTGTTTCCGTATTGCTGAAATAGTAAGACTGAGCTTTCTAATTTAATTTCTGCCTAATTCTAGTTCAAAGCTCGTTCTCGAAAAAGCTAATCCTTTGGGAGACAAGTAAAAAGCACTTCACCGTTGGCCGGCACCCCATCCACCTGCTGGCACTGCTTTCGTCGTCCTTTGCTGCGCATCGACCATTTTCGTTTATTTCTAAACAGCCCGATGTCGCCGCCGTCGGTGGACGGGAGTGCGCGGGCTGAGGGCGGCCTCTGAGCGCACGTACACGGCTGAGCATTGTCGGAGGAGAGCTTTCTGAAGGCTCAGGCCACTTTGGCCACTTGAACCAGCGTTTGGGGCCAGAATAGGGAAGTGATGCGAAGCCCCGCCCCCTCCCCCCTCCCAGCTGGTGTCTGTTTAGGGGCATTCTGGGTCTCAGCTGAGCTGTGGAGTCGCTCCCACCACTTTTTATGGAGAGGCTTATTTTTTCATGTAGCTGCTAGATGACAAGATTACCTCAAGGATGCACACTGCCTGTTAACCGCTGCATTTTTCAGCATAAAAATAGTCTTAACATTTGGCTCCCATAAACCTGACCGTGAAGCACAGCTGAAAGGTAGCTGGATTGCGGCACTCATGGCACCTGCGTGAGCACACGCTCCGTTCCCCTTTCTCGGCGAGCGTGGCGTAGGGGAGCTGAGGGTAGCAGGCGGCCTGCCTCGCCGGGTGACGGCCCAGCTCATGGGATGGAAATGGTGTAAAGACCGTGAAATGGTTCTGCGCCGCGCCGCCGCATACGCAGGCCTGGCCCTCTGTCACTGCGAGACGACGCCACATGCTAAGCGTACCTGGACAATGGGGATTTTCCCTATGATACAAAATCAGCAGTCCCATACGTTCTATATATTTAACAGACATTTCTTTCCAGAGTTGTTTTTTTTCCATTTGGGAGTTGTTCAGGGATTCAGGGGTGACATTACTCTGGCCGGCCAGAGAGACCAACTGCCCCCCCTTAATGATGTTAAGGGGTATGATTAGACATCTTACCCACCATCAGCCTTTGATACACAGAATGAATCGATTGAGCATTCATTTGTGGCCTCTTATAGTCGCAGGACAAACACTGGGATTTTACCCTTGGGATGTCTCTCATAACAAAGACACCCAACCTCCTGCTCTTATGGACTAACATTCAGCTCCAAGTGATCTAGGGGTGTGTGTGTGTGTGTCATACATTACATTGTGGGGAACAAATGCGCACAATACTATAAAAACCTGTTATTTTGACAGTGTGGAGGCCATTTTTTCAGGGAAACAATTTTTTTTTTTAATCTGTGACTGCAATCAAAAAACCAAAAATGCCAAAAGCCTTAAAAAGTGTATTTTTTCCCGAAACTTTTTGTTAAGGTTAGGGCTGGGTAGGGGTTAAGGTTGTCATTGTGGGGATTAGGGTTTTGCCCATAGAAATGAATGGACGGTCCCCACAAGATATGAATACAAACGTGTGTGTGTGGGTGAGAGAGAGAGGGAGACCTTTGTCAGTTCTTTTGGCCGCCTTCAGCCGAATCCGGAAATGGGCAGATTGCGTTTTGTTTCAGTAGTCGTGCAGTTCCTCCAGGAAAATAGCTTTTCCCTTTTAATTAAAAGTCCAACTGGAGAGTCCAACTCTCCAGTCTGAAGTTTTGGTTCTGCTTTTTTTTTGATGATCAATTCAACCTATTTTTGTAAAGCGAATGTTAGAATTTTACAACAAAAGCAGAAGTATCTCTGGCAAAGAAGAAAATACTCCACAGTTTACTTGGTGTGACCTTAGGGTCTGAGAGTGTGTTGTACTTGCACTGGAGACATGCACTGGAGTGCACAGGTTTCACTGGTGTCCACAGTGTCAGGGTCAGACAGGTGTCTTGTGTTTACAAGCATACACTCAGTGGTGTACGTGGTGCTTCCTCACATTGTGTCTCATCAGCGCCGAAGCACGCTCCTTGTATATGCCGTTACCTCGCAGTCTGATACTTTTTCATAACCCAAGAAGGTTACACATTAGGGGGCAGGGTGTCTTGTGTCTGAGAAGAAGCTCTGGACCAAGTAGACCATCCTGCCATGTCTTCTGTGTTTCGTGAATTGGTCTTCAGTGGGCCAGCTTTTTAGTAAAATGAAGGGTCTCCAGCTGCAGATCGCAGGTTTTAGGTGTGGCTCTGTAATTATTTTCATGCCTTGTGGTGTTTAATACAGCATCCTTTGGGAAATCCTTTGGATTTTCTCTGCCCCACTGATCAAAGTGTCTCAACCAAGAGATTTCCTTAGCAACATCTCACATGATTCCAGGGTAGCCAATCTGGCCCTCTGTTTCATTCTCACTCTCTCCTTTCTCCAGGTTCTCCAAGCTCCGAAGCCTCAACCTCTCTAGTAACCGCCTTGGGGAATTTCCCCTGGCCATCTGTGACATGAGCACCCTGACGGAGGTCAACCTATCCTGCAACTACCTGAGCTCTGTGCCCTGTGCCATAGGGGCAATGCGCAAGTAAGTTGCCAGGCACAAAGAAGTGCTATGATTCAGACAAGCAGTGTTTGTGGCAATGGCATAGATCTGGGTGTAGTTGGTAGGGACATGCCCCTACAGATGTGGGAGTATTATGTGTGTTTAGGGGGGCAAGAGATTTGGGTCTGATTTGGTCACTACCAATGCTGAAAGCAAATGTACACCCTTGGTTTGTGGCCTGCTGATTGGTCGCAGGTGACATCATGCACATGACTAGGAGACATGGGGCTACTCTTATCTCGGCAGAACTGAAACTCAATGTACAAGTTGTGTCTAACTACACGTGGGTTTCACGTTCCTGAGAACAACGGGCAGCTTGGAAACTGCTATAAAGTAGTTGGCCCCACTATCAGAAATAATAAAGAGAACCAAGACAGACGGAGCATGAAGTGAAAGCAGAACATTATGTACCGAGCTCCCGTATCGATGCTAGCAGAATGGTGGTGCTAATGGGATGAACAAGCTATTAAGCTTCACCGTAACCCTCCAGGAGAGTTTAATTGGATTTGAACGCCCAATCTGCTCTGGGTAAAGCTTGTATTCTTTCTTAAAGGGTCTCTAATAATGGTCACCCCTTGCTGTCTGCCCGCGGGACTTTTTGCCCATAAAAGCCTCACTCTTGACAACTGCTCACCTCTTTGCTGGTTTCTACCAGGTCCACTCCCCATTCACCATGTTACATGATCAACCCAGAACTCAACTCTAACCCCTTCATTAAATTTTGAACTACCCCCCAAGACTGCACACCTCTGCTCGATGATGCCTAATCAGTATAACACCAAATGCTCTGTGTTTTATTGGGGTATCACTCAAAGAAATGGTGTCATTGGTAATTCTGGTAGATGTCCCCCATACATAATAATGTAATGACATGCTCCCCAGCCTGCAGGCCCTCCTCCTGGATGGAAACTGCCTGTCGGTGCTGCCGGCAGAGCTCGGTGACCTGCCGCAGCTCTCCTACCTTGGCCTGTCCTTCAACGAGTTCTGCGAGATACCGTTGACACTGGAGCGGCTGGTCGCCATGGAGAGGCTCTGCATGGCGGGTAACCGGCTGGCCTCCCTGCCCCTGCGGCTCCTCCGCCGACTCCGGGTCAAGCACGTGGACCTCAGGTACTCGGTCTTCACTGAGAACTGGAGTGGAGATCTGCAGTGGGAGTTTCCAGTTTGGGTTAGTTATACAAGATGGGTTAATCACATCTCTGTGACCCTGAAGAGGACAAGTAGGATGGATGGATGGATGGATGAGTTAATCATATCTATAAACCACTTGGCCCTTTTGAAAGAAGGACAGCATAAGAGATGCCCCACCAGACTGTCTTCTCCAGACCACCCCCTCCATTTTTCAGCTGGCCCTCCATCTTTCGGGTGCTCTGTCCTGCCATGTCTACCTAAAAGTGCTCATAGTCTCTACCCCCAACTATCTGTTGATTCTTCAAGGTTTGGTCCAAATAGATGCCAACCTTCCAGGCCCCATGCCTTCAAATCTCCCCCAGAAACAGCACCGCCCTCCGCCCACCCCATGAGTGACTTCTAGCCTTCAGGTCTACAAATTAATAGTTCGCTCAGGCTTTACCTGAAGCAGGATTGTGAACTGCATCTGCACTGTACAGTACTTCAGCTATGGAGAGAGCTTCACAGATTGGCAAGGGGTGGTGGGGGGGTGTTTCATTGTGGGTGGAAAAACTTTGACATCATTGCAGCCCTGGATGAACCTTAGCCTCCCTGGAGGACCTTGCAGAGTCTGTGACTCTTTACTAAAGGTTGTCTGGGACACTCACGGGCTGGACAGCGTCTCAGTTATATGAGCTTGCTGGGAGCCTTATAGCAGAGCTTCACTGTGTTTTTTTTTTTTTGGTTCCTGCCAGGCTCCTTCTGGCTGGAATATTTGTTTGGCAGATTCTTGGCCTCTCATGTGTCCATGTGTGGAATCATTTGCCAGAAATGGTAAATGTCATAATGACTTGAAAGGAGATTAGTGAACTCGCTACGGGGCGAGTGTTCTCCTAGGGTCCAGCTCACAGTTTGTGGCCTCACTGGCTACGGGTGCATTCTGGGTGCACTGATGTCTTTGTGTGTGTCTTGTCTGTCTTCCTGTCTGTCTCTGTCTTTCTGTCAGACTTTTCTCCCCACTCTCTTCATTATGCTGAAAGAAGTAGGAACATAGGAACATAGGAACATTAGGTTGAAAATTTCCCCCCCCTGAAATTTCAAATTCCATTGTTTTTAGTTTAGTTTGGGGTTTAGTCATTAATTGCGGTTCAGTGAAAGAAAGAAATGTGTGTGTGTGTGTGTGTGTCCATCACTCTCACATGGTGACCTTAGGCTTGGTGAAAAGTACCCATTGATAATCGTGCCCTCCTCCCCCCCCCCCAGGCTTAATAAAATCCGAGAGGTGATTCCGGATGAGCCAGACTTCCTGGAGCATGTGACCCACCTGGACCTGCGGGACAACCGGCTGATGGAGTTGGACGTCTCGTCCCTAGCCAGGCTGGAGGTGCTGCACTGCGAGCGCAATCATCTGGGCAGCCTGAGCGTGGGGGGCACTCTGCTGAAGGGCCTGCATGCCTCCACCAATGGTGAGTGAGGGCGCATTGGCGCCATCGCCTGGGTACATGCAGGAATTGCATGCAGATATTTGATGACCCCATTATTGGCATCTCTGAATTTCCCATAGAGTGATACTCTGTGTGTGTTTCTGTCTGTCTCTGTGAGCTTGCCCTGTGATGGCCTGGCTTCCCCTCCAGATAGCTTCTCACTCTTCTCACTCGTGTTTTTCTTTCCCTCAGAGCTCAGGCAGCTGGAGGTTCACCCCATCCCAGACAACCTCACCTACATGGACGTCTCAAGGTGAGACCATCACAGCAACGCGGGAAAAACTTACATCTGACTTGTATAATAGTACAAGCCTCAACTGACCACGCCTACTCTGGTTTCTCCCCTCCCCCTTCCCACCCACTTTGCCTTTTTAGGAACAGGCTGGAGAGCCTACCAGAGTGGCTGAGCAGCAGCAAAAGGCTGGAGACGCTGGACATCAGACACAACCTCATCAGCGAGCTGCCCGAACAGTGAGTCAGGCCTAAAACACAAGAAGGCGGCCCTCTGTGTGTGTGTGCGTGTGTGTGTGTGGGGTGGATATCTGTTGTTTGAGAAAGATAGTCATTTGTCACTGATGCCTTCCAGCACCACTCTTTCCAGAAGGTTCTGTCATCACTGTAACTTTTACCTCCAAGTTGCATAGACTGTGGAGCAACTGAGGCTCACCATCTTGTATATTGACAGAATAAGAGATTTCACACCCCCTCCCCCCACCCCCTAGGGCAGTAGTCATGCGGATTGGAAAACAAGGGCTTTGACAAACCGTGGCTGCCCCCTCCCATCCATGAACAAATGGGGTCACAAAAGGGCACTGGCCATTACAATGGGCTCTTGAGAAGAGGAAGGCAGGTGGCTAGTGTGAAGCAACTCACTCCCCACCCCACCCATGTCATATTGAAGAGGGCCGATGACTTCTTCGCTGTTTCAGCCCTTTACTTAAAATGCCTGATTGATTGGCTCTTTTCCTTGTCTAATCTCTTTGACCCTCTCAGTACAGTCTCCTGTGACTGGCCTGTCTGTGAACAGCACGCTGTCAGTCACCGTGAGCCTTGCAAGTCTCTGCCCCCCCTCCCTGCTTGTTACAGATATTTAGGGCGTTGTTTCCCTCTGGTGTGTCAGGATGATCGATCTCAGCTGTGCATGTTTCTGGCAGGACTGTCTTTTTTATGTTTTCTATTTTCGCCATATCTTTGGCCGCATGGGCAGGACGCTCCATGAACCTGTCCGGAGTCCGTGGGTTTCCTGATCCTCAGATGTTATTTGTACTGTACAGCAGATGGTCCTTTATTGGGCTTCTAAAAAATACCTCTACCTTCTGTTGCCGTAGCGATGTGCTTTACCCGGGAGGTGCAAAGGCAGCTGCCCTCCCCTGGGGTTTAAACCGACTGTCTTCCACTAGCCCACACAGATGCCTCTATGATGCTGATCTGGACTTCAGCTACCAGCATGCATTGCTGTGTGTATGCTAAACTGACAGGAAAAGTGACAGGAAATCAAGAAACCACACATGCTGAAGTATCACCAAATTTTCTGAAATTTACTATATCTCCTGCACATCCACCAGGCTGATATTCTTAGAACTGATTGTATCTGTGGGCCATCTTATTACCAAGACAACACGGTGAAATGTTGCAATGTTGTTGACATAGCCGGTTAGGACAGATGGACAGTCTGCCAGGCCTCTGAGATGTGACCACACCCCTCAGTCCTCTAAATGGCTTCCTCCTGGTGCCCAGGCTCTTCTGCAGCAGCAGTCTGCGGAAACTGTTGGCCGGACACAACCTTCTGTGCCGGCTCCCTGAGCGACTGGAGTGCACCCCTGTGGAGGTGCTGGACATCCAGCACAACCAGCTGATGGAGCTCCCGTCCAACCTCTTCCTGAAGGCCGACAGGTAAGGCCCCCACCCATGCTTTCCTTGAGTTTAGTTGATTGATGAAGCCTCATTATGCCTCATTCCATTTTGTCCTATCAGCTTACGGTGCCTGAACGCCTCAGCCAATCAGCTGGAGAGCCTGCCTCCTGCGTGCCTGTCGGAGGAGAATCGCAGTGCCCTGCAAGAGCTGTACCTGACCAATAACCGACTGACAGACAAGTGCGTGCCCCTGTTGACTGGACACTGCCACCTGCGTGTGCTGCACCTGGCCTACAACCTACTGAACACCTTTGCTGCCAGGTACGCCTACAGCCCTAGGGGACTCTCCGACAGTCCAGGGAGCAAAAATGTAGTCTATGGACTTGGTGTCTTGGTTCCTAGCACATACGTAGTGTTCATGAGAAGTTAAAGGAAGACTTAACCTCACTTTCTGTTGCTCAGTAAAATGGCCAAGCTGGAAGAGCTGGAGGAAGTGGACCTTAGCGGAAATAGGCTGAAGGCCCTGCCCACCACCATTCTGAACTGCCGCCGGATGCACACCGTCCTGGCTCACTCCAACTGCATCGAGGTTTTCCCTGAGGTCTTTCAGCTCATGGAGGTGAAGGTGAGTTCATCCCAGCCTCCAGGGCTCCACAGCAGGTGAGAGGGTGTCTGAGGTCTGCCGGTGTTAGCTAGAGGAAAGCTCCATGATGCCGTTCTGATTTGACCGGTGTTCAGTTCAGTTAGCGTTAAGCTCATAAAACCCTCCCTGTAATCTGCGGCACTGCGTGAACTCGGATGACCCCTAACAGACGCACCTATACTTCTGTCCTGATCTCCGGCCAATGGAAACTCTCGATCTGAGTCACATGGATGCAGACCTGTGCGAAGTAGCAGCCGACTGCTAACTGCAGCCTGAAAAATTGTACAGCAATGAAGTGTTTTTTTCTGTATCCCTCTGCTGAGTTTAATACTACTCACCACTCATGTCCTCTGGCTTTAATTTAAAGTTAATTAAACCTCCACCCCCCCACCCCCCCGGCAGTGTGT
This sequence comes from Petrocephalus sullivani, assembly GCA_026780845.1. Taxonomy (NCBI): domain Eukaryota; kingdom Metazoa; phylum Chordata; class Actinopteri; order Osteoglossiformes; family Mormyridae; genus Petrocephalus; species Petrocephalus sullivani. Next base: position 20,470,324 of record JAODKM010000001.1, read on the forward strand.
GGACCTGGCCTGCAATGAGCTGAGTGAGGTCACCCTCCCCGAGAACCTGCCCCCCAAGCTGCAGGAGCTGGACCTGACTGGGAATCCCCGTCTCTCCCTGGAACACAAGACCCTGGAACTTCTCAAGTAAGAGAGACTGCTGGAGGAGGGGGTCCTCTGGAGGGGGGGGTTCATATCTGACCTATGGGGACAGGGTTAGTCAATGGAGAGGGATCCTGCAAGGGGGGTCTGTATCAGACTTCATGTAAGGGGCTGAGTCTTTGTTAGGTAATTGAGAGGGGTCGTCTGGGGGGGGTTCCAGATCTGGGCCACGTAAGGGGGCATGGCTTTGTTAGCCAGTGGAGGAGGGTCCTCTGGAGGGGGGTCCATATGTGACCAATGTAAGGGGGCAGGGGTTTGTTATACAGTGGAGGGGGGTCGATATCCAACCCATGTAAGGGGGCAGGGCTTTGTTAGACAGCTGAGAGGGGTCCTCGGGGGAGGGGATTCATTCTGTCAGCACCATGGTGGAGGGTGAGTCTTTGTTGGCCAGTAGAGAGGGGGTCCTCTGAGGGGGAGCTTTCTCTGTCAGCCACTTGTAAGTGGACAGATCTTTGTTAGCCAGTGGAAAGGGGTCCTGTGAGGGGGGGGCTTTGCTGGCGCTGTCATTCTAGCCTTACCCCATGTTTGTCCAGAAGTGATTACCTCATAACAACAGGCTCTCTGTGTCCACAACACAGGCCTGTATGCAGAGATCAGCTCAAGATAACAAAGAGCAGAGCTGAACATTATTTGTTAAAAGCGATTAGATATTTGTCAAGTATGACGTGTCATGAGAACTTCTCAGGTAGAGCCGTAGGAATGCAGTTTAATCTGTTAAGGGATTTACAGTGTGTCTAATTTAGATTTATTAATTACTCCGGACATGTGTTGTTTCTTTGGGACTGAGCCATTTCAGTTTTTTTGGGAAAGATGTGATCTGGTGCCTTTTCTCCCATCCCCTCTTCCAGCAACATCCGCTGTTTCCGGATCGACCCGTCTGCCGCCACCCACTCCCCAAATGAGGGTCCCCAGGCTCTGGCGGTATGGAGCCACGGCTATGCAGAGGCATCGGGCGTGAAGAACAGGTGAGTCCAGCTTTCAGCCACACCAGAGCCAAGCCCCACCCACATATGACCCATATATGCTCAGTTCTCAACTGACTTGGCCTCTAGACCAGAGGCATCATAAGCTCAGGCATGAATCCAAACTCTGAATAATTTGTTTAGCTCAGATGTTTTAATAACCTTGCTCTTAGAGAATTGGGACTATGGTGTGCATTAATATCCTAGCAACACTCTTACTCCGCTTCTTTGGTCATTAAGGCACTAATAAAAAAAAAAAAACATTATTTGGTTCCGTGTGTGGAGTTTGCATGTTCTTCCCGTGTCATCGTGGGGTTTCCTCCGGGTACTCCGGTCTCCTCCCCCATTGCCCACCAGCAGAGAAACACTGGCTTAATGAACCCTGCCCTCCGAAGTGGTACTGGACCCCCTTTCACTGGCATGTGTCTGTAAAAGCCACTCTTCACCGCTGTGGCGGCCAGTCTGACTTAGTGGTGATTTAGACCACAGGCTGGAAAAGCCATTGCCTCCTTAGGAGTGCAGTCGGGGACAAATCTATCAAGTTCCCTGGGGCTGCTGGCATGGGGCTCTGTGCAGAAGAAAACCATCAGAGTATGAAATGAGTCTTATTAGGGTGTTGAAGCTTTTGATGCAATGTGTTTCTCATAGAATGACATTTGTTTTATTACACACAAGTCCTCTTTATTTCATGTTCCTGGCTATTAAATTCTATATTCACTTATAATCTTAGCCTCATCCTTCAGTTAAAACAAATCAGATTGACACTAAGGGTAATGGTATAAACCAGAGTTTCTCAACCCAGTCCTTGGGGACCCCCCAGACAGTCCCGATTTTTGCTCCCTCCCAGCACACCTATGCCAGGTATTTGCTGTTCTTAATTGGCTGGGAGTTTGGAGGGAGCAAAAATGTGGACTGTCTGGGGATTCCGGTGGACTTGATTGAGAAACAGCAGCGTATACTACAGAGGGGTCAAAATTCGGAGGTTACCATGTGCTGTCTGCCTGCAGGCCATGTGTGGCGGCGCTGTCGGTAAGCCAGTTCCGCGAGAGCCGCGAGGCACTATTCGGCGTCTTCGATGGCGACCGCAATGTGGAGGTGCCATACCTGCTGCAGTGCACCATGAGCGACGTGCTGGCCGAGGAGCTGCACCGGGGCAAGAGCCAGGAGGACTACATGGGGAGCACCTTCCTGGTCATGCAGAGGTGCGGCCTGAATGTGTATGCACACATGCACACACATGTAATATAAGTTTGGGGAGGGGGGGTGCTTAGCAAAATCTACTGACGGGGACCCATCTTGGCAGAAAGTTCAAATTTGGCGGTTGATTGGTTAGGTGGTTGAATGTGACACTTTACAAAAGGTGAGAAGACTGGTTCCTCCGAGGGTTTACCTGGGTGGGTGTGTGTGTGCGCGTGCAGGAAGCTTGGCACAGCAGGCCAGAAGCTGGGCGGCTCCGCCGCACTCTGCCACATCCGCCATGACCCCGGGGAGCCGGGCGGCTGCTTCACGTTGACCGCCGCCAACGTGGGCAAGTGCCAGGCCGTGCTGTGCCGCGACGGCAAGCCCCTCCCCCTGTCGGTGCTGCACAATGTGGGCGTGGCCGAGGAGTATCAGAGAGTGCGGCTGAACAAGGCCATCGTCACGGAGGTACGGCTGCGTGGTGCTCGGCTTAGCGGGTTAGGACCCTGTGTCTGTGATTGGAAGGCTGCTGGGTTCAGATTCCATATTCAAGAGTGATTTCACAGTGGGGCCCTGGAGCAAGGCCCTTAACTCCCAAGCGCTCCTGGGACCGGCTCACCCTTCTTCCTCTCAAAAATGCGCACTGCTTTGGATAAAGGCATTTGCTAAAGAAAATGTGATGTTATAGGTTGTGGGATCCCCCAGGCAATATAAGGGAAATCACCCAAAATTATCTGGAAGGCCGGAATCACTGGTCTATCTGGGAAGCTGGTCTCCTCCCAGAACCATTTGTTCACTACCTGACCCGGATAATCCCCTGGTGCTGAAAATCTGCAGCTCAGGATTGGGGTTAAATAACAGCAAGTCAGACCATTAAACCTGATGGTGATATGGTTAATCGTGGCGGGGGCTGGGAAGGGGGGTGGTTACCGGTAACCTCACACCCCCCTTTTATTTTCCTCGTCCAGGACAACAAAGTAAACGGGGTGACGGACTCCACGAGGATCATGGGATACTCCTTCCTCTATCCATCAGTGATTCCGCGCCCCCACGTCCAGACGGTGACGCTGACCGCACGGGATGAGTTCTTCGTCCTGGGCAGCCGGGGCCTGTGGGAGAGCGTGTCGCTGGCGGAGGCGGTGGAGGCTGTCCGCAGTGTCCCCGACGCGCTCATGGCCGCCAAGAAGCTGTGCACGCTGGCGCAGGCCTACGGCTGCGGCGACAGCCTGAGCGCCGTGGTGGTGCAGCTCAGCGTGGCGGAGGACTGCTGCTGCTGCTGCTGCTGCCGCGAGCTGCCCGCCCCCCCCAGCCCCAGCCTCTTTCCGGTGCCGGCCCGCGACGTCCTGCCCGCTCCCCCGACGCCGTCTCCCTGCAGCGAGGTCAGCAGCGAGGTGTCTGCGTCCGAGATGAGCAGTGAGGTGGGATCCACCGCGTCGGACGAACTGCCGCAGGGTGCGCCGCTACACGACAGCCACACGGGGGCGCCATTCATACAAGAGCTGCGGGGTGGCGGCGGTTGCGCCCTGCACCCCATCTGCCCCTCCAGCTCTTTCCAGCGGCAGCTCTCTAGTGCCACCTTCTCCAGCGCCCTCTCTGAGAACGGGCTGGACAGTGAGGACGAGGAGCCAATCGCCGGCGTCTTCTCCAACGGCAGCCGCGTGGAGGTAGAGGCCGACGTCCACTGCCTGCGGGGCCGGGCACGTTCCCTCGTCTCCAGGGCTTCTGCCGAAGGAGTGGAGCCTCCTAGTGGTGGTGGCGGTGAAGCTGATTTGGTTGCTGAGGCGATGAGCCCGACTGGAGGCGGGGACTATTCTACGCGAACCATGGGCAGGAGACGGGCCAATGGCTCAGTGGCACCGCAGGAGCAAAGCCACAATCTGATCGAGGTGGCGGCCGCCGCCCCCGCCAAGAAAGCTGGCGGGTACTTCGCCGCCCCGGCCCAGCTGGAACCCGACGACCAGTTCATCATCCCCCCAGAGCTGGAGGAGGAGGTGAAGGAGATCCTGAAGCAGCAGCATCGTGCCCAGCCGGCAGAACTCCCGGCCGACTGCTACGACACGCCGCTATGAGCCCGCAGGGCTGCCACACTAGCTAGACAGTTTCCTTTTTTTGACCTTTTATACAGCTAACCCACCAAACGTGCGGTTTGTTTCTCCCCCAGCACTACTTTCCAAGCATTACAGCTTCACATACAAGGTTACAAAGTTAAAGGTGATTTTTACCATATCGTATTATGTCAAGGAAAATTATGCCGAAGAGCACTTTTTAAAAAAAAAAAAAAAAAAATTTCCGATCGCTGTCTTTTTATTTGTGATAAAGTATATGTGCAACGGTACCACACTGAATTATTGTAGGTGGCAAGTTTAATATTTCTCCAGTGAATCATGGCTTTTTGGCCTTTAAAAAAGTCATAGAAATGTGTAGAAATTGTCGAAGACTAACTCCTAGGAGTTGCTTACTGATAAACGTGACTTAGTCACTGTACTAATCTTCTCTGAGAGAAAAAGTTGATTTTTCTGTTTTCCCCCCCAATGATTGTACATAGTATGAATGTTGTGTAGTGATGATTGATGCCAGTGGCCACACAGGAGGAAAATGGGGGGGGGTGCATGGATCACTGCTGAGCCCCCCTCCCCAATTCCACTCTGACCAGCATGACACTCTCTGTATGAGATTTATCTACTAGCAGTTGTATCCAAGTGCGACACACAGAAAATTTACTTTTTTTGCTATAATAAATCTAAGATTTACGAAATAAAATTGTTTCAGTGCCATTTGTTGGGGGCCACCCCCCCAGGCCTGGGAGGGATTGTTTTGTTGAGGTTTCACACCCAGCACCATGAACATAGCCCCCAGAGCTGAAGACTGAGGTCCTGAGCCAGACACATCCTTGGCCCTAAAACTCCTAAGTTCAGTTGACCTCAAGTAACTGAAGACTTGCAGTCCAGTGGCCTGTGCTCTGCTGCCCCCTTTAGAAGATATACAGCATTACATCAAGGCAATTCCAAGTAGCTATTCAGTGCACACACCTACCCCAATACAAAGGTTTCCAGCACTCACCAAGGCACTGTGGAGAGATCAGTGGGTGTGTTTACACAGGCAGGAGACAAGGTTAAAGGCAGGTAATGATATTAGGAGCTGATTACAAAATGTCTGTGACATTTTGATGACCTGGATAAATTCATTAATCACTTCAACGGAATTATGCATGCATTGTAATGCAAGTGGGCGGACATTGCTTCAGTTCAGCCAGACAAGCTTGCGCCGTTTGAACCTGAGAAACCCTCAGATGACCTTGAATCTGGCTGAGGGACTGCCATATTGTTTATGCGGAAAGTTCTGAAAAGGCCCTTACCCTGAATTGGGGGGGCTTTATTAAATTTGGGGCAGGGTGGAAGGCATGCTGACATCTGAGAATCTTGGGGAGCTCATCACTTTGTCATGTTAACACGACGCAGAGTGAGTCAAAGATTCACGAAGGAACAGAATGGGCAGGCATTTGTTTCCAGATGGGTGACTTCTTTGAACTACGCTTTTCTTAAAACTGCCTTGTCCTCCTGGAAAAGAGCCAGCCTAGGCCCCCAGAAGACCTCCCTTTCCCAGGATGCCTTTCAGACAAATCCGTGTTCCCTGTGTCGCTGAATGTCACATACTATTATGTCAATAGGGGCTTTTACGGGACCTGTTCCATGACATAGTTGTGTAAATTTTCACTACGAAGTCCTCTGCAGCAGACCCCTTCAAAAGAGTGATTTAAAAAGAAAAATTACTAATATTCCCTGAGGGTGGCACTCCATTGAAATACAAAGGATCCAGTCCAATATAATCCAGTCAGCTGCACCATGTTTTAGTAAAAAGTCTGTTTAATAAAAGGTTATACAAATGTTCAGAAAAATATTATAATGTAGTGGGAAGAAAATCCTAAAAGTGCAAGGCTCATAGTTTAATAAGATGGTGATAAAATGGCGACATAAACCCCTGCAAAACAGGTCTCCCTCACCAGCTGCCTCTGCATTCTCCTTCAGTTGGCCTCTGACAGAACTGACAGTGCTGCTTTTATTGAGCTGTTGATTAAAATGCACTTAAAAATGAGACCAAATGCAGAACTGGAGGACTTGGAATTGTTTGTTAGATGTGTATTGATGAGTTTGTGTTACTACAGGGTATAAGTTATGTCGAGTTGGTGTAAACCTAAAACAGCACTGAGTCTTGTTGAGTCAACCGCTCATGTTAAGTTGAGGTATACCTACAATAATTTCAGTTCATTCAGTTAAACTTTGCTGATTCCAAGGGAAATTATACCATCTTATAAAATCTAAAAGCAGAAAACTGAGTTAATTTGAGGTAATTCCATAATATATCAAATTGAGGTATATCCAATGTTAAGTCACATTTGAATAACAGGTACTTAAAAATATTTTTGCTCCCTGAAAGGAAAGGAATGAAGCACACTATTAATAGCCTCATTCTGTAAAAAGAACTCATTAAAGTCCGAAATTAAGTTACTGTGATAAATTCTACAAAAAGAGAGTGAACTGTATGACTTATTGGCGCTCTTGCATTTAGTGTAACCGCAACCGAAATGTCACAGGGATCCTCAACCAACCCACTCACACAATTTAAACTGTGAAACTGAATTAATCATGCAGCTCAACCAAATGAAAAGAAGATGTTAGCCTGGACATTAACTAGCATTACGGCTGGATTCTGGCGCGGTTGTACATAAAAACATAAAAATAAATGTCAAAGTTCAGAAAGCAGCTTTCACACAAATGTTGTGTCAGATCTCAACGGGACCTGCTGCTGGTGGGAGGTCTCCTCGCGGCCGGACTCTGCGCGGTCCGCTAGGTAATTCCTCACGTGCCGGATGGTCATACCAGTCAGGACAGAGCCGGCGGCATACAGGCCAGCTGTGATGAGCCCAAAGAGGGCCACGGCAGCGTCGGCGCCCCCTACGTTGCAGTTCATCCAGGTGTAGCCCTGCCGGGCATACAGGCGCTCGCGCATCTGGCAGACGTCGGTGGCATTAACCTGGATGACGAAGTGCAGGTACAGGCCCACTGCCACCACGTAGGTGACGGCACCCACCACCTGGAAGATGAACTTCCCAAGGAGCAGCTTCCGGGCCAGCAGGTGAGCTGGCTTGTTCCCAGACACCACGAAGAGCAGTGAGAGCACGCCGAGAGCCAGGCTGAAGGCCACGCCCCCGTAGACGCCAGGCGACCGCATCTGGTTGTACTTCATGTCCAGGTCGCGCACCTGCTGCAGCTCAGTGCCCTCGAAGGGAGTATACATGGTGTTGATGCTGAAGCTTCCAGCGGCCAGGCCCCCCATAGCTGACATTCCCGACATCACCATCATCGCCGAAACGACACAGATCAGCACCAGGATGTTGGTCAGCACCGTGCACATCAGCACAATACCTGCACAGGGAGGGGCGTGGGCTAAGTACATACACACATCTTCATTCCTGCCCCAGTGGGGTCTCCTACTGACAAGCAGGAAACATGACCGCTATAAATACACATTATTTTCTTAATTGCCATCCTGCTTATGTTGTGTAACGTATCCATCTAGTGCCAGCGGGCTCTCTGGGCGTTCCTCCAGGAAAGTCCCCTGAGGGAACCACTTCCTCATCCCCCACCAATCAGATCACAGGAAGCCAGCACATGCATATGGCAGAGGTGCTGCGCTCGTGCCCCTACGTTTGTCCCAATAACATAAAACCAACAAGTATGATGTCGCTACATAACTACTGTAATTTAGACTAAGTGTTGGAAAATGAGAATGGAACTGGATTACACTATTTGGTCTGTATGTCTTTATTTATTGTTTTACGCCCTACCAACCAGAGGACACACTTTCAACCAGTATGGACTGCTTTTCTAACAGTACCCTGTACACCTTAGACTAGTGGTGATTCCTAACATTTCTCAGTAATTAACTGCCAACTTAGTGGTGACTGGATAAAGTCCACTTAAGCCAATAAGATCACACCAATCAGTGGTCCCCCGTCTCATAGCCAACACGTAGCTGAGTGAATAGGATTTGTACAGCCAATATAGACAAATCAACTTTTTGTAAAACTTATCTTGTAAAATTCTTGAACACCATGAATTCAACCAGTCACAACCATGAGATTTCATTTTCGTTCCTGTCTCACCTTTAACCAGACTGGAACATTCATAACTACGAGTCAAACATTTTTAAAGGCTTTGCACACAATCAAATAAATATTATTGATCTGAAAATTTTCGGCCCTAAAAGTAACCACAATGATTTAGCCTTTACAACACCGTTTCTCAAACCAGTCCTCAGGGATCTCCAGAGAGTCCATGTTTTTGCTCCCTACTCAGAGCTGGGAGGAAGCAAAAATGCGGACTGTTTGGCAGGGAGCTAAGAGGGAGGAAAAAAGTGGACCGTCTGGGGATCCCTGAGGGCCAGGTGGAAAACACTGCTTTACAACATGAGGATCATAACCAGGTGGCTGGCTTATCATGGGAGCAGGGACATCTACACCACCTGAGAGCTTCCGGAACGACATGCTGATTCAGGTCCTTGTTTACTGTCGAAACGAGGGCGGTGCAGTGATGTCACAAACAGTGGCCGAGAACATGCGGGGGGGGGGGGGGGGGCGGAAAACAGGGTTCATGATCTTTTTGCCCCAAAAGCCGGGTGGCCTTTTTCAATCCCCTCCCGTTCTC
>JAODKM010000001.1:20496868-20519375 GCA_026780845.1 Petrocephalus sullivani
CCTAATTGGTGCTTATTATGCTTGATTGCTGCTCGTTGACATCCACAGGTGTTTTCAATACCTGATCGAAAACACTTAAATGAACCTCTGTTCTTAAGTGGTAGTCTTTAAGGGGTTAAATAATTGTGTCAATGACAAAATCACAAAAAAAACATTTAATACTGTATTGCAAAAACAATTGGTTCTTACAAGGACTTTTTTAAGATTTCATTCTGAACGCAATTACAAATGTACACTGAATTCCCTAAAACCATTTACAGCATTGGGGGTTGAATAATTCTAAACACAACTGTACCGTAAGTAGTTTGTCCATAATCCTGATTACTAGTTATTCCAACAGATCCTCTCAGGAAATAAACAAAAAAAAAATTCAAAACGTCCTCAGTGGTTTAACTCTGTAAATTCAATTTAGCTTTTGGTTGGGTCTGACAGTCACTACAAGCACTTTTTTCAGCACTGCTCCTCCAGCTTCCACTTGCACTTCCTGGCATATGCTAGGCTGACAAAGGCCATAACCAAAGTTGCCAGCATGACCGTGGATGCTGCTACAGCCACCACCAGGGGGCGCAGGAGGGGACTGATGTTCCTCTGACTCTGCCTGTGACCTAACGGCACAACTCCAGTTGGCCATGGTTACCTGCAGACAGCTGCACTTCATTCCAGCATGCAAACCTCTGTGTTGTCACCTCTGATCATGCCACAAGGGTTGGGAGGTGAAATGGACTGGTCTCCAGAAAATCTGGAAAATCTAAGGAAGAGAACTTATGAACTTCTTTGAATGCGGTGTATGATGTGAGGAGTATAACGCTTGATATGTTATTCAAAACCTTCCATGGTGAGGAAAATGGCATCACCACCCTACGTCTCCGCTTCGAAGCGCATGTGGGATGGGAAGGTGCTGGTGTTGTGCCTCGGACCCCTGTACTAGATGCTTGCACCTGTGTCAGTGATGAGACTTCCCACCTTTCTTGGATTATTCCAGAAATACTTGCGGTTCCTATTGACTGAAAAAAAGGAATGGGATTCAGTTGAGGGAATGTAAGCACTTCTGCCTTGATGTTCACATCTTCCTCCAATCATTGCTGGTGTGACGCTCTGTAGGTACCAGATGCTGTTCCTAGCTCTCATGCCACATTTCAGCCCAGTCCCCTTCATGGAACGATGCATCTATTTCTGTATAGTGTTTGTATCATTTATGGAATTTGTACACAACACAGGAAAAATGTGTACGCACACACTAACTCGTTCTTGGTAATATATTTTTCAAAAAGGTGTCTTTCAGGACACACTAGGTTGTCTCACAACAATAAAAACACAAAAGCAATAATAAGATCAGATATAAAGTGATAAATCATGAACTTTCAAGTAGATGGACTCAAACTGAATATGTCTGCTTAAAAAGACAAGTTTTAATGGCCGTTTTAAATTTTATTATAGAGTCCAGTTTACATGTGAGAGGGAAAAGAGTTCCAAAGTTCAGATGCCATGTGGGAATAGGCCTGAGCAGCCATAGTGTAGAGTTTAATGTCTGGGACAGAAAGTTGACTTGTTGATGAGGATTGGAGGGAGCGTGAGGGAGTGCAGGCCTGTAGAAAAAGTTAATAAGTGAGAATAGTAATAAATGAGACTGAATGATAATATCTATTATTAATGTTGACATACCAAATTGTCAAATAGTAAAAATGATATACTGCATAAATAAATGAAAAACTGTAGGAGATATCAGCAGACACCAGGCCAGCCAGGGACAGGGTTTTACTCCCTTACTCAATTGTCTCTTTTTTTGAAGCATGTACAATATTTTCACTCTTCATTTGATCTTTGCCCTTGGACCTGTATTTCTGGTGCCTAACTCATTGTTTTTTGTATCTACAAACACTCAGAAAAACCCAACAATAAAGATGTTTTGTCATTTGCGTGGTAAACATGGCCTATCAGAGACCCTCCTGACACGCCTCATTGTGCCCGGATGGCTGATCTTGTCATATTCTCGGACTGGTCACTGCTGCTCCCACTGATGTAGTTGTTTTTAGCTGCTGTTTTCTGTGTTTTATTAGTAACATATTACATTATGATAAATGACACAAATTATTATATCAAGTAGGTGTTTGTATATGAGCACCAGTGCTATGCCAGCGCATATTTGAGCATAAATAAAGTTACATATATTATCTTAAATTTAGGATTCTTCTGGGAAAGTTTCTCAAGTATAGATAACTTACCAGTGTGTCCTGAAATACTGTGTTGGCAATAGTACTGGAGGTTTCTTTGAATACTCAGTCATCATTCGAAGTCCCAGATTCAGTGGGTAGCTAGCTTCACACTTGCCCATGTTGGTGTAGTTAGTAGGAGGTCCTGCTTGAACTCCCGGCCCTCGCTTCCAGTTGCCATCATTGTTTTGGTTCTGGATCATCCCATGTATGTTGGTGTAGGACTTTATACCCCAATGTGAGGTATAATTGTACACATCTGAGATCCCAGATTCGGCAAGGCAGAATAAGAAAGATTTGCTTTTTTTCAAATTGGAGTGTAATGAACAATTTATTTTACAATTCACCAAAAAGAAATAAATTAATATTAAATGCTATATATAAAATCTCAAGATATGTATATATGCACCAAAACGACCATTGTTGAAATAATAATCATTCAAGTAATAAACAAAAGGATTTGCAAAATGACCATACGAATTACAGCTCGTAAAAAAAAATTAAAATCAAAGTAACAACGGAAAAGACTTGCAAAATACGTGTATGCAAAATTCAGTTCACGGGAAAGTAATAAACAACAAAAAAATTAGCGAAATACACCGCCCAGGTGATTATAGGAAAGATAAGGGAAAAAAGGAAAAACCTTATCTGGAAGTAGTCCGTATTTCAAATCCAGTGACGTTTGGGATCTATGGGGACTGGCCATCCAATGGGGGTACGATGTTCCAGAACAACAAAAAAGCAGTCAGAGTTATCAAAAATGGACAAAGGGGAATACAAACATAAGGTAAGCGATCTTCTAAACGCAATGTAATCTTCAATTAGAAGAAAAAACTAAGTTTTGTTTAAGCACTCTGCTGGGTTGACTTGCAAGGAGAAGTGCATGCCTGTGCCTCCACCATCCGAAACTAGAGCAGAGAAAAGGGATTGTATTAAAAAAAACTGGCGCCACTTTATAATAAAACTGGATATGACGTCAAACCAAGGATCATATTTTTTCTCTCCGTACGTGAAAATAATTTCTAAAAATAATGAAAAACTTTATTAAAACGTTATTAAATAAAATTAGTTTATGTAAAACTCCATTCGTAACCATGGTACATTGGCCTCCTCAAAACTGCAGGAATCCAGGAAGGTGGATGTTGTGGCTGTAGAGGAACACAAGGTGTTCTTTTTGGGACATGGTGCTTTGTCTCCTCTCCCATTTCTCTCCTGACCAATGTTTTTATCCCTGTGATTCACATTCAAATAACTGAAGAATATTCCTTATACTACCAAGACCCTCATGTTAACAGTATGTATTGTGATCAAGTGATCTGCTTTGTAGAATGATTAATATATATTTTATTAACATATAATAACAGTCTATTTGTAACCAGTTTTTTAAAATAAATTATTACATAATTGCTGCCTTGTTTTGTCGTTTGATGGCTGTCCCCTGTTACTAAGCAAGTTATAAGTTTTAACGTTTATATTTTAGATTGGCAGCAGAGTTTGGTGTGGCCTGCTGACGTGTTAGGTGACCTACTGCAATCGTACAGTCTGTTCAGCTTCATCAGGTCACTGTCACTGAGCTCCATGTGCTGATCAATAGCACCCGCAAACTCCAGGATCCTTGTGACAATGGAGGGTTCCGAGCCCTTCAGGAAAGCGGCCTTGCTGTATTGCATCACCGATTTGTAATTGTAGGACACATTCAGGGCACTTGAGATGATATCATCATATTCTTCTTGAAGTTGTACTCATTGCCTTCAGAGAATGGATGGACCCAGCAGATTTTGTCGTGGCTGCACTTAGGTATTTCACTCTAGTGGTCGGTAAAGTGTATCTGTGGATCTGAGGAACTTTACAAGATGACTAATAGATTCTTCCCTGTCTCCACCTGCTGGAAGTCTGTGGTCCCATATGATGGTCACATAGTCATCTTGGTCTGACCTAGAATGCTTATGCCAGAAGCCCAGTGCATGGCAGAATGTTTGACTGTTGCAGCACCTGTTTCCCCCTCTGACTGTTCCCCACATACCAATATCACCTAGAAACAGAGGTGACAGTAGTGTCCCTTATATAAATGTTCCCATTTTCCATATGTGAAGGTTCTTTTTGTTAAATGACACAATCAAATTTTGTTATACATTTATCCCTATCAGGTGTGGTGTGTGGTTCAGCGGGTTAGACTGCTGTGCCTGTGATTAGAAACTTTCATCCCAGGCTCGGTCAAGTGATTCCATCATGGGGCTCCAAAGCAAGGTTCTTAACTCTAACTGGTCCAGGGACTGACCAACCCTGCCTTCTCAATTGTAAAATGCTTCAGATAAAAGCATGCACAAAAAGTTTTCATGACTTTATGTTGAAGCTGTTTTGTACACCTAAAACTGCAACTATAATCAGTAATCCTTAGTCTGTCAAGTGAAATTGTGGAACCAGGCCACAGAGGAACCATTAAGGGTAATCAATCCAACTGCCTTTGAATACAGAAATGTTCTCTTCACCCTTTGAAAGTGTAAAGTTAATGCAGGTCATCTACTGCCTTGAAGTCATCAGGATCACTCTTTTCTCATTGATCTCTGCCATATCACATGTCAAACAGTCGCTGGCAGGACACACAGTGGTGCAGGACATTTGGCTAGCCAACAATGCCAATCCCTGCATTACCAGCTTGGACGTAGTTCTCTTGGGGTCTGCTTTCGATGTGCCACGGGCAGCTCTCTGCCTTGATGCAGACGTTGTGGCATCTGACTCCAAATGCCTGTTCAATGACAAAGACACAAAACTGACCTTGTAGTACATAATGACCCCTTCTCAAAGGTCAAGTCTAGCTTCTATAAAAGACAAGAGAGAATCTAACGGAGGAGTGCACATGAACACAGTATCTTAAGATTATTCATATTAATATTATTAATTATTGTTAGTTCCCCTTTTAATGTAAAAGTGTAGCTTTTTTTGTAATTTCCCATCTGCTGTATTTACATGCTTGCTACTGTTTTTCGCATGCCACTTTGTGTCTGAGTACTCCCCCCTCCATGTGTTAATGTGTGGTGAAATGTATGGCCCCCTCAGTATTTCCCATGTTAAGTGTGTGTATGTGGTAAGTGTGTGTATGTGGTATTTGCTCTTGCTGACTGGTTGTATTGGCTTGTTTTTAGGGTTATCAATGAAAGAGGTCTTGCTGAACCTCAGTCTGTGATTGTGGTGTCCCCTTGTGTAATAGATATGTTGTATTATTCCACAGTATTCAACTTTAGAAAACAAATTAATTATTGTTTGTAGAAGCATAAAAATATTTTCATTTTCTTTTGCTTGCAGCTGTCAATAATGAAAAACATTCATTCATTTCTGATCTGTTACATTTTCGCAATACATTCCTCAGCAAAATGTGAAGTTTGAATGTTCTCCACTATTTTAAGGTCTTAGAACATTATATCCAGCAGAGGGAGACAGTCACACCCATGCGAAGACCAGAGGTACACTCACTGACCAGTTTATTATGTACACTTGTTCAACTGGGCGTCGACGTAAATGTCTAATCAGCCAATCAATCATATGTCAGCAACACAATGTAGAAAATCATGCAGATACAGGTCAGGAGCTTCAGTTAATGTTCACAGCAAACAACAGAAAGGGGAAGAAAGGAGATTTAAGTGACTTTGAATGTGACATGGTTGATGTGCCATGGTATCAGTATTTAAAAAACTGCTGATTTTCACACACAACCATCTAGAGGTCACAGATTATGGCCCAAAAAGAAAACGCATCCAATGAGCAGTGGTTCTCTGGGTGAAAATGCCTTGTTCAGAGCAATGAAGAACGGCCAGACTTGTTCAAACTGATAGCAAGGCAACACTCAAACTCAAACAACCGCTCATTAAAACCAAGGTACAGTATGCAGAAGGGCATCTCTGAATGCACAACACGTTGAATCTTGAAGCAAATGGGTTACAGCGGCAGAAGACCACACTGGGTGCCACTCCTGCCAGCTAAGAACAGGAAACTGAGGCTACAGTGGGCACGGGCTCACCAAAATTGGACAACGGAAGATTGAAGAAATGTTGCCTGGTCAGATAAGTCTCAATTTCTGCTGCAACATTCAGATGGGAGGATCAGAATTTGGCATAAACAACTGTATCCTGTATTCTATCTGAATTCAGGCTGGTGATGGGTTATAATGGTGTGGCGGATATTTTCTTGGCACACTTTAGGCCCCTTGGGACCAACTGAGCATCATTTAAATTCCAATTTTAAATGTAAATATTGATGCTGACCACATCCATCCTTATATGAGCACAGTGAACCCAGCTTCTAATGGCTACTTCCAGTAGGATAACGTGCCATGTCACAAAGCTCATATCACCTCAGACTGGTTTTTTGAACATGACAATGAGTTTACGGTGCTCAAATGGCCTCCACAGTCACCAGAACTCAATCCGACAGAACACCTGTGGGATGCGGTGGAAAGGGAGATTTGCACCATGAAGGTGCAGCTGATAAATCTTTGTGGTCTGTGTGTGGATCCCAATGGTTCAGTGCAGAGACAGAAATACTGTGCTGTAAAAATGGTGCCATCCTTCCACTGTGCCCCTTGAAATCTGGCTGCCTAATCATCCTATATCGAACTGGTGACATCTCACCTAACACTTCATCACCTTAGCTACTCTGTGGTGAGCATGCTGGCACAGAATGGCTGCCGTCACATCATCTAGGTGGGTACTACACAGTGGTAGTGGATGTGGAAGTGGCTCCATTGGTTCTGTAAAGTGCTTTGGGTATCTTGGAAAGTGCTATGAAAAGTGTCTTCACATATATTTATATGCATCTAAGAATTTATTACCTTGTAAACAGTCTGTTGCATTCACACAAACAGATAGGTTAGAGCAAGCTTGGCAGTGAAGAGCAGCCACCCATAGCAGTACTTATGGAGCTGGGGGGTTATGGTCCTTGCTCACGGGCCCACAAACATAACCATTCGATAGAGAGTGGGCTCATACAGGCGACATTCCGTTCGCAGGCTTAGTCAACGGAGCCACACACGCTGCTCCCCAATCAATGCTCGAGTTTATCCAGGTGGATTGATACACTGTGCAGGAGTTTATCCAGATGGATGGATTTTTCAGAAGGTACCATATCACGACATAATCGAGGCATACAACTATTTATCGTCAAAATTAATGAATTCATAAAGATAGCACGGTTACAAACAGCGGTTCCGCTTATACGTTTCATTTTAGTCACATGACCGCTTATGTTGCCGTCCAGTTGGCTAAGGATCACATGACCAGTCCGGTGCATCACGGGAAACAAATCAATCAGTAGGGTAACGGAGGATTCCAACATGGCTGCTTTCGGCTGTCAGTAAGGGAGTTGTTTTCAACTCAGGAGCGGTTCGCTGTGTAAGCAGGCAGGAAACAAAACACACCCCGCTATCTCCTGATCCTTGTGCAGAGACACCGGCGCGGAGCACGATGGCTCAGTGTCTTCAGTCCGTGCAAGAGTTTATCCAGGACTCGTTCGTTCCCATGGTGGCTGTCCTGGGCAGCGAATATGCGGAGAAAGTGACTAGGAAAAACAACCTGAATTTCTCCGAGCTGGTGCGGCCTTTCTGTCGGCTCACATCAGAAGGTTCGTATCGCTGCCGCACGGCGTTAACGGGGCTCGTCCGCGGACCTGCACGGGCGTTTATCCCAGCACCCGTCGCCTTCGGCATTAATCCGCCGCTGTCATTAGCGGCCGGTCAAGTGACAGGAAGGGCCGGTGGGATAAGCGAGTCCGGCCGAGCCGGGCCTGCTCCCGCTCCTGCTACGACCTTGTCACTTGAGACGCTCATCAGTGTCGGGGGGACTCTGGCATTGCTCTAAGGTTTGGTTTTATTGCCGCATATGATGTGATGCGCGTGTAGGGCAAAAAAATTGCCCCGTCGGATACGGAGTCCATAAGCACGCGCTGTGGCCGAGTACTTACGCCCTATTGCCGGTAGTGCCGGGTAGGAACACCCTTTGGGGCATCGGGAGGTGGCTTAACTAGGCTGATCATCAGGACAGTGCGCCTAAATACGCACCTTTTCAGTCTGCGTTTGTCAAATAATTGCCGTTTTTTTCTTGGCCTCCCTGAGATCCTGGGCAGGGATATCAGGTAACATATCCGTACTTGTTTTATTGATGAATCTTGATTAATCCGACTATCGGTTTATTTTTCCTTCCTAACACTGAGTTTATTGTTTTTCTCGGTGTGTCTAAGTCGCAGAACAATGCCGGCTATTATCCAGTCCACTAAATGCATACAGATCGACAAAATGATTCTCTCTGAGGCACATGATTTAGAAAAGGATGTTAAAAACCTTTAAATCGTATTTCAGCTCACATTCAGCCCTGATAAGAGGATTCAAATTTATGTAGCAATACTCATGTCTCATTTTCAGTCTTATTCTACCCAAGATCATTCACGTGTATTAATTACCTTTGACAGGCTTTTCTTTTATATATAAATGGTCTTCATACGGTAAAATTTGGTTTGAGGTTGGTTGTAAACACGGCAAGTTTTCCGCACAGGTCGCACTCTTAACTGTCTCATTAGTTTCACTTTTGCACATAAACGCCTTCGTTTTTGTGTCGTTACCCCCAGCGGTCACCTAATAGCACTCATAAATAAAACATGATGTACAGCTGAAATATTTAAAATTTCAGCGTTAGTCGTTAGACGAGCATAGTTGATGATGTGCCATGTGCTGAAACCGGGGCATCTGGGCGTGCCCAAGCGTTCTAAATGTACACATATGGGGAAGGGGTGTAGTAAAACAAAGTAACGAGAATCCATAACAAACGTAGCCCTCCATCGGGGAACATGAAGAAATTAAGCCTTTAAAATGCCAACTATAAGTGTGATTCAACTAAACTCATTTGAGACTTTCACTCTTGACTTGTTCTTCTCCATCACTGGAAGTCGTATTTTCGTTTTGCTGAACAGCATGGGATATTGTTCTGATTTTCTGTATGGAAGAAAGTGCAGATTTTGTACCGTTAATTGCTTGAATTGGGTATCCTCGTCTGTTTTAATCCCGTGATATATGCGGTTCGAACATCATTGCATGCTTCTGTTATCATAAACAATGAAGATAAACAGTGTAACCTATCTAAAAAATGGTGCTCTTTGGTTGTAAGCTGCAAACCGTTTCTTTTTCTGTGTAGTTATCCCCCGTTTTTATTGTTGATTGAATTTACAGCGAAACATTGCTTAGAAGGCAACTTTATATAAATAGATATGTTTGTTTGTTTGATTTCTGAAACAGAACATTTCATTATGGATCCAGAGAGATGTGTTGAAGGTCTAATTAGCAGTATTTGGATGCACTTCATGTGCTGTTAATTCTACTTCCTATATTATTGGTGAATTTTCTTCAAAATAGCTTTGTGTTTTGATTACGGTCCCTCTTTTTCCGAAAGACAGTCCTGAATTCTTTTTCTTTTGACTGTTCTCCCTTTGCCAGCTGTTTGACGCAGACCACTGTGATGAACAGTGTTTCTTTTAAGGGGACCAGCTTGGCATATACTGCATACCCTGCTGTCCGGGCAGACTGGTCAGCACAAGACTTGTTGTGAACAACAAAGCCTGATATACGATACTCAACAAGTAATCTTGGTTAAAAATGCAGAAGAAAAAAAATAAACAAGTGTCTTTTGATACTAATCTGATGCTCACACACTGACCCCTTGTATAAAGTTATTTGGCTTGTTCAGAATATTGCTATTTGGCAAATGCACTGCATTTTTATGAATTGAAAGAATATAACTGGATAAATTACAAACACATAATCAGCTCTAATGTGGATTTAACACTGGAATCGTTTTCTTCATCACCAGGTCATTAATAAGCTGGAAAAAATTACTAATACTTTTACTGCAATTTGTCTGTATCTGTCATCATTCAGCAGAATCTTGAAACTACTAAATAGGAAATAGTAGGTCTTGTGGTTTACTGCTCCTATTAGTTCCCGAAACTTGCCTTCAAACTAACCTGATTGGGCAGAATTGCATGGTCATGGAATCCATAGGAGGATGATAGTGATGGAGGAATTTTAAGAAGGCAGAGCTGGGAGATAGTTGGCAGTTCTTGTTCATGTCTAGGGACAAAACTGCTGATGTTCACAAATCAGGCTCTTCCTGGGCCCAAGATCAAGACCATCGACACCAGTGTGACAGCTTGTGCTTGTAACGCTCATGAAGAATTCTCTGTGGAGATGAGCAGACTCTGTAATTGCTTTAATGAAAGTGTTAAACCCTGGGGCATTGGTTGTTATTTACGCTGTATAGTTTGGCAGCAATGCAACATTCTGTAGTTGTCTAAAGGAATGTAAAAAGGGTGTGTTTACCACCAGTAATCGAGAGATCCTCATATCCATCCGCTTAGTTTCATTTCGATAATTGGCAGCATCGAGTTAATTGCTTGTGTGAGGAGCGTCCTGGAATGTGTTCTGAAAAACATCCCTAGGAACTCTGGTGTTGAGTAGCAGGTTAGCCTTGTTGACCATGTCCTCACTGCTGTTTCCCACAGGTCACATGCGAGATCCCAACAACCAGATCCATGTGGTGAAGAACCTGAAGATCAGCGTGTCCAATGTGGTGACGGAGCCGCCCCAGCAGGCTACCACTCGCCAGCTGCTCAGTGAGGTGGTGTCGGCCAGCCAGCCGGCTGAGGGCTTGGTGACTAACGTGATTACGGCAGGGGATTATGACCTCAACATCAGCGGTAAGTTAGAGTTAGGGCAGCTGGGAGAAGGTCAATCAGTGGGGCTTGGCCCATGTTTGTATGCAGCTGATGAGAGGAGAGGTCTTGAGTACACTGTTTTGTATGCTTGCAACACTCAAAGCTGTTTTATCGTTATTGTCCTAATCTGCTCGGATATCTTCTGTCAAATGGCAAACCTAGGTTAATTTTTTTTTGTAACCATACCCAGGGTGGAAAATTAAGCTCACCCACTTGCCTTAGGCGAGCAATTTAGACTAATGGTGAACATGAATAACTGAACACTAGCCCACTGGCTAGTAAAAATGCATGCCACATTTTTTTTACATTTTTACTGATACAGCTCACTTGGCTAGTAACAAAAATTCTTAAATTCCATCTCTGACTACAGTCTGTGGGTAAATGACTTGAATTTATCTGTTTAGCCTCTGCCTCCATTCAAGGTCGATTTACATTTAGCATCACAGAAGCTGTGTGGTAGACGGCAAACTCGCAATGTCAGCCTGCCCGTTGGGGCAGCGTGATCACTAGAGCGAGAGGTGAAACAGCATGTATGGAATGTGCTGAGAAGATCTCCAGCTTGGCACACTAGGGGAAACTGGGCCACTGGAAGTGCACACTCGAAGGGCTGCAGTTAGCATGGACAGGAAGGAGGCTCCTGAAGAGTCTGTCACCATGATGATGTCTCTTCTGTGATTCAGATCCCTTATGGAAATGAAAACAAAGGTCTTCACTGAGGTCCTTTTTTTGTGATGTTATCTTTGTGATGAGCCTTTAGCCTTTTTTTGGGAGTTCATGGAATGCCAGGAATGATGTTTTGGAATTGTGATTTGAAGCTTACTTTTAATGACGCTCTGTTTCTTCCCCCTTCCCCTTTTAAAAATATTCTTCTGGATGGAATTCCTGGTAAGACACTTAATACATGAAATGTGAAATGTGACAATATCCAATGGGTTGTAGATGTCATGATTGTAATGCAATGCGTTATAGATGCCAGTATGTTGAAGCGATTGGCAGAATTGATTATGTTGCACTCCTGCCTGCGTGTGGTTTATCTCGTCACCCACCATGACCAGAGCGGAGATCGTCAAATGAATTTTTACAGTACTAAGCCTCCTTTAACCTTTTCCTGACCATAAGAGTTCAGGGGTGTGCAGAAATGTAGAAGGTGTGTGGGACTTGTGCTCTTCTTGCCAGATTGATTGTGCTTGATGCTGTGATTTGGGGGCCTTGCCCAATAACCTGAACGTGTATTTTATTCTCATCAGATGGCTCGCTTAAAGCTAGTGTTCCTTGGTACTATAGTTGGAAAGACACACTGATGGAACTGAGCAAATCCAAGTTCTATACAGGTATTCCCTAAAGATGGTATAGGGGGGGCTTCCCTTGCTTCCTCTCATTCTCTTTTTCTTTCTACCTGTCCCCCTCCCCAATCTGGCTAACTCTTCCACGTCCTGCTCTATCTTGTGTCTGACATTTTCAATTAGGGTGGAAGGGGCTCTAGTCCGACTAGCTGTGTATCTGTTTAGATCTATAGACGTTGCACTTATAAGTATCCTGATTTGGTTACAAAAAGTAATTGCACCGCATTCTCATCTGAAGAGAAATCAACACACTAATGAGCTCTGAAATCTTCCAAGTGAACTCTTGCTACTTAACAGAAATGTTCATTTTCTTGAAGCTGCTATGAGAGAAATGGATTATAGATTGTCTTAGAGCAATCTATGTTTTTTTTTCTTCCTTTGTATTTTTGGTCAGGCAAAGTATGGGCCACCTCTATGTTTGAGATCTTTACTTTTTCAATGAATAGCTTGACAGTTGATTTGGAAGCCTGGTCTGATCAGTATCATCTCGACTATGAAAGTGGCCCATTCTTTGTGCAGTCTACACACTAATATAAATGCAATTTACTTTTTGTACCCATGCCTTCACACAACAATACCTGATCAAATCAGTGGTCATATTCTGGAAATGGAAATTTCAGACCTCGCTGTGACTTCCTTTTCCTGTAACTGGGGTTCCCGTTGGGCCGGAACTCAATGTCGGAGCAAGTTAATGTTACAAAAAAAATTTTAATGGTATGATTCTATCAATGTATTTTTTGTCTTTTGGGGCTACGTCTCTGTGTAAACGGTTACTGTGACCACTGATTGAATTTCAGGCTGTTGTAAATCCAGTTTTTGCCCTGTTTCCTCTTTTGTTTTGTGTAATATGTTTAGCCCTGTTGTGATTTTTCCCATAACTTGATGTCTTCCTGCGAGCCCTCTTGCTTATTCATTTATATAGATTGTGTGCACTCTTTAATAAAGTGGAGGGTCTTTTGAGGGGGTTACTTGTGGAGCACATTATTAGAGGGTGTTGCTTTTTAAGCTCAAGCACTCATACATACATTGTCTTATCATTGGTGACAAGCAGTAGACAAGCAGTTTTCCAGTCCGACAGCCCTCTGAGCGTAAACGATGGAGTGCTGGGATGGTTTCCATGCTTGGATGACCTGTTTGCTGCTTAGTTTAACTTCAGCATTTCAGTTTGTTGGAGAGGTTAAAGGTGCTATGCATAATTTAAGGAAGGCTATTTCCAGTCCCCTGTCAATTGGAGACGTCAGTGAATTGGGTTGTGTTCCATAAAGATCTATGTGTTCAACATTTGAGTAGTGTGCTTGTTAGATGTCAGATATTGTTTACAACCTTAGGAGTTTCCTGGGTTTCAGTCAAAAATGAAGGGAAAAAAGTCTAAATTAACCCAGTGAGGATGTTGCCCTCTGATGTGAGTTGTTTGCATAAGGAAGTTTGAGGCTCTAAAGAAGTGGACCTCTATGCTGTGTACCCCTATGTTCAGTGGCACTGAATCATGTAGACTAATTGGGAGTAACTGTTTTTCACAGGCATCACTTGTGGTCTTTAAAAACCACAATACTATCCTAAGCATTTTTTGCTACCTTTTCCTGAAATGTGCTTTCTCTCCAGTCTTCCCACCTTCAGTCGTTTTGGCTGCTAGCTACAGTCTTTTAGCAGTGGTGACAATTCTCTGTAGTCTTTCCGCTTGCCATGCATTTTCTTCTCTGTGCTAGTGTAGAAAGCATCTCCTACAACTGCCAGGAATGAAGCCCCCACCCTCCCAGCTTCTTAGGGGTCTTGTACGCTTTCCTTTCCAGCCACGACTCCCTGGTTTGAGGCTTACCGAGAGAATTTCCTGCAGTCCATGCCAGCCTCTGACCACGAGTTTCTCAACCACTATCTAGCCTGTATCCTTTCACCTGCCTGCTGTGAAAAGGCTGTACACCAAGTCCTCCTTTGACAATATGGGGGGCAGCGACCAGTGTCTCGCTTAGTTCCTGAGCTCCTGGTTATTCAGCTTTTAACGTTGGGGACATCAGGAATGTAGGACACTAAGCAAACAATGGAACCGTTTGGCCTGTTTTTTTTTTTTTTTTTTTTTTGCATCATCCCAGCTCCCTGGTCTTAGTTTCACTTTCATTTTTGCCATTTGGCCTTCCCGGCTTCCCTTGACACACGGTCCCTCAGGCATGCTTGTGGTGACATCGCACGAGGCCTCACCCGTGGACCAGTTCTTCAAGCTGTCCCAGGACCAGCACCGCATCCAGCACGGCAGCGAGCATGCCTACCCCAAGTGGTTCATCCCCAACACACTGAAGTACTATGTTCTGCTGCATGATGTCAGCGAGGGCGACGAACAGAGGTATGCCTGCCTGGGCAGGAAGTCTCGCCGAGGTCACGCTCCCGTCTGCCTTTTGGATGAGTGCGACAGCAGGAAGCTCATGCTAGTTTCAAGGCAGTTGTTGGATCTCTGTTACTCTAATTTGGTTTCATTCAGTCAATGTTACATGCCAACAACCATATTGGCAGCATGTCTGTCCAGGACTTCAGGCTTCCTGGTGCTGATGGGAACGTTACATAGACCTTTTGTTTTTCTTAGCTGGTTTTCCTTTAAGGAACAATGTGAGGGCAGCATTTATTGAAGTTTGTGTCCTTGCACTTCAACATTTAATCTACAATTGACTTGCTTTTTCAGTTGTATTGGTTTCATAATGCACTGAAGGTTGTGTGTGCCCTCCCCATACAGACCGTTCTATAGAGGCTGAAATTGATGCTGTTTGTTGTGTGTCAGCCAGGACATTGATTTATTTTGTTTTGTTTTTCCCTTTTCTGTAAAGCACACATTTTACTTCTGCTATTATTTTGAAACACGATGCCTTTCGAGAGACAGACGGTTTTACTTCCTGCCGACAGGGCGGAGTCTATCTACGAGGACATTAAGCAGAGGTATGGGACCCAGGCGTGCTATCTGCTCAAGATCAACTCGAGAACGTCCAAACTTGGTCCTGATGAGCAGATTCCGGATCCCTGGAGTCAGTATTTGCACAGAAATAATTTCCAGAACCAGGTTTGTTCCTGAGGAAAATGGTCCTTCCTTTTCAGATGGTATAGTGTTCCCAATTATGATACTGAAGGCTGTTTGTCCCTGAAAACCCCTGGTCTTATTGAAGGCTGCTATGGCTACTGCTTGGTGGTCATACATGGTCAGCAACAGCAACTTCTTGGTTTTCAGAAAAAGGGTTACACCCTAAAATGGTATTTCAGTCCCACCTAAACTGATCTGAATTCTGATCTGATTATCTAGTTCTTGCTTGTTAACTTCTGCATCATACCTATACTTCTCCCCTCAGTGCTTGAAATTGCACCAGGAAGTCGATCAGTATGAAACTGACCAAAATTAATGCATCTCCTAGGAGCTGCCTGAAGAGGGTTCCGCAGTGGTCGTGAACAACGTAAATGTCGAGAATAGCATGAATGTGACCGAAGCAGATGGGATCCACCTTCCTGCTAAAGGTAAACGCAAGTACTGTGCCGGTCCTCTTCCATTACTGCCTGTGCTATGCATAGGATCAGAGAACTAAACTGGTGGCCACAACATGTTCTGTTATGTCCCCCTGTGCTGGAAGTTCCAGCTTAGTGATGCCAGGTTCGGTTAGGGTTGAAGCCCAGGATGTTTGTTGTCCTTTGGTTTCTGTTGCTTGGCTTTGACTGTGTAAAGCAGGGGTAGGGAACCTGGTCCATGGAGAGCTGGTGTGGGTGCGGGTTTTTGGGATGACCTCTCAATCAGCCAATCAAGCATTGGTTGTCAGCTCCTGTCCTGGGGACCCAGTCTTATTGGCTGATTCAAAAGTCATCCCAAAAGCCCACACCCACACCGGCTCTCCATGGATCAGGTTCCCTACCCCTGGTGTAAAGGATTGTAACCCTTCTACTTATCTGATGTAATATCCTTGTTGTTTTGTTGGTATACCCGCTGCCACCTTCTTAGGCGCGTGTGAGGTCCAAAATCGTTGTTCAATTATTGGTGGCTGCTTCTTGTTTCCATATTTAAAGCATCTTCCTCTCTTTTCCAGATGATGTTGGCAGAATAATCAGCAACCACCCCCTACAGCTGGATGATAGCAGCAACGCTGCCACCCACTTGGACGGCATTGATGACCTCAAGCCCACGGGGACGGGGCCTGTGGTCGACATCAGGAAGCAGCCCTGTGCCGCAGCTGCCACACACGGGGCTTGCCTGACCCTTGGCGACCATGACCGCATTCGGCAGTTCATCCAGGAGTTCACGTTCAGGGGCCTCCTGCCTCACATCGAGAAGAACATTCGGCAGCTCAATGATCAGGTTTGTGCTCCTTGACCGGACTTTGCCTCCCATGCACTAATGGTGACATTGGATCCCCAGTGCCGGGGCATTGATTTCTGGCCGTTTAGGGGTGTGTTTACAGTCCAAACATCCTAAAAATATAGGACATGACCTGTCCATGACCTTCCAATTCGCCCCTGCTGGTAGACGCGATACAGCAGTGCTGAACTTGGGTCGTGCTTAATACGAAGTCTTTCTAATGTTCGCTATCGCATATATACACATGCAATCTTTGCTTTAAGGGTAGAGGCGTGACATCCTCTGTCTTGTCACTGTACCAGAAAAGAAGCGGATTGATCAAGTTGTCCTGATCAATTTGGAACACCAGTGATGCCTGTCTGCAAGTAGCAGAAGTGGGCACTCAGCTTCTCAATTAATACTAGAGTAGTCAGATTTTTTCCACAAACCCAATGGGGAAGCTATAGATGAAAATGAAGTTTGACAGCATTTTTGAGACTATTTAGTGCCGGTGTCACTCTCCAGGCCCTGGGGACATTGTCTCATTAGAGCCCATTTTGCTGTGTTAATGGGTCCAATTATTTGTTAATTCTCCTCCAGGAATCCAGCTGTGGTTTCCAGTGTGCTGCATTCCCTGAGTGCATGATGAAATGACATTATCACTGAATGTATGATGTGACAGGGGCTACATGAGTAACCGGGGGGGGGCGGGGGTTAGCACGGCCGTCTGCATGGCTTGTTGAGGGATCCCATCCTGGGTGTTCACTGCCCTATGCCTCGCTGGTACCCTGTATTGGATAAGCAGGAATCAGGGGATGGGGGGATAGATGATGGATGATGAATGGATGGATGTGCTGAAATTCTCTCCCCTTTCTCTTATTTGCCTCTGTTTCCACTCCAGCGTATGTCAAGGAAAGGCCTAAGTAGCTCCCTGATTTCCGCAACAAAGAAGTGGTTTGGCGGTGGGAAGGTCCCGGAAAAGAGCATCAGCGAGCTGAAGAATACATCCGGGTTATTGTAAGTAGGAGTGAGGAATCGGAGTAACTGCCCAGGGAACTGTACATAACACTGTTTGTAAAGTAAATAAGTAAGTATTGTCAAGTAAATATTGTGTTTCGTTAAATTATTCAGTTACACAATTTCTTTATTTGCAGGTGCTGTAGTTATTAGTTAGGAATGAATAAAACCTCAAGATGCATTGCAGATTTTGGTGTATTTCCAACGTCGTGGTCCTGATTTTTAAAGTGCCCTCGATTTAAATCTGCTCATTCTGGGTTGACCTGTTACTAATTGTTAGTGAAACGCCAGCTATGCTCTTTCCATTACTGGTACCGGTAAATGGCATGTGAGCTCTGCACAAGCTGCCTGTCACTGTCATCTTTCAGGTATCCCCCAGAGGCACCCGAGCTTCAGATCAGGAAGATGGCAGACCTGTGTTTCTTGGTGCAGCACTACGACTTGGCATACAGCTACTATCATGCGGCCAAGAAAGACTTCCTGAGTGACCAGGCTATGCTGTATGCTGCTGGGGCCCTGGTGAGTCTCGGGAGATGAATAACCCCGCCTCTGAGAGATCTGTCCACATCTTTATATAAGTATGGGAGAAGCATACCTGGATAGTCTGTGGTGGGTGTACTTATAATGTGCCATCAATCACTGAGGATATCCCATTGGTTGCTTTGATGTTGGTTAGTGATTGGGGCAGCGTGTGGCTCAGTGGGTTCAGCCTCTGTGCCTGTGATCAGAAGGTCGCTGGTTCAGGTCTGACCTTGGCATGTCTGTGGGCCCTTGAGCAAGGCCCTTGACCCCCAGCTGCCAAGAGGCGGCTGGCCTTCACGGCCAAGCTTGTGGAGATCAAGATTGGGGGAGGTGAAAAGAGAATTTCCCCACAGCGATCAATAAAGTATCTATTATTATTATTATTATTCGGTGTTAATGCCTCAACTCTCCCATCACTGCCTCTCAGTTTTCCCACTTTAGGTGACCTGTTGGTCACAAGCTTCAGCATATCACAGGCTTTGACCCTGACTGTCTGTCTCTTTAGGAAATGGCTGCTGTGTCTGCCTTTCTTCAGCCCGGTGCTCAGAGACCCTACCCCGCCCACTACATGGACACTGCCATCCAGACCTACAGGGATGTGTGCAAGTACGTACCATTCTTCCCAATAGGGGGGTTGACTAACGGGAAGAATAATGTGAAAGGTGTAACGTCAGTGTCGAGATTCATCAGCTCTTCAGATTCATTTGGATATTGGAGAGACGGCCCCTCCCCAAGGCAGACTCTGATGCCCTACCATCATCTTAATGGCACTTGATCTGAGCTAAAATCGAGAGTTTCCTGTAAAATGACCAATTTGTTTGAAGGGCAGCTTGAGGTTGAGTAGGTAGTGAGGCCCGTTTGCGCTGTCAGCACTTTCCTCGGTGGCAGCCTTGGTGGGTTGGTGTGGGATTGCAGTGTGACACCCCCACCTGTCTCTCCACAGGAACATGGTGATGGCTGAGAGGTGTGCTCTGCTCAGTGCCGAGATCCTGAAGAGCCAGACCAAGTATTCGGATGCTGCCACCCTCTTGATCAAGATGACAAGTGAGGTAGGATGTCTGTCAGGCTTACTGCACGCCGAGTTGATTTTTGGAATATATCTAGTAGTACCCTGATTATCCACTAAAATTAACTTGAAAAAACTTTCCCTCATCCCGAGCACAGTTTTTTAGATCAGGCACCATAAGAGACCATAATTCATGCAGTGGGGACAGCCTTATCATTAGTCAATGGTATCTCGGTTTGGTGAGTCACAAGATGGGGCACTCTGTTAGCCAATCAGCTTTCATCTTGGGCCTGTTGCCCCGCCCCTTTATGTGCCCCAATTTGATATAGAAAACTCCGCCCTGGATAAACTGAACTGCTGGTATTGGAGATGTAATATTGCTGCTGTTTGTTACGTGAAGCGGGTTCTGATAGGATGTGTGTTGCCCATCATGCAGGACTCAGACCTGCGGAGCGCGCTTTTGCTGGAGCAGGCAGCCCACTGTTTCATCAACATGAGGAGCCCCATGGTGCGCAAGTTTGCCTTCCACATGATCCTCGCAGGACACAGGTTCAGCAAGGCGGGCCAGGTGAGGTTCGGGTTACGCGCCACACCCCCACTGACGCCAGCGAGGGAGCCCTTCTGTAACCGGGCACTCTTTGGGTTGGGGGTGGGAAGCCTTACAAGGCTGGCATCTTATTTATTTATGGTGTTGTGGTCCTTTTTAGGACGACCAAAAACACATCTGCGACCGTAGTTAAGGTGCCATGATGATGATGATGATGATGATGATGATGATATTTATTATGCATAGGAAAAATACTAATTTTTATTGTTAAATGTTTCTTGTGGTAAGTATTTTAGTACACATTTAATAGGCCCTTATTTAAACTATTATGATTTTCAAAAGTGATTGATTTATAGTTAACAATTTGTGACTGCACTGGCTAAGGATTTTTATGAATTAATTAATCCGATTTTAAGGGTGAATAGCATGCGTTTGTTTCTCTGTGAATTTTAAATGCCATAGAATGGGAGGTCCTCAAAGTCAACATCAGACTACTGAGGATCAGCTGATTCTAGGCTTCTGGCTGTCAAATTGGATCCATGTCCAGTCAGACATGGCAGTCAACTGCCCGCACAATTCTGCTTAAGACTATAATTGCTTTGGTCTGGAAGGCTTTCAAAGAACAGCTTTCTGGTGTTCACGACCACCACTAGGTGTTGCAGCAGTGAAGGCATCTGTCCATTTACGAGCATGTGCTCTCCTCCACAGAAGAGGCACGCCCTGCGATGCTACTGTCAGGCCATGCAGGTGTACAAGGGCAAGGGCTGGTCTCTGGCTGAGGACCACATCAACTTCACTATCGGCCGGCAGTCCTTCACACTGCGGCAGCCTGAGAATGCCGTGGCGGCCTTCCGCCACATTCTCATCAACGACAGCAAACAGGCCGCCTCGCAGCAGGGCGCCTTCCTCAGGGAGTACCTCTACGTCTACAAGGTGTGGCCGGGCCTCGCCTCGCATGCCACACGCCCCAGCTATTCACACAGTTTTTTTCAGCATGCTTAGGAAGAGCCATATAAATTAGCTGACGTGGGAATACAGTCCGCTGAATCGGCAAAGATCTTCACTTGTGCTTAACTTTCAGCATTTGCACCAGATGCGTAGATATTATTGTCAGGACCAACCATAATACACTAGGAATACACAGTTTATGTATTTTCTTGCGACTTACTTGATGAGACCGTTAGAGTTTAAGTGGGCTATACCATCCATGCACCTGTATACAGTGGCATTAAATGGCATTCCTCAAGACCATGACAACAGCAGTGATGAGGAGAGGATTTAAACTGGGCAGTGCAAAACAGAGAGGCTGGACCTGGGGTCTTTTTACATTTGTATGTATGTAAACGAGAAGTATTGCAGCAGCTAAATGCTGTTAGTACCTGGATATCCTTTAGTAGCATTCATGTTTTGGAGACTGCTGGAGAACAGGAGCAGAGCTCTGTTTCAGTAAGCAGGTTTTGTTGCTTAGCTGGATAACTTGTTGGATTTCAGGTACCCCAGTTTAAATGGACTTTATTTTTATTCACTTAGATCTAGTCCAGTCTACTTTAAATCTGACAAGATATCCGGCTAAGCAAGAAATCCTGCTTTCTGAAACGGGCCTCAGAACTGTTTACTTCAAGGCCAGCTATGTATAGCTATTGGGCATTTCACACAGCGAAAATGTATCTGTTATGGTGTCGAGTTCCTCGTGATGTTGATGTTTTCATTCGTCTGCTTCGGCCCCAGTCACAGAGTGTGAGCCAGGTGCCCACTGAAAGGGGCCTCCCTCAGCTCCCCCTGCCCTGCATCCACAGCTCTGCCACGAGGCTCTTCTTCGGCCATGACCGGAGGCTGGCCGAGGGTAAGCAGAGTGTTTGCGCTCATCTTCAGGGAGGGGGGCGCTCCCGAGAATGAAAGCCGACAGCTTTAAAGTGTCATGGAAGACGAGGGAGCCGCGCGATCGCTGCCGTCTGCAAGATTAAAAAAAAAAAAATGCGACTGAGGTGCCACATAAATGCGACAGAACCCGAGGAGCCGAAATCAAAGGGGCGGAGTTTATGGGCAGAAAGGGCATCTGAAGCCAGGTCGGGTGACAGTGGCACCCTCCTGCAGTGAGGATTTGGCCACTGTCACCTTGGAGAGCAGCTGTGTGCTCCAGTGATCATGCAAGGTGTTCAGGCCAACCCAAAAAACCTTTCGTGCTCACAGGCAAATTTCGACCATTTTATAAAACTGTTTTTCTGTATTGCTAAACCATTTAATCAGAATAATCCATATAATAAAGCTCGTCCTAGAGACACTCGGCACACTCCATACTTCCTGGAAATTTTGGTGCTTTGGTGCTTCAAATGCAGAGATGCTGTAAGCAGACTGACCAGTAGAGGTACCGCTGAGGCCACTTGGCTGCCTCCTTGACTCTGACAGTTGGATGGTGGCGCAGCACAGAGCTGGGCTTCATTTTCACCTCTTCATCAAATCTGTATTTCCAGTAAATGCTAAGCTTCTATAACATTTAGCAATTGCAAATTGGAAATGAAACGGAGACTGCTTCTCTGTCCCAGGGGAGAAGCAGGCTGCGAGCCACGTCAGCCTGGACCAGGAGTACGACCGCGAGCAGTC
Source organism: Petrocephalus sullivani (assembly GCA_026780845.1). Taxonomy (NCBI): domain Eukaryota; kingdom Metazoa; phylum Chordata; class Actinopteri; order Osteoglossiformes; family Mormyridae; genus Petrocephalus; species Petrocephalus sullivani. The sequence goes on from JAODKM010000001.1 coordinate 20,519,160, forward strand.
CCAGCAGTGGCGGGAGCTGGAGGAGCAGGTGGTAGCCATAGTGAACCGGGGTGTGCTGCCTGCCACCTTCCAGCCCACGCAGTACTGCCTTAGCAGCCAGACCGACAACATGCGCTTCCCCCTGGCTGTGGTAGAAGGTAATCCATCCATCCATCCATCCATCCATCCATCCATCCATCCATCCATCCATCCATCCATCCATCCATCCATCCATCC
>JAODKM010000001.1:20530169-20543838 GCA_026780845.1 Petrocephalus sullivani
TTCGGACTGTACAGGCTCTACAAGTAACCTGTACAGGCACATTAGGACTGTACAGGCTCTACAAGTAACCTGCGCAGGCACAATAGGACTGTACAGGCTATACAAATAACCTGTACAGGCACATTAGGACTGTACAGGCTCTACAAGTAACCTGCACAGGCACATTAGGACTGTACAGGCTCTACAAGTAACCTGAGCAGGCACATTAGGACTGTACAGGCTCTACAAGTAACTTGCACAGGCACATTAGGACTGTACAAGCACATTAGTACTGTACAGGCTCTACAAGTAACCTGTGCAGGCACAATAGGACTGTACAGGCTCTACAAGTAACCAGCACAGGCACATTAGGACTGTACAGGCTATACAAATAACCTGCACAGGCACATTAGGACTGTACATCCATCAGTGCAGTTGGAAGAAAAAAGACAAGCAAGTGAACCTGCTGCTAATGAAAGTGTCAGTTCGTCTGCTGCAACTGTTGCTGCTATGGCATGCATCTACAGCGTCATCCAGTACACCACCACAGCCACCTAGACCTACAACCCCGAGCTGTATGAGGCAGTCTGTGCAGAAGGCTATGACCAAGCCTATGTGACAGAGAACATGCTTCATTGCAAGAGAGTTAAAAAAAGCCACAACCGTTTGCCTGACAACTAACTGCTGGACATCCCAAACTACCACGTCCTACATGTCAGTTACGTGCCACTTTGTTGAAAATTAAAAATGGTGTTCTGTCTGGATTGTTTTGAGGTCAGTGACAGACACACTTCTGAGAACTTAGCAGAGGAGCTGCTCAAAGTGGCAAAAGAGTGGGACATGGAAGACAAAGCTTTGTGACAATGCAATGTTAGTGACAATCCAGCTAATGTAACTAAAGCAATTAAAATCCTGAAATGGACCCACCACCCATGTCTTACACACACAATTAACCTGTTTGTAAGAGATCATGCTCTGAAGGTGATGAAGCTCACTGTGGACAAAGGGAAGGTGATAGTGGAATTCTTCCACAGGAGCACAACAGCCACAGAGAAACTTAAATCTACCCAACGACAGATGGGCATGCCTGAGCTGAGGCTCAAACAGGAGTGTATCACAAGGTGGAACGCAACCTTTCATATGCTAAAATGGATTCTGGAGTCCAAGGATGCAGCCATCTCTACCCTGGCCGTTATCAATGCACCTGTTGATCCTCTGAGCCAAGAGGAATGGGAGGTACTGTTCTGGAGCCATTTGGACAGGTCACAATGGAGATCAGTGCAGACAGGTACAGTGTGCAAATGCTATCACATTCTTATTATCATCATCATTATTATTATTAGTTGTTGTTGCATTATTGGTATGAAAAGCAGATTAGACATGAAAGGAAATAATAATATATACTGCTAAGTAAAACCAGGCATAATTTTAACAGTTATTGTTTACTCTTTTTCAGCTATGTAACAGCCTCCAAAATGCTGATCCTGTGCCAGGGTCTGCAGAGAGTGACGGCTGAGCACCAGACCTGAGTAACCACAGGGAACGTGACAGAGCTAGCGGCTGCTCTCTGCGCATCCATGGACAGAAAGCTCCACAGAATAGAACAACAATAGCAACAGAGGATGAAGAAGAGGAGCCCCAAGCATCTGCTGTTTGGAGATTCTTTGAAGAACGAGCAACTGGAGACACTAGAAGAAGGAGTCCCTCAGCAGATGCAATACTGGAAGTGAGATCCTATCTTAGGGAGCCTCTTTTCCAGAGAAGTGCAGACCCACTGAGCTGGTGGGAGACCAAGGCTTCAGTCTACCCGCGTCTTACTGTGTGCATTGCAGCAACATCAGTCCCCTCAGAGAGAATCTTCTCTAAAACAGGGCAGATAACAGAAAGGAGAAACAGAACCAACCCTTCGGAGCTCAGGCACTTCGTTTTTCTTAATGCCGTTTTTCTTCGCTAAAGTCTTGTCACTAGTTACCTGGACGCTGCTCCTTTCTTTTTGTTTTACACATTTTCTTTATATTTTATTGTGTGATTATCTAAGCTTTTCTATGTTTTCCCCTGTAAATACTTCAACGTTTATAAATGTTTTACATACACTCAGAGTTTGTTTTTGTACTTGAATTTTTTTAATAAATTAATTTAAATAACAAAAAATGTATGGAGCCACTTGGGAGCCGAAAGAGCCGGCTCTCCTGAAAGGGCCGGAATTCCCATTGCTACTAATTTGAGGTTAAAAATTTCTTGCGTTAGCGTGAGAGTCTGAAAGTGTAAGTTACGCCAGATCCGCGAGAGTTAGCAACCCTGGAAAAGGAAGTGAGTCCAATTCTTCCATTGTGCATGGAACATTGCTGTAAAAATACAAAGCTTTTGAATTTGACAGAATTAAATTAATTCGTTTTTCTTAATATGCTTATGTTAATAAATTGAGTAGACCTCAACGCACTCGTCTTAAGTTGGGCCAAAGATCTACTGGTCGCGAAGGCAGGAACTCAATGTCTGTAAGAAGCCTGGAGAACAAATGTGCAAACTGTGCCTATCCAGTAGAGCTATGCTGCCACCCTCGGGTTGTAAGAACAGGATAAAGCTGCATGATTTGGACTACAACAAATCCTGCGCTTTTTAATCCGGGTCCTGTATGCTGGCTTTCGGTCAACCAGACATTTAAATCGATCACCTGTTATCGGAGATGTTCGATGCATTATATGAATTACTAAATGTCACCTGCGTCTTTGCTTTATAATTCAATAAGTGATGTCTTGTTTTCGACGTTTTATACCAAATAATTGTAAACGTATCTATCTCTCTCTCTATCCATCTATCTATCACACGTGACTTGAAAGTTCCGCATTGCCCTAATGACGATCCGGGTGTGGTCGCTTGAAACTGGCTTGGGGACAGATATTTGTTTCTTGATATTAGAGGGGCCCATCGACGACGACAGACTGTGATCATCGACCTCTATATATCTTTACTTTGGGTTAACTTTCACCTTTGTTTGTTGGTGATTCTTGATTTAGCCAGACAATGTTATAACTCAGTCATACTTTATGTCTGGATAATTCATATTTTCAAGGCAAATTGCCCTATTTTACATAATATTTCTAGATTTCCCATTGATTTTACGTCATAAAAAATAAGCCGTTGCAGATGAAAATCTTGGAAGTTCCTAGTCTTAGTTTGAGGCTTTGGCATTAAGTGGCAGTCCATTTTCTGGAAAGAGATTTTTTAGAAAAATACGGCCATATAAAATTTGATTCGCATGAGAGCTAGGCTTACATTTGAGTCATAGATAACCCACGGTGCATATTTCTGGTATAAAATGCAGTTTTGTTTTGTAGTACATCCATCCATTTTCTGTAACCACCTGTCCTATTCAGGGCCAAAGAGGATTTGGAGCCTATAGCACAAAGCAGGGAACAACCCAGGATGGGTCACCAACCCATCACAGGGCAGACTCACACACCTATATGAGCAACTACAATAAAACAACACAGAAAGAAAATGCAAACCCCACACGGAACCCTGGCAGGGATTCAAACTCTGGTCCCAGAGGTGTGAGGCAACAGTGCCAACCCCTGTTATAGTACAAACACAGGAAAAATGCATTTTGAAAATAATTACCTTAACAATCACAATATTTTCTGGGAGAGAATTAACCCAGGAAGTGTGCTTTGTTTACATTTATCTGACACTTTCATCCAAAGCAACTAACAGTAGAGAGAAACAGTAGGGGGAAAGGACACATTTTGTATGCACCCTGGAATTCAAACCCATGCCGTTCACTTTGTTAGCACAATGCTTTATTTACTGAAAAGCAGTAGGTATGTTTAGGGAACATTTAGGGAGTGGTTCGTAGTAGGAATGTGCAGAAGGGGGGCAGGGCTGGGGGGTGCCTGAGAACCTGCCCGCTTTTAATATTTAACGTGAACTTGTGTGTGAGCTTTAAAGGTGCCGAGTGCCCCTCAAAAGGTCGCTGCACAACCCTGACGCATAGGTTTCACAAATTTCTGCTCCACTTTTTTGTTATTTTTTTTATTTTACCCCGAGGATGCAGTTTTGGGTATTGATGGTAGGGACATATCCCTACCAATATTATGGAAGTAACGTGTTTAGGGAGGCGTGGTGTTCAGGGCTGTTTTGGACCCTACCAATGTTGAAATCAAACCTACACTCACATTTTACCCCCAGAGACACTCTTTGAAATGGTCAGATCAATATTTGAACATTAAACCTGTGCTTTGGCTGTTTTAAATGGTTGATACCGACAAAGATTCAAGTTCAAGCCAAAATCAGATTAACGTCGGTGGCAGTGATATGGCGTCACATAAACCTGGACTAGTGTGTATTATATTAATATTAATTGCTGTTTTGGCGTTACTATGGGCAGGACAGGTTTCAGAAATGCAAACTTTATCATATAATTCTATAATCCCATTTACTTTGGAAACTTCTATATTTCAAATGTGTCTCATTAGTTGTTCTCGAAGAACACTATTTACTTAGGTCTATAATCCGACGTTAAATCCCTTTATCTTTCTGTTAAGATACAGGTGCTGGCTGAGAGTTGCCTAATTTATTTCACATATCATTGTAACATAACCTTCTAGTTCCGCATTCTGTGAGCCAACATTTCCATAAAACGAATGATTACAAAACAGAACTTAGGTTCACGGCTACACCCACTTTAAGAATGAGACAAAAAATATTGTTTGTATTGTGGTAAAGGGCGTAGACGGGGAAATCATTAAGTCCCAGTGTCATTTCTAAAGGATATTAACCAACTAATATAAAAGTATTACAATAACAATTGTTCTTATTATATACTTGAACAAACAACACTACCCTGCTTGACAACATGCCCCTAGACCTAAATACACCGAACAACCAATGATGACCACAACTTCACTAATCAGATCTGAATAATGATTAATAACCGGAAACATATTACCCATAATAATCATAAATACATAGCCTATAATCTAAGCCAACCGCTGATAAGGCTAACGGGGGCCATATAACCAATCACACAGCCTAAAGGATTTTCCTTCTTTACATTTATTTTTAATTTAGCTGACACTTTTGTACAAGTGACGCAAACAGCACATTACAAACAATGGCAGTCGAGGCATAAGCAGAAGGCATTCAATAGCCCTTCTGATATTTTCCGAGATGAACCCAGGTACACTGACTGTTACACATTAATCGACATTTGTATGGAATGCGGTGAAACCAGTTTACGACAGCATACGAATGCAAAAGACTGAGATCCCTTCGTGCTGCCTGGGCCTCTTATATATTTGAATCGGAGACTGAAAAATATCCTGGCGTAATACAGGGGAAGCACTACTGTGACATTTTTACCCTGAAGTACGGACAATGCATAAATACCCAGGTTGATCTACAAATGACTCGTATTAAATCACAACCCGAATTAAAGAGGGTGAGTATCCTACACATTTGGTGCGTGCTGGCCAATCACCGACAGTCTCAGCCCATTGGTTTTATAGTTGCTTTCCAGGGGTTAATTCGGATTGTAATTGGTGGCTAGAAGCGGGTCACGCCCACCGGAACGGCTCGCTGCAATTTCAGACTAAATGAATCGGAATGAAACCTATTTTTTTTTTCTAACTTTCGTATCTTCGAATGCTGTTGACATATCGTGGATTTCCCATTAAAGCTGGCTTTCTGGGCCGCCGGACCCCGACTTGTGCCCCGGCAGGCGTCACGGCTCGGAGCACTAAGCGAGGCGTCTGAGCGAGCCGGAGTTTGGGGAAGATCGGCGGGTGGGAGGAGGCAGCCCCGGACCTCTTTTTCCGCATGATCGTTTTTTAAAAGCCCGTTTTCGTAGGCGGAGGACGCGATCCTACATGAAACATGTGGGGAGAGCAGTGTTTCAGCTGCTGGGAGTCATGGTCGTTTGCCTGACGTTTCATAAACGGGTAGGGCATGCCTGGTGGGCTACATAGTCCTTGTTAAGGCCTGGGGGGGCTTTTTCCATCTGGAAGTTTCCTCGCTTTAGGTGTCTTGCCAGCCCGCTTTAACACGGGCTAATCCCGGTTTTAACGCGGGATAAACACTGGATTTTTTTTCTATCGCGGCACCATGACCGACGCGGGCTTTGTCCGCCTCCTGCATCTCGGATGAAGAATTTTTTTGTCGGGTCTGCTAATTTATATATATTTTGCCACTGAATGGTTTGTCATTTATCCATTCATTCCCAAAGCAGAGTCTCTTACGTGCATGGGACTGTCGCTGAGCTAGCGGACTGTCCCGTTTCCATCCGCGGCTCCCAGCAAAAATGTTCAGGTGGCGGCGGTGGCGACGGATATCTTTCTTCGCCTTCGTCTTTTTCTTCTCCATGTCGACGTCCTGCCTCTACTTCATCTATGTGGCGCCCGGGATCGGTGAGTGATCGCTCCCACAGCAGATCCCCCTGGATGCATTGGCCCGGGTAGGGTGTTGCGGTCGTGATTACGATCTGTTGCGGTCGGCGAATTCATGCATTTAACCCCGGCCTCGTTTAGCAGCGACGGATCCACCCATTTTACAGTTTGCGATCCGTTGACGCGCTAATTGCGCCCGATGGCCGGCCCTTGTCCTGTGGGCAGGCGACTTAACGGCGACGCGGGGAGCCGCAGCCTCCGTAGCTCCCGGTCCCTGCGGCATTTCGCCGGCCGCGAAGCCGTGACATGTTTACGGCCGTAATACCGGCGGCACTCCGACAGAACTGTACCCGGCCCCTGTTAGCCTGTACTACACGCCCCGGGAATCCAAATACACATATATATATATTTTGTATGCAGAAAGGTTACACGCGGTCACCGCGAAACGCCTGATTAGGGGGCTCTCGGTGTCGCGGAGTGCGGCGGATAATCAGATGTAATCCCTAATTAGGGAGCCGCGGCGATACGGCGATGCGAGCAGGGGGAGCGTGTGCGGCGTGTCCGTGCCGCAGGTAGGGGCGTGCGGGACGCCTGCCCCGAGCTCCCCGGCACCCCTGGGCCCCCGCACCGGCTTTCGGGGAGGCCGACGGCGAGACCCCGTTACGTTTCGGGACCGCAGACGTCACTCTGCGCGCAGTCATTTGCACTGAGTCCGTTCTGTAAGACCTCGGTGTGCGACGGTGCACTGCTTCCTGGTAAATGGGAGAGCAGTCGCCCAGACACTCGGATAAGCGAGGCAGCCTCGCGTAGATCCCCTCTGCTGCGGGTGTTTCGGGCGGACAGCCCCCGCCGAGGGCTTCCTTTATCACAATCGGGTGGCGGGAAGCAGTCATTTCGCAAGGTCGCCGTTGCTCGGTGTAAGTAAGCCTCAGGACAGCATCTTGTAATTAATGTTTCAGGATCCCGAAAGCCCGGTTTTTGTTTTCCTCAAGCAGTCCCCAGCCAACCATAGTAGTTCCCTTAAAAGTTTAATGCATTCTATGCTTAAAGGCTGTTCTGTTTAGGATTATATGTGTTTCGTGTCCAGATCCAGTTATCCTTAATCCGTGATTAACTTTTGATGGGTCTCCGTCAGCCTCCACGTTGCTGTGTGTTATGGTGGATTTATAAGAATGATCTCCATGCCTCTTTTCTCTTCAGCGAACACCTACTTCTTCATGGTGCAAGCCCAGGGTATGATGCTAAGGGACAATGTTAGAACGATTGGGCACATGATCAGATCGTACACCAACAAGAACAGCACTCTGAACGGCACTGGTGAGCAACCCCTTTTTTGCCTACTGGTCTTAATGTTTAGCTGCATTGATCACTTTTGTTTATGATGGGAGCTGTGGTAAGTAGGTATATTATTTTGGGTTTAAGGTTAATTTTGAAAAAGGATGGTCCCTGTCTGTGTTATAGAGAAAACATAAAACTTAATTGATCCCCCGGGGAAATTTATGCGCATACAGCAGAAAGGTGTGTAAAGTGCAAACAAATATACATAAAATGCAAAACAGGATAAAGTGCAAAGATGGTAAACATAGTGCAAACACATTTTTAAAACTGCACACAGTTCAAACAAATAGAATATTCTGAAAATGGGTATGGGGTGGGAGGAACATAACTAAATGTAAGTTATAAGAAACACTTGGAATCCCACACTGCTGGTGCTTGGACCCCCAATTAACAGATGGAGTGTGTGTATTAAAAATTAAATTAGTTTATATTGCATGACTTATTTATTGATGACAAACGTGGGGGGGTTTGGGGTGGTGTAATAAGATGTTCAGAACCTGAAGGTTTGGTTTTTTTGTGTATTTTTTTTCATCCAAGATTACCCCGATGGTAGTAACTCCAGTGAGTACATCATTCAGCCAACAACCTATCTTCCTGACAACTTCACATATGCCCCAAATCTCCCATGTCCTGAAAAGTTTCCGACTATGAGTAAGTTTCTGGATGTTCCTGGAACAAGGTTTAAACTTCTTAGTAGTCAGCGACACTGTATTTTCTCCATCAAAGGACATTTTTGATTGGTGAACAAGGGTCCACGCACACATTGTTGTTAATGTTATTTCAGCTAATTAGTTGTGTGTTATAGATAATTGAATGGGTGATTGAGTTAAATGTTTGAATATTGCTTGTAAGAACAAATTGTAATAAACATACCTGTTTTTAGATGGCATGCTATAATGCAGTCTTGTCTTCTCTGTTGAGTTTATTATGTGCTCAGCATTCCCAGAATTTTCACATCACCGACATTATGAATGATGAAAGGGTTGCTGATCATTGTTGGATGGATTTATTTATTTATTTTTTGTATTGTTAGAGGGTCCTATTGAAGTCAATATGACTGAAGTCCCAATGGAGGAGGTGGAACTAAGGTTTTCCAAATATGCAGATGTTCAGCCTGGGGGCCACTGGCAACCCAAAGACTGCAAACCACATTGGAAGGTGTGCTATTCTATGCAGGATTTGATGTCAATGAATTTTGTGAGAGCCATTTTGATTGCAAGTTACAGACACTGCTCAAGCAAAAAAGACAGATTGTTATTGTAATTGACTAGTCTGATATTGCTTCAAAACATTGCATATCTTATATTAGCTATATGCATCTTGTGTTTCTCGAAAAGATGTACCATTAGTTTCCGTTGCCCACTTCCTTTCCCAGGTAGCCATCCTCATTCCCTTTAGGAACCGCCACGAGCACCTGCCAATCCTCATCCGGCACCTGATCCCCATGCTGCAAAGGCAACACTTGCGCTTTGCCTTCTATATAATTGAGCAGGTATGTAAAAATTACCTTTCATGTTGGAATAGTCAATCTTAAGGTTTTTCAGAAATGCACTGGTGGTGTTGTAGCAGGATTGATTGTATGTAGTTTTTATCAGATGAAAATGAAATGCAACAAACTCACAAATGCTTGTCTTGATGTGCTATGTCTTCTGTATAAGCTGATTATCTGTACAGTATCCATTCCTGCTATGCATAATGTGTCATCAGCCTTCATGTTCCAAGTCTTTAACCTGTTGACTCGCATGTATTTTACTTGACAGGACGAACAAGGCTTTGAATCCTGCCATGAGTAGGATAGCTGTTCTCAATTTAGCCGAATATAACCCTATAGTGTGTCAGAACTGGGTTTGCCCCCAGTTCCCCTATGGATTTTGAGGCCTTATTTCTCCATAATGCCACTTTCATAATGGCAGTTCTTCGCGTCCTCCCTCCCCATTTCTGTCTCAGACGGGCACACAGCCCTTCAACCGTGCCATGCTCTTCAACGTCGGCTTCCAGGAAGCCATGAAGGACTTGGACTGGGACTGCATGATTTTTCATGATGTTGACCACATCCCGGAAAATGACCGCAACTACTATGGCTGCGGCCTGATGCCGCGCCACTTCGCTGCCAAACTCGACAAATACATGTACATGTGAGTCTGCCCCGCCCACTGGATTCTACAGTGACAGTGAGCAGTGATTAAACCTTCTGTTTCTGTGGCTCTTTCGTTGACATTGCAGCCTTTGACTCGAGGGAATGCTTAATTTAGGCCACTACAGCACAGGGGTGCGGTAAGTCCAAATCAGAAAGCATCATCCTGGTGATTTAGAGAGTAGAAGTGTTGGTTGTGCTAAAGTGATAGCTGAGAGTGAGGGTTTTGATTTGAAACAAAACTCTTACCTCTTGTTTGTATGGCCGTCACTTTATTCCCCCACGCCTACCAACCCGTTTCCTAAATGTGGTACCTCTGATATGTCTAGAGGAGCTGAAGTTCCCTCAACGCCAATACTCATGAGTGCCAACAAAGTGGCCCATGGCTCAGTGTCTTGGCCCTTGGAATTAGGCTTGAAAGGTTGTGGCTTTGGTTCCTGTCTTGGTTTATGTTCATGTTTTTTTGCTAGGCATGTTTTGGTTCTATTTAACAATATATTGATAAAATAAATAATTCCCCCTTTGTCTTGTGTACCCTGTGATTACCTGGTGGCGCCTCTTTGAAGCTCAGTGCCTCCTGGGATAACCTCCAGGCTTACCACATCCCTCCTTTGGATGAGTGCTTATGGAAATGCATGACTTAAAACACTGCTTGACCTTACCTTTGCTTTGCATAAATAAATGTCATTCTCTGCAGCAGACCCCAAGTATGTGTTTTAATAATATTAATATTGGCCCAGGTGGGAACATCCCGTGTCCCAGGCCAGAGCTTTCAGCCTGATGTAGGCCTAACTGCTTGCAGATGAATGGATGTAGGTCTATAGGACTCTGTCTTGCTGTCTGAAATTTATAAAAAAACATTTATTCTTTTCTTATAAAACTTCAGATGAAACTGAACTTCACAAATGAGCAATTTTTAACATATGTGGCTAGTTTCACACATAGATAAGTAACGTGACTGTATGTGTGAAAAGCTGTAATTAAAGCATGTTACTTTGCACCACAGTCTTCATTAGACTTTATTTGTATATGTATGGTAAATATTTTATTTCATATTCCTTCAATATCTTATTTGCTTTGCTATATATACATATTTTATATATTTATTTGTTTTCCTGGAAGTATCTCTCAGGGAGTTACTTGTTGTGTTTCATTGTATTCGTTGTGTGTAATGACAATAGAGGCATTTAATTCTGTTTTATTAAGTTAGCTGAAGACCTAAGCGGTTCTGTTGCCTGGTGCTTCCTGTACTTCTTCTGCAGGGTTTAATGTGTTTTAATAAAAACACCCAACAATGTGTCCTTTTCCTGGGGCTGGTCAAACTGTGTGGATCTGTCCATTTTCAGACTCCCCTACAGCGAGTTCTTTGGGGGTGTGAGTGGGCTGATGGTGGAGCAGTTCCAGAAGATCAACGGATTTCCCAATGCATTCTGGGGCTGGGGTGGAGAGGACGATGACCTCTGGAACAGGTTTGTTATCATACTAACTGTGCCGATGGCACGGCTCTTCAGTTTCAAGTTAAGGTTCAAGATAAAATCAGGCGATTTAAATGTAGTGGATATCAAACATACACTTGTAGCTAAGCTTTGAAACTCATGTTTGTTCACTGGAATTTTGGTTTTATGGCTTTTTAGAAATATTGCATTTTTAATTTTGATTAGTATTTGTGGTCCATGCCTTGAATTTGACACTAGTGTCACCTTTTGTCACGCCGGGAGCGGGATTTACGACCCATAGATGCAGGCTGCAGGGTTTAGCCCTTCCAAGGGCGTTTATTTGGGTACACAGGGCGGATACAGTGGACAAAACTGGAGCGAGCGTGACTGCTAGCGTACGGGGCTTAGACAGCGACGTAGACATAGACAAAACCTGAAGGGGAGGACAGGTCTAGGGCGGACTAAATACAAGAAACGCTGATTGCAAAACACAAAACAGCCGGGAATAGGAGGATCTGCACGAGGGAAACGAGGGGGCGTGGCAAACAGGAGGATCCGACGGGCAGGGCATGACACCTTTTCGCTTCAGGCTATTCACCTTACGCAGATCAGCCAGTATATAGCTTACGAACAATATGAATTTCTCTTGGGCAATAATGAATGAATTTTGTTGGTCAGAGGTAAAGTTCGTTGTGAATATTCCTTTTTTTTTTTTACAATGCAAAAATGCTCCATAATTCTGCCCATCTTTGCCGTCTTGTGGCAAATATGCTAATATGTTAAAAGCAACATGTAAGGCATAGGTAGTGTTTTGATGGAACTACTGGGCTTTTGTGTTGCTGGTGGAATTTGGCCCTTGGGGGGGGAAGTTGGTGACCCCTATCCTAGATGAACTGAGCCAGCCCCGTGGTTTTAAGCCTTCTTGAAAACTATAAGCATAGAACATTGCCTCCTGCTAGATTTTTGCCTCAAAGTCTGGCATGTAGAAATGGGTCTAACTACAGACCACATTGCCCACTAGGTCAAAATCTGAAATTTGCATGACCAACCATCAAGCTGGAGAGGCTCCGTCACTTATGCGGCCCGCTTTGCTGCAATATTGCACAAGCTGTCTTTTTAGCTCCCGGTCTGTTGGCTTCCCCGTTAATTTGGTATCTGTGGGTATCTGTAATGACTGAACCTACACATTTTCATGCCATATGGCTGGAGACATAGCCAGTGTTTTGATGCTGTAATTGTGCATTATTTATGCATTTTGATAAGTAGCAATTTTATTATAGTTTTTGAATCTTATCCAGAATGGTAACTTTTCACCACTCAGTTTTTTTGTTTCTGCAACATTTCAGTGCTTTTTTCCCCTCAAGGTGGAATGGTAGGTCACATCTGTGCCCTAGTCTGCACCTTCTGGGGTATGGACGCCTCATTTTGTGCATTTTCCTTTTCAGAGTGCACTTTTCGGGATTCAATGTGAGTCGGCCTGATGGCGACATAGGAAAATACAAGTCGATCTCACATCACCATCGAGGAGAAGTGCAGTTCTTGGGAAGGTGAGTCCATCTTTGGTAGACCTCAGGCCAGAGCAGTGAAGAGAAGCATGTTCTTATGGCCGTAGGTGGAAATTAGCGGGAGAACATTTTAAGCTTTGAGGAAGCGCTTCTTTACACAGCTAGTTGTTAGAGTATGGAATAGTCTTCCTGTTAGTATAGTGCATGCTAAAACCTTGGGTTCCTTTAAATCAGAGCTAGATAAGATTTTAAAAACTCTGAGCTATTATAGTTAAGTTCTCCCCAAATGAGCTTGATGGGCCGAATGGCCTCTTCTCGTTTGTATAGTTCTTATGTTCTTATGAGTCACTTTATTTTTTTTTTAATTAAAGCAACTTTAAAACTCCATTTATTTATTTGCTCGTTCGTTCGTTCATTTGTTTGTTTATTTATTTTAAATGAAGCATATTTTCATGACACAAGAATAAAGGACTCAGGAGTATTAATAAACATGAGTCCAGTTTTAAATAATTGAAATGTTTGTGGTAGTGATGCATTAAAAACCAGTGTTTTAGGAAGGATGGTATTCTTAACTCGGGTTCTACTGAACCAGTATCAGAATGTATTCTCTAATGGAGACTTCCGAGCACTTATGTAAGTCGCTCTGGCTAATGGCATCTGCCAAGTGCTGTAAATGTAACTATGGGAGAAAACTGGCAAATTGTGGGTGGGATTGCCAGGTGCTGTCAGTCTGTAACTGGTTTTCTTGAAGTGATTCAATATGGTAACCAATAGGCAGTGGGCTAAACCAGTGATTTAAAGGCACATACCTGCGCTTTCTTGTCTCAGAGTGGCCTTGTAAAAAGAACAAACCCTAATTCTTGCTCGTTCTGTTCTTTTTAAGACAGGCTTGCACGG
>JAODKM010000001.1:20550395-20570076 GCA_026780845.1 Petrocephalus sullivani
ATATAGCAAGTGTACTCCTTTCTCTATCAGATGATGTTAAAGTTTTTAACAGACATTTAGATGTTGACCAGATAAATCGCTGCAAATATGACAGATCAGACATTGATTTTCAATGCATTTTAATGGGAAAGAATGCCAAGTTCAAAGGGCATTATTTTAAAAATCCTACAGTAACATACCTTCAAACTCTGGACATAATAAGAGTAATCATTTGTCTATCAGATGGTATTAAGGTTTTGAACAGACGTTTTGATATGACAGATCAGGCATTGATTTTCCATGCGTTTTAATGGGAAAGAATTCCAAATTCAGAGGGCATTATTTTAAAAATCCTACAGTAAAATATCTTCCAACTTGGATATCGTAAGTGTACTCCTTTCTCTATTTAGATGTTGACCAGATAAATCGCAGCAAATATGATAGATCACACATTTATTTACAATGGGTCTCAATGGGAAACAATGCAGTGGCGAATAAGGAGCCAACTTCAGCCTCGTAGATCCGGCGGTGGCCCCGCATCTCCAGATCCCGGAAAGGGCGCGGTCACCTACGTCGGGGCCGGTTCCCGCCTGCCCTGCCCCCTGGCTCGCCCTCGGTTGCCCGGTCGGGGGCTCGTGGGGTGCCTGCGGTCCCTCCGGCTCCGGCTCGGCGGTCGCCTGCGGATCCCCCGCTGCTGCCTCCTCCGTCGCCGGTGCTCCGGTCTCCCCTGTCGGTCTTTGTCGATGCATGTTTGTAATCGCTATCACGCTTTCTCCCGTTGTCTACCCTGTATACCCCGAATAAACGCCCTTTTGAAGGGTTCAACCCCACAGCTGCTACCATGGCTCGTTCCTCCCGCCGGAAGCGTGACATTGATATGTCACCTTTTTATATTCTGGACTTTGAGTATCAAAATTGAGTAAAGAGAAAATGTTTATGTAAATCAAAAATGCAGGTAAAAAAATAAATTAAAAAAATGCAGATTAATGGTAAAATACAAGAAACTAACCATGCAAGTTTTCGGTGTGTGTCATTTGGTGCTGCTACTGTCGTTATTTTGAGAGACTAGGTGGGGTTCAGTCTTGGTTTGTCAGCTCTCTCCAGCAGGACAAGGACCAGCCTTTGGAAGACCTTCAGGTGGAAAACATAGGCCATGTATGTGCGTCTTTGTCATGGCAGTCCTTGAATCTATTAGATGAGGTCATTGTAGAGTACCTAGCAACCTAAGAGGCAATGGCCTTTTGGCAGGACCGTAGCTAGAAATTCGAGCCACGCTGCTAGGGTTGACACTTTTGCAGAGCAGGTCGGGATGGTAGAGTTTGAGGCCCTATAACAGTGGTGTCAAACTCCAGTCCTGGAGGGCCGGAGCCCTGCACATTTTTTGTTTTACCCTCATTTAACCCACCTGATTCAACTCCTCGCAGCTCCTTGTGCTAATTACCACACGGCTCATCAGCTCAATCATTTGTGGTGGAATAGGGAAAGAACAAAACTACACAGGGCACCGGCCCTCCAGGACTGGAGTTTGACACCTGTGCACTATAAAGTACTGGGCCCCCTGATTCAGCCTGGGCCTCCGATACACCTGCCTCTTGATGTTGTTCTCATAGCTATCTTTGTTATGGAAGACCAGTGGCATTACTGTTTGGGGGATCCTGACAGTTTTCAGAGAAGGTCTGACAGGTAAGCAGTCTGAGATGCAGAGAAAGTGCTATGGTCAAATTACACCATAAGGCCTTGGTTTGTAACTAACATCTGCCATCTTGTGGCATAAATCTGAACTTCTCCTTTTCAGTTTGCTGCTGCTAAAACCTCAATTTTTTTTATAAAATAGTTATATATAAAATAGTTTATAAAATAGTTAGCCTTTTAATCTGCTTTTGGTCAATTATTGTAGGTGTGAGAAGTGCTGCAACATAAAGTAATACTTTAGACTGGTGGCTTACACTCTTGGAATTGATTGATTTATGTTAAATGAATCATTAAAACGCAACAAAACATTGACATGTTCCTGTGTAACTGGTAAACATTTGACTTATCAAAGGCCAGGGCAAAGTGGTTTTAAGTACTTTAAATTCACATTTTAAAAATATACATATTTGGATGGGTATTACGAGCAACATCTTGCTGAAATTTTTTTGGAATGTTTCAGGTATGACAGCGAACTTCCGTTGAGAGTATTTGTGAATTCTTAAAATCACTTCATCTTGAAAGTTAACTTGTGCTTACATTAGAAGCTAGTGTATATGCAAGCAGTCCAATGCTTTCCAAACCTAAAAGGTCTAGCTACTTGCAAGCATACCTATTGCATCTGCAGGTTTTAGCTTGCTGGTATTGGGTGTGATCAGTATTTTCCCTAAAGGCTGATATGACGGTACCTATGAGGAATGATGACTGGTGGTTAAATATGGGTAAATGTGAGGGGTAAAAGTCATTTAGTGCTCAAAGTTACTATGAACGGCAACACCCTTTTCTGTTCATGGGAAAACGTCAAGTGCCACAAACAATAGTAAATTATTATTACTAGAAAGCTTATGGGGGAAGAAATGATGAAGCAGAGATTATATCTGGGTTGATAAAAGCAGCACAAGACCTAATATCTGGAGAATCTGCGGAAGTTCCACGATTGTCTATGTAAAACCAAATTGCCATCCCCTTGACTTACAATGCAGACTTTCTAGTTGACCCTGACTTCCAGCTTGTGGTCATGTTCTTAGGACAAACACAGTCTGAGAACAATCTTGTTTGTTGAGGTAAGTATCTCATTTTGGTAGACAAATGGTGAGTGAGATTTCACACCTTCATATATGTAAGTGATGATTTAATAAGGATTTGTGAAAACACACGTGCTAAATGCATATTTAGGCCTATTTTGCAGTGTTTATTCAAGAAACAAAGCAGACATATGGCATACTTAAGTTTTGCAAAAAGATTTATTTTGTTTGGGACAGGTTTCAAGCGATTATTATGTACTTAAAATGAAAGGACTTCGACTGATATATATACATTTTAAACAGCATGCTTATTTTGCAAGGAATATAAGCAAATGCTATCAGACACTGTGTTTTTCAGACTTTCAATGCTATATTGCAGTAATAATAAATCTTAATCTTTGCTACAGAAACAGGCATGTAACAAGCACAAATGAGAAGGAAATGACAATTTAAAGTTCCACAAAGTCACAAGCTTTCCAAAAAAATCAGTAATGTTAATTATAAACTACTTTCAAAGCCTTAAAAACATGTAAATTAAACACAAAACCCCAAAATGTTACACCAGTTTAAGTGGCATCTGATTATCCAAAGTGTACTCTGTTTTCACATGTCATTCAAGTTTATGTGTAAACCACATTCCTGTGTTTGGTGTATCACCAGTAAAACAGGCTTTGTACATGTTCCAACTTCAGTATGCAGTGCGAACAACGAAATTAACCTGTATTAACATAATTATTCCAGTAGGGGTCATATGTTTATTGGGTTAATGTTTTAGTGCAAAACTGACTTCCTCGTATGAAGCGTAAACTCCTGTGTAAAGCTCTGAAAGTTACCCATGGCATGCCCTCCTGCAGACCCTGCATTTTACTCCCTAGCATCCAACACATCTGCGCATTCTAGAATCCAGACCCTTTTTGCATGTTAATTCCTCTGCATAAAGTCACATTGTGGAATCCATGATCGATAAAACTTAAAGCCCTTCATATATTCTTCCCTCCACCAGTATAATCCCCCCTAGGGTAGTTTTTATTGGCTTAGTCTGGCTCTGACAGAATTGCTGCGTTAAGTCCCAATGCACAGTATTATTATCTCTCGGATTCTCCTCTAATAAAGGTAAACTGAGCTGTCTGTTAAAGAAAATGACTTGGGTAAACAGCAGTTATATGTTATATGTATAGTATTACCACTGTGTTGATGACACGGGGTGCTTGTGTGTGTTTGTTTGTAATAAGTACATTAAGGGGACTTCCTCACAATTTGATTACAAAGCTGTGACTTTTTACCTTGTGTGGGCATTTTTTCAGTCAATTTTATAAAAAAAAATCTGTAAATGCAAATGTCAAAAGTCTTCTGTTTTGTTTGGTTACTTACCAAAATGTCTCCAAAGTGTGGTAAAACCTGAAATATCCCTACTTTTGGGGACATCTTTTCAGGTCCCCATTTGGATAACTTCAGTTTTATAAAAATCTGTGTGTGTGTGTGTGTGTGTGTGTGAGTGTGTGAGAGAGAGTGAATGAGTGAGTGAGGCCCCACTCCCCCATTCCAAGATAAGCAGTTGGATGATGGATGGGGCATATTACCATAGTGAAAACATATTTGTGCACATTCACTGTGTATTACAGTTTTTAGGGCTTCGAAGTTTTTTGTCTTTGGATGTTTTACGTTGGATACTTTTTTTTGGTTTGATGTGAGCATCCTCTTCAGTGTCGTCCTGTAACCCATCATCATCTGCTTCGTCCTGTGTGAATGCAGACATTTCACCTGCAGGCATACTTGTGGTCTTTTCAACCAGTTCCTGGTCGGGGCTGACTGAACTGTCCTCTGAAGTGATATTCTCTGATAAGTCATCCCCCGATTTGTCAGCATATCCTGAAGCTAACTCATGCAGACTTTCAGCACTCGCCTGCTGGGAACCAGCTTCAGGCTCTTCAGACTGAAGGATCTGTGCTTCAGACTCAATGTTTTCCTCTATTGTTTGGTCACCAATAACTTCTCTTAATGCTTTTGTAGTGTCAGTGGGATTTTCTTCCTGTTCTAACCCTCCTTGAGTCAGCAGTATTTGTTGGGTGCCAGCCATCTCCGGTATCAAGTCTTGCTCATCTTCCTCTCCCCTCTGATCTGAAACTCTGATGCTTTCTGGTTCTCCTTCATCTTGCACCATTAAATTAATTAACGCCGGTGAATCTTGTTCCCTTTCATGACATTCGCTAATGCTATTCTCAGGGGAACTTATTTCTATCTGCTCCTCTGGGGTGGGCACTGTGGTTGGTCTTGACTTGTCTTCTTCCACCATTTGTTCATGGATTTCTTTTATCAAGTCAGTACCTGAGGTGTATGAAACAGGTATCTCTCCTTCTGGACTTTGGTCAGTATTAATGCACTCTTCTAAGACATCTATTTTCTCCTCCTTCACTACATCTTCATTAGATAATTCAGGCATTACTCCACCTTCAGAAACATTTTCAGCTTGCGTATGTGTTACTGTTTCATCATCTTCAATAACTTCATTAGACTGAGGTTCAGTCTCTGGCATATCCTCATCCATAACTTCTCCAGTAATTATTTGATTCTCAGAAACAATGTCCTTTCTGCTAGCTTGTAGAATTAACAAATCAGACTCTGACATGTCTTGCGTTTCTTCAGAAGACAAACCAATTTCCTGGTCAACTCCTCCTTCTCCTTGTTCTACTGTTCCTTGTAATGATGCCGGTACCTCATTTTGCATAGAATCACTGTCAGTTTCAGCAGAAACTTCAATAATTGATTTTGGTAACTGTCCCTCCAGCAAATGGCTAGAAATTCCTTGGTCCTCCTCTTTTTGTGAAGCAGAAAACTCACTCTCCAGAGACTCGGGACTTAACACTGCTTGATCTTCCGTCATCTTAGAATCAGTTTCACTTTCAATCTCCAAGTCATGCAAGTCAGACCCTAACACATTTATGTCCTCTTTTTCAAAAGAAACAATCGGAATCTCTTCAAGCTCCTCTTTTTCTGAGCTGAGCAATTCTCTATCTTCTGTCTCCTTAATGCTATGGCAGATATATTCTGGTGTCTGTGGTACTTCTTTAGAATCTATTCTGAATAATTCTTCTTCTAATATTTCTTCAGTTTCCAAGTATTCACCCTCCCCTATCTGTTTAGAGCTTTCTGGAATTTTCATTATACCAGCAGACATATCTCCATCTAAACTCTCACTAGTAATGATGTGCTCTTCTAAAACTTCCTGTGTCTCACCCTCTTTATTTGATGATTCGGACATTTCATCTTCTTCAGAGGGACCTAGAACTGTTGTTTGGTCTATCACAACCTGTTCAAAGTCATTGTCTGTACTGACACCCTCAGGCAGGCTCATATCCCTGTCCACTGTTTTATTAGAATCTGACTCATTTTCTTGAGGACTTTTTGTTGCTGATGCAGGCAAGTCTCTATTTTCTTCTTCTTGTATTTCTTTTGGTTCTTCAGAAGATGAAACGGATATGTTTTCTCTCTTCATCATTTCATCCTCCTCCACTGGATGAGGAGAGCTGTCTAGGTCTTTAATTATACCTACTATTCCTGAATTAGCTATATCATCTGCTAAGCTCCAGATTCTTTCCTGATTTTCCTGAACAGGAGAACTGATACGTTTTTCTGGTTGAACTTGATTCATCTGATCATTCTGTTCATTGTCCTCCTCTTTCTTCAAATTTTCCTTCATGTCTCTCTCTACTGAGGGCTCAGTGTCTACAATGTCCCCACTCTGCAGGGGCCCTTCTTCAATATTTGATAGGGCTTCTGGCAACACCTGCCTGGTCTTCAATCCTTCTTCAGAGAATATGATATCCTGGGACCCTGGCACATTACCCATTTGAACAAGGCCTTGATCTGGTCTAGCAGTGGCCTCCTGTACCACCTGACCTGAAGTACCCCTTTTCTCAACCAAAACAACATTCTCTTTCATTATGAGGGCTTCTGGGTGCCCAGGAAATGCAACTTTCGGAGGAGCTGGGCCTACCAGTATTCTCTCTTCTTTCAGTATCATACTATCAGATCCTGGAGCATGATCCACCACATATATGGTCTGCATGTTTGGATGTAAGGGCTGTTCAGAAACCAGAATAGCATTATGTACCGGAGGTCCAACAACATACCGAGTTTCTAACATAGGGGTGGTGTAGTACACTGGCTGCTGAATGATGTATGGTTGACAAGGTAGGGTTGCCACATAGCTGGTAGGGCTGGATAGAGTTGCTGGGTGCTGCTCAGCAGGAGCGACAGGCTGCAATTCGCTAACAGATTCTTCAATGTCAGTTTGAGTGCGACTACAGATCTCTGCCAGGGTCATGAACTTGGGATCCAAGTTGTCTAGGAAGCTGAGGTCATTGTCCACCTCAGTGATGCTGCAGCATCCTACTGATCCCACAGGTGAGTCCCTGCCTTCGTAACTGAACGCTAAAAAGTTGTCATTTTGGGCTTCACCATCTGCTGCACAGTTTGCCTTCTGCAAAATATTAAGAAAATACAGTACTTGAAATACCAAGCTTTTGTAGATATAGCTATTTCTAATTTTGGCACCATATATCTATTTAAGCTTATGGTGTATGGAAAATGGTTATGCAAATAAGCATATTATAATATCAAATGCTTGATTTATTTGGCTTCTTAAAAGATATTCACAGATGTATTTATAATTTGCTGTGAGAGGACTGCTTTTTGCAATACATGTAATGTCACGTGTGTTGTGTGCATCCCCTAAAGGCGAAATAACAATGTTGTATATGATAAAAGATATAAAAGCTGTAAGCTGTAAAATAGGTAGAGTTACTGACCTGTGAGTAGTACTGTTTCAGGAACACATTAGAGAGAGCTATTTCATCGAACGCATCTCCATAATGGTTTGAAAACTCAGAGTAAAGGAAACTTCCAGATGCATATTTTTGGTCCATCACTCCTCTCTGAACTCCATAATCAGTCTCAATCCGCCCTTTTTTGATGGAGTCGTAGCATCCCTGGTTATTGATGCCATACCCCTTTTGGTATTCTGTGGTGACCATCTCATGCGTTTCTTTAGATATCAGGTCAGGAGCACTGAACAGTGGGACTTCCTTTAAAAACAGACAGTTCATTCTGGTCAAACTTATCAGCACACTTTGGAAACCACAGACAAGATTTAGAAATCTTGGATATTTTTGAGACAACACTAGTTGTGCCTAGTTACCTTGTCATCCCCAACTCCCTCCGTATGGTACGGAATCAGATATTCTGTAGCACTAAATGGAAAATTCCCCATAATCCCATCACTGGCACTCCCACAGGTACAAAACAGCAACAAGAGTAGCGCAACTGAGGACACAGTGAAGAAGGACATTTCAAATGTAACCATGGATCTTTTTTTTAACATCTAGGAGCCTTATATTGCTCTTTTTCAGGACATGCAAAAGTAAAAATATCAAGCTGAAACAACATTCAGAGAGTTGGTGTCATAACTAGATGTTATTAGGGAGTATTTCTTACATTGATTAAATAATATACAAATGCCTCAAATAAGAGGATTGACCGAGGATTCTCCTTCTGAAGTTCATCAACTGTTTATACATCCCCCTGAGTTTTCCCTAATCAAGTCTAAAGGTGAAAGGGATTAATTGTCAACACACCACAGCACAACAACATGTGCTCTCTGGATTTAACCCATATATGACATAGCGGTGGACAGCTAATTCAGCACCTAGGGAGTGGTACCTTGTTGGTCAGGAATTCAAACCAGCAACTTTTCTATCGCAAGTGCAATTCCCTAACCATTAGGCCACCACTGCCTCTACAAAAGCTTGATATGTGTTTCCATAGAACAATATTACTCACGTAGTAACAACAGGGCTCCTAGAATAAGTGCACTGATTCCAGGCATGGAAAACTTAGCAGAGGATGTTCGAGCTTCTCGGATATTGCAAGACTCTGTTTCAGTGCAGGTGCAAACCTCCAGGTGAAGAACTTGTTTGTCAGGACAGGTCGATCCTTGCATGTCTTTGATTTCCAATGTAACCTCCATGGAGCCAGGCCATAGCTTTGCAAGGGGCTTCAGAACAGCACTGGTGTCTGGAAGAACATGTGAAGAGACAGTGAGTGACACCTAGAATGTGCCTGTGATGTGCTTTGAGTTACTCCTCCCATCTGCATTTCTTATAAAAATATAGCAGTAAGAACAATGTTCTGAGAAAGACCTTAATGAAACGACAAAATTACCATTATAAGGCTTTACTTCCCATTCACCACTTGTACCTTCAGGTACTATAGCAAATTTAAAAGGGGCAGCATTAGGATAGTCATCCATATCAGTTGCAGTGACAGTGATGTGGCTGACATCCGAGCATGTGGACTGGTGGGTGCTGGTGAGCCGAGGACAGTTATCATTGAGGTCTTCAACCTGAATGGCTATGGTGCCAGTCACTGTTTTGTATGGAAGATCTAGAATAACAAATGTAAACAAACAAACATGTGGGAGTGGTATCAAATGATATTTAAGCAGCACTCCATCTGGCTTGTGTACTAGCAACCAGCAAGTCACAATGCTGTGTTCTTAATCATTGCTCTGCCTGGTAGCCTGTGTAGTTAATGTATAGAGCCTTGCCTTGTGTCATGCAGAGAACTTTTGCATAGTAAGTTCCATTTGTAAGGAACTTAGATTCCCTGTCTGGCTGTTTGTTAAGTTTGATATCCGCTGATTTTTCATCAATTGAAATCCAGTTGTCAGGGTCAAATGCCTTAGCATACCTGTTAATATAAAAGATAAATTATAAATATGTACATTTGAAATAATGGCATTAAAATCATTGTATTGTATAAAACAATTATATATACCTATAAAAATCTGACAGTAAATACAATAATGCAGTATAATTGCATCTAATATGCCTGATTATGCGATTTCACTTTATTTAATATGATTTATTAGTCATATTGTTGAAATGTATTCAGGATAGAAAAAAAAGCATACTAATTATTGTATTATTCAAAGTATGATCTCATATGATGCACTTTTCTTATAAGATAGGACGTACCAGACATTTTCAGCAACTTTTCCTGTGTCAGAATCAATAGCTGGATATTTTGCAATCACAGTGTTTTTAGTCAAATCCTCAGACAGTGGGATTGACTTCACTTCAGGACTGAAAGCTGGACCATCAGGTAGATTATTTACTTTGATTTTAATAGTGTAGTTTTTACTGCCAAGTCCAAATCCAGCTCCAGTTCCAGCTCCTCCCCCAGCTCCAGTTCCGGCTCCTCCCCCAGCTCCAGTTCCGGCTCCTCCCCCAGCTCCTCCCCCAGCTCCAGTTCCAGCTCCTCCCCCAGTTCCAGCTCCTCCCCCAAATCCAGCCCCACCCCCAAATCCAGCCCCACCTCCTGCCACTGCCCCAGATCCTGCTCCAGCAAGATCATGGAAAGGTGCCACATTCCCGACAGCAACTCCCAGCTCAAGATGTTTGACCTTCTCATAATCCAGTGGCTTAAGAATAACAAAAGCACAAGATGTTAACGGAGGAATGGATCACACATGAAATTTGTTACATTATTAACAAATGTACACACACAAAAAATACCTTGTTAAGCAATAAAATTCCCTCATTGGTCTTGGGATCCGTCACAATACTGAAGGCATTGTCCTCATTTCCAGAAATGATCTTGAAATCAGCCAGCCAGTTGTCAGTATTCTCTAGATCTTTATCTAAGGCTTTCATTCTCAACACTTCTACATTGGCTGTGTTCTCGTCAATGCTGCCTTCATACTGAAGGAAAAAAAGGATTCAGATACAGTTCAATCAGAAACACACAACGAAGAACTATTTAAATCAGAAGTAAATCTCTTTACCATGTCCTTTTCCAATGTGGGCACATTGTCATTGATATCAAGGATCGTCACCTCCACAGTTCCTGTTCCAGTGTTGCCATTTACTGCCCCATTCAGATCTACACCTTGTACACTTAAAATATAGGAACTGTGTGTCTGGGGAGATGGAAAATGATGTTGAGTATCTACACAGACATGGGCTTTGTTGTTGTTCCTTTTTGGTTCTGTATTGTTGGCTTTACAAACAAGGACTTATATATTGCTAGACATAATTTCTAATGAAATACTTCATTTTCAAATTATGCATTTTTATAGCATTAGACTCTAAGAACATAGTCAAAGTTACCTCTCGATCCAGGTAAGGTTCTTTAACAAAAAGATTTCCTGTTTTTTTATCTATATAAAACATATCTCCTGCTGGCTCATGTTGGATGATACTATACGATATCTGAGAATTAGGATTTCCTTCTTCATCTGCATCTTTGGCAATTATTTTCATGACAAAAGTACCTTCAAGTCAGAAAAGAATAATATTTTAATGCAAATGTTTAGAAATACCCATAAATCACTTCAATTGCACTTCCTGTAAATAGATAATGCTCTATGGTAATAAAAAAGTACAAAACCGTACCGGCTGCACTAGATTCATTGACCGATCCAGATGATTTTTCAAATATTGGGGGGTTATCGTTTTCATCCTCAACTTGAATTTTCAGGTCTATGTGGTTTTCTGCCAATGATCCATTTAAGTACTTGGCAATACCTACCAGCTAAGGGGAAATGATTTGATCACTAGCACTGAAAGTCCACAAGGCAATTGTGAACAAGGTAGTAATCTTATTCAGTAATCACACTTACATTATACACAGGAATTTCTTCCCTGTCTAAAATTCCGTTAATTCTTATAAACCCTGAAGTGTGGTTGACAGTAAACAGTTGGTAAGGCTTCTGGTCAGCCCCAACTCCTTTCAAATAATAATTCAGCTGGGTGTTGATTTCTCGGTCAGATTGAATCTACAAAAAGATTAGATTAGATTATATTAGATTAGATTCAATAAATTTTGTTTATACCAAAAGGACGTATCGTGCAAAAGCAGCAGCACGATACATAGTGCAACAAAAGCAGCAGCACGATACGTAGTGCAAACATACATTTTGTGCAAAACCGTTGCAAAGAAGGATACATAGTGTAAACAAGCAAACATATGGAAAGTAAATCATTAAATGATACTGAGAAGAGTGTCTCGAGCAGGATGTTCAATTCTATTATTTTACGTCTCATCAAGATCTTCACAATACAAATAGCCTTCATGTATTTAGGCTTTGCTTTAAGTACCTTTAAAACATTTTCTAGATAATTTTCCTTTGTATAAATGGTTTCTAATGCTAAGAAACCAATGGAAAAAAAGCTGTGCTGTACAGAAACTTCAAGACCAGGTTCGCAGCCATGTGCCCGTCAGCAATCGAAAAATTATTTTTATTTTTGTTGATGATTGAAAAGGGCTCAGTGCCTCTACATTTTTGATAGACACTGGATAAAATAGGTCGGTGTTCAGACACCCTTGGTAGTCCCGAAAAGTCTGAAACAAAGTAATCCGACAGACTAATGAATTGGCTTACTTTGGCAATAAACTGCTCTTTCATGTAGTTCTTATTCTCTTTCAGCTTTCTTGGGGGGATGATCCATTCTCTCTTTCTTCTTCGGGCTTCCACCTCTAACTTAAAGACCTGAACATAAAAAAAGCATCACAAGGTCATCTTGGCTTATCGTTAAGATGTGAGTGAAGGATAAATGGTACAACAAAAGTATCCCTCTTGTGATTTCTGCTGACCCCTTTCGCCCCTACAAACTGAGAACCTAAACCACTATTTAATATTTCGGTTATCACTTACTAGTTTGTCTGATATTATATGCTGCTATTCATGAGCTTTAATTCTATATTCATCTTCCATTATTTGAATAGAATTAAATGTGGTGCAAGTAGCAGTCGTCTTAATAGTCAGTTTTCCCATATGTGGCGTGTTAAAGCCCCATTCCTGCATAAGTGACCTTCACTTTAGCTACATGAAATTATATGAAGATATTATGTGTTTGTTATGCATATATGTCT
The DNA here is from genome assembly GCA_026780845.1 of Petrocephalus sullivani. Classification (NCBI taxonomy): domain Eukaryota; kingdom Metazoa; phylum Chordata; class Actinopteri; order Osteoglossiformes; family Mormyridae; genus Petrocephalus; species Petrocephalus sullivani. The sequence goes on from JAODKM010000001.1 coordinate 20,563,022, forward strand.
GTATGCCAATGCAGCGCTACATTATTTTTTTTATTTGATTAAGTTTTTACTTTTTAATTTTATTCTCTTTAGAGACGTAAATCATTCCCATGGTAATGAAATGGATGCGTTATTAGAAAACGAATGGAATGATAGATGGATCATGAAGGTGTTACTTAAATTTTGTTTATTATTACACCAAAGCCATGCTTCTAAAAATGCAGTGATTTACAAACTAGCAGTGGACAATAACAGTGCAGCAAGGCTCTTCTGAAACAGTTTTTATTCTGCAGAAGTTAAGCAAAAGTGGGTTAATGCCAAATAGGTACCATAGGTCCCTGCGTTCTCTTAGCAAAAGGAGAACATCCTGCGTCAGTACTTTTTGTGTGATGTCTCTGCTCCTGCCAACTTACAATTTTGTAGCCAGGTACATTCTTAATGTAATGTGTGAACACTTTAATCATAGTATCTTATTCACTGCTCATGTTGTTTTGAATTTTGCAACAACCTAATAGTCACACCTTCTGTGAAGCGCATATTTGAAATACAAATTAGCAAGAAATATTCTAGCAAAGCATATTTCTTGAAATTTACTTCACGTTGGCATGTTTCGTCATATTATCCATCCATCCATCCATCCATTGATTCATCAATCCCTCTTCTGACCGCTTATCACGCATATGCTCATGGCATGTCACAGGGCACAGGGCAGGGGACAGGATGCTAGCCCATTGCATTTTGTCATAATATATTCATCAAAATATTCTTTGCACCCGTAAGTGTTTTGCGTACTCTTACTTTAAGGCGTCCCCTAACACAAAGTTTTTTCCCCCCATGCTATGACCATTACATGGAGTCGCATCTTAGCAAAGGCTGACATTTATTTTTTACTTGGAATGATGAAATTAGAAGAGACGCCCAGACGTGTCAGTAAGAACGACTCACCGCTGGCAGCAGGAGAAGCAGCAGCACAGTGAGGGTAAGTTGAGCCATGGTGGAGAATGCAGTGGGAGGGATGAAGTGGCGGTCCTCATAATGCTACAGCTAATATAACCCATGCAGAAAGGGGCGGGGCTTCCTGTATGCACAGACCACACCCATGTCTTCAGGGACTCAGGTATTAAGACCCTCCCTTCCCCTCCCCACTTTCCCATTGTCTGCATCAGGAATATTCTACATACACAAAATTTAGACGGGTTGTAATCAGGGGGCTGATTGGCTTATCTGGAGCCTGACATCAGCAGAGACACTCAGATGTTGCCAGTTTAACTAACCATCCCATTTTTCCCGGGATGGGGTGGGGCCCTGATGCCCATGGGCTATAGCCTAGAATGACCTATGCATTAATCCACCCCTAGCTGTAATGCAAAGTATTTAGAGCTCTGCAAGGCAAAGAGCAGTACTTCTCGGGTGGCAATGGTAAAAGTTGTCAGCTGTGGTAGGGAGTTAAAACCACACACTCTGCCACCCAAAAGTTGAGAAATAAACACATAAATAATTAAAGCCACAGACGTTGGCAGGGAAATTTGCATGACATGCTAGGATTCGTGTTCATAGAAAAATAACCTTCCAGTTCAGTAAAAATTTGTTCAAACTATTAACTCAGCTCTGTAGGTGAACGCCTACTGAACACCCTTATTATGTTATACAATTTGAATACTGTTTTTTTTTATGATTTTTAATATAAATTTGAATTTTCAAATTTTTTGGGTACCCTTTTTTCTAGGTTCAAGTTTGTCATCATGAGTGCTTAGATGAGATATTTACTTCATGCCAGCTCTCAGATAATAGCACCTAAAGGTGACAATAAACATCAGCCTAACACCAAGGTGGTGTGGCTCTAATCCTGGCTTTCTGTGTTCATGTGTTGATTTTCTCCACATTCTTCCTGTATTTTTGGTGGGTTCCTATAATCCCAATACAACTTTATAGAAAAGTCATCTGCTTTTACGTTTCCCTGGGTAGACTCTAACTGGAATAAATGATTTTGGATCTTTGAGTGTAGCCAGAGGGTTGCTCTGTGTTTTTATTCAGCTCTACAAGAATGTCAGGACAACAGGTGTAGTGGTATTATGAGTCCAGGCCTTGTTGCTGTACCTATGAGTAAATCAAACATTCCTGAATACGAAGTGGAAAATTGGCTGAACTATTGAAGCTTCTGGCTAAGCAATAAGGTAACAGTCTGAAATTTGGGGTGTATTTACACTCACATAGGTATCAAAATCACATACGATAAGCATGTCTCTGATACATCAGTATTAAGCACCAGGGTTATAATACAGAGAGAAACTCCTGTCTTCAGAGTCTTCTAGGGGGGGGATAACATCTTTTTTTCTGTCAGAGCATGTGTGACAGGCTGCTCTGGTTCACCTGTGTTAACCTTGTTTATTGGAGTGGCACCTGGGGTGTAACAGAACAAGGCAATTTATCTGTCTGAACCTTTTAGCTCACTGGTGACTGCACACCAAAGACTGTTTTCGCCACCTCTGAAGACAGTAATGATTTAATTATTGAATGTTGTGAAATTTTGCTTCTGGGCTTCTTTCTGGGATGGTGTGAATTACTGCTTTATTTACTAATTAAAAAAAAACAGTAGTAGTGCATCTATTTCAGGGTTACATGTGAGATTATGCCGTTGTATAATTTCATAATTCATTTCTTTTTAATCTTTGCAAACAGTGTGCTCATTTTTGCACTCTCTAATAAAATGTGCAAAAAATTAGCTGGCTGAAGTCATTCTGATGTTAATAGAATTTGCGACCATGCCTGTGCCTATTTTTAACGCAAATGGTCCCATATAGACTGACAGCTAGCAGAGACATTACCCCGTGTTGAAGCTTGTTTGAATGGGTATTGGCTGAAGCCAGCTAAGATTAACATTGCTCTGTATGGACCTAAACTTAAGATAACCTTGTTGGAGTAAATCCATGTTGTTATGGCTGGCTTCATGTGAAATACCATTGAAAACATGAATACCTTTGAAATGGCTTACAGAGCTGAATATTTTAAATTGCAACTGGTATTAAAATGAATTAGATTTTAAGCAAACTGACACCACATTGTGTTCCAAAACTTTATTGAATTTTAAAAAAATGTAATATGTTTAACAAATTGACTATCACCACTGCAAAATTACTTAAAAGAAATTTGCAATACACAAAAAAGCAAGAATACCAATTTGAACAATCCCCTAAAAAAGCAATGAAATAATTCAATGATTAAACATTAAGGATTTATTGGGGTGGATTAATGAACAGCCTTGCCTATGCTGCAGCCTAGGTGCCCTGGGTGATCATGAGGCCACTATTGACCATCTAGCATTTATTTATTTTTTATTACTATTTTTAAAATGATCCTTTATTGGTAGAATTATTTGTATCGGAGTTGGCAATTGGTTAAAATTGGGTGGGGAGATCGTTTTCAAACGTATCTCTTTTTTGGTGCTCTTTATATTCCGTTGTGTATTTTCTGGTATGCATATGCATAGACTGTTTTCTCTGTAAAATGGATTTTACGAGCCTGATGAATGAGTTTTATGCCAGGAAAACACGGAGGAAAACATTCTAATAGTAAGAGCTTGTTTTGCATCCTTTTGGAATTTGCCTGTCGATATCTATGTGTCTTGAGTGCGCATTGTGGGTGCAGTTGACACACAGGGGATCGGAGTGTAATGCTTTATGTTAACCACTACCGAAATGTGGTCCCTGTTGGTTGCTGCATATGACTGATGTAAAAGTGTAAGCCTACCAGTTTGATGAGCTTCTAATATGACTGCAGTCATTTGATACAGTGTCACATTCTAACTGACTTTGTAGAGAAATTATTTTACAGTTACTGATGTTTAATAGTTTTTTAGTAAATTGTATTGTTTTGGGGAGTGGGGGCAAAAGGGGGGCCTACGGAAAGTATAGCCTAGGAGCCCATGAACTAGTTAATCCACCACTGAAGATTTACTATTTATATAATTCATTAGACAGTATATTGTGCTTGTTTACTATACCACTTGTGTAAGCTGGATGTACACTTAACCACAAGTATTTTTGGAGGCTTGCAGATTTCAGGTAGTTCTGACAAACTTTTATAAATTTAATTATGCTATGATTTTAAGTTTACTTAAAAACTCATTGCTAAAAAGCAATGAACAGAAAATAGTGCTTTGAACAACTCATTTTACAGTCATTGATAGTTAATATTTGATTCGTAAACTAAAGCTTCGAGTCAAACATCTCAGAATAGTAATAATAATAATAATACTAATAATAATAGTAATAATAATAATAATGCATATGAATAACATATACAATTATAAGTGATTTACTGTAAATTCCTACCTACTATACAAAGTACGAGAAAAACAGGATCAGGAACTGAAAAAAAGACAATAGCAATGAAAAACATTCTCATGAATACATAGTCAACCACTAATATATTCACATAAGGGGTAATGCAGAGAGATCTGTACTGTGCTCTAAGTCTTAAACAAAGAAATTGTTTTTAAAGGTTGTGGTTCATTATTCAATGAATTTGCATGTCTGTGTTGCAGATATCACCAAGATGGTGAAGCTATTTGGGATTACAGGGTAAACCTACCTTAATGATCAGAGTGGCCTACCACTAACTTGCCCCTTCACTACCATGCTGTTGGGTCCTGGAGGACCAGTCATCACATACATGGTCTGCATGTTAGGAGGGCCTTGGTTTGACCCGGCAGTGGCCTCATGCACCACGGGGCCAGAAGGACCCTTTCTCTCCACCAAAACAATGTTCTCTTTCCCTCTGAGGGTTCCCAGATGCTCAGGAAATACAGCATCCTGAGCAGGTGGGCCTACCAGTACTCTCTCTTCCTTTAATATCATACTATCAGACCTTGGGGCACCATTCACTACATACATGGCCTGCATATTTGGAATTGAGGACTGCTCAGAAACCAGTATAGTATTATGAACCTGAGGTTCAACTACATACATAGGGGTGGTCGTGTAGAACACAGGCTGCTGAATGATGTATGGCTGACAAGGGAGAGTTGCTACATAGCTGGTGTTGACAGCCTTCTCAACAGGGCTTGAGGGGGCTGGTCTTGCTGCCACGTGTTGCTCAGCAGTAGTGTTGACTACGCTTTCTCTATTGATCTTGGTTCCTTCAGACGTCACACCTCGTTTGACGATGGACTTCACCTCACTCACGGACTCTGCAGTTTCCATTTGAGTGCGACTACAGATTGCAGCCAGGGTCATGAACTTGGGGTCCAAGTCGTCCAGGAAGCTGAGGTCATTGTCCACCTCAGCGATGCTGCAGCATCCTACTGATCCCACAGGTGAGTCACCACCTTCATAACTGTATCCTAAAAAGGTTTCTTTTGGAACTTCGCCACCTCCTGCTTGTTTTGCTTTCTACAAAATATTTTAAAAATACAGTCCGGGTTATAATCGTTCACCACTTCCCAGTATAATTTTTTTTTTATTTTAGTGCAGCCTACAAAGTTTGGTGATTCTGTGGAACAGTTCAAGCAACATATAAAGAACTAGAAACGATACTAAACAGATAGTATTCTTTGTCTGGGTTTTATTGAACCAGTATCAGAAAGTATTTATTAATGGCATCTTTAAGCACTTTTGTAAATTGCTCTGGTTAAGGGCGTCCACCAAATGCTGTTAATGTAAATGAAACTAGATTTGGTGCTGTCAGAAACAACAGCATAGTGCTCGCTGCACAGCCCTGTTATGTGGTCAAGCCATCTAGGCTATACACGTCCCGCATGCACCAACTTGTACAATATGTAGAAGTACTGGATAGATCACCGGGAAATGTGAAATTAAAGTACAATATAGAATGACTGGATGGATCACCTAGAAATATAGAAGTTAATGTGTTTTTACCGGAAGGTTGTGAGTCCTTGTCATGATATATAGGTCTGAAATTATACTTCTTAATTTATTGCACATTCCACTTAAATGACCATTTTCAGAATCTTTCCCTAGTAATTAGATGGCTTGTTCATTTGTTTGTATTTTAATGTCCATCTTTGAAAATATTATTTATATAATTAATATTTTCTAAATATTTTAATATTTCTATTCTATTTGTTTATCTTTTGCACTGTGACCAAAATGTTCTGTAACATAAAAGGGGCTCCCTGGTAGGGCATAAGTGAGGGGGGAGGGGTTGGGCGGGGTGGAATTTCGAGATTGCAAACTAAAATAATGTTAATGCACTGTATGCCTGTACACATTATATGATGATAACAAAATTATAAAATTATGCAAAATAAACAGGCATCAATACCCTTTATTTGCTATCACTATGCCTTGCTGCTTCAGTTTTGGTGCAGTTTGGCTGCAAAGTTTGAAAAAGGTCCATATAATACTTTTACAGTTACTGTGTTAACTAGTGTCTTATATAGCGACCCTTTCCTTTCTTTGCTGCCACACAGTGCTGCTTTATTTTTGGGGCAATTTATCTGAAAATGAAACTAGGTGTAGGTCTTCATGCATATAATGCAAAGCAGAGATTCATGAAATACTTTTTGACTTATCACATTCACAAAGTTTAATTTTGTCTGCTGTCCCTTCCCTTTGTGGCCACTAAGCCACATTGTTTCAATTTAGAGCCCTGCATTGGGACTGGGATCCCGCGGGTCCCGCGGGACCCAAAGGAAATCTCGCGGGAGCGGGCGGTTTTACGGTTGCCGCGGGCGGGAGCGGGCGGCTAAAAATTACTCAGCGGGTCCCAAGATTTTTGGCTGGATGGAAAATGTAACTGATGTGTGAGGATCAGCTCGCACACGTAATCAGTGTCCGTGCGTATAAATCCAATCAGCCATGGCATATACATATATACACACACATATATACATACACACACACACACGCAGGTGGCCGGGACAAACTATGGGGCCCCGGAGAATGGATTTCAGGGCCAGACAGACTTTTTATTGTTGAGGGTTAATATTCGGCTTGGTTGAAGCGGTATCTCTCGAAAAGATTATTATGGGGAAACAAAAAAGGATCTTGCCGATCGCGCAAGACCCTCTCCATTTGAAATTCTCTTCTTATTATTTTGTAGAAGCCAATGAGAGA
>JAODKM010000001.1:20571142-20624379 GCA_026780845.1 Petrocephalus sullivani
CAGACGGGATTGGACAGAAATATTGCGGGTGCGGGCGGGATTGGACAGAGACAGACAGCGGGAGCGGGCGGGATTGGTCAGAAATTCTGCGGGAGCGGGTGGGAGCGGGATGAAAAAAACAGTCCCGCGCAGGGCTCTATTTCAATTTTGGGGTGATCCATCTCAAAATTGAATCAGCTCCACTTTGGGACCCACTCAATGCCTGTGCAACATGTGACAAAGGCATATGAAAAACTTTTTGAGATATTGTCTTAACGGGATCAAGTGTCAAAACTGCCCTTTCTTTTTTGTTATCACTGTGTGACACTGCTTCAGTTTGGGGGACATCTATCTCAATCTCTCTCATCTGCAAAGTTTGAAAAAGATCCATCTAATGTTTTTTGAGTTATTTCCTTAACAGGATCAAGTGTCAATTTTTTTAGGTCATCTCTCAGTGTGTCTCCAAATGTAATCAGTTTTAATTCCTCACCAGTACAATGCCTGCACAAAATTTGAAAAAGATTCATCCAACAGTTTTTGAATACCACAGTGACTATTTCTGCTCTGTAGAGAACCTTTAGCTTCGAGCTGTATTTGTAAATCATTTAAGTCACATTTGGCACAGCAGAATAGATATATATACCTGAATGAGTGGAATCACGTACCTGTGAGTAGTACTCTTCAAGGAACATGTTGGGGAGAGCTATTTCATCAAAGACATCTCTGTCATGCTCCAAAACCTCAGACTGCAAGATACTTGCAGTCCCATATTCTTGGTCCATCACAGATCTCTGAATACCATAGTCAGTCTCCATTTGTCCTTTACTCATGGAGTCCGACCATCCCTGGGTATGCATGCCATCCCTGACACTCTCTCTCAACATGGCAGATTTCGTAGTGTAATGCTGGGATGTGACCAGCTCATGGGCGCCGTTTGAGATCAGCACAGGAGCACTGAGCAGGGGAACTGCCTTTAAACAGAAAGATTTTTTGCATTAGGATGAAGGTTTGCTAAATCTGCAGTGTATGAAGAATGATATTTTGTACATAGGTGTAAATATTATATGTTAATGAATGCAAAAATTGTCATGTCCATTAATACATTTTTTGAAACCACTTGAAACCAGGGTTGCAGGGGATCCGGAGCCTGTCCCAGAGGCTATGGGCACAAGGCAGGAAACAACCCAGGATGGGGCCCAACCCATTGCCGAAACATGATCATGATAATTCAATACATATTTTATATGTAGTGTATATATAACCACATAACCATGACAGGAGTAGGCAGTATTGTGCTTAAATATAAGTAAAAGTTACCTTGTCTTCGCCCACTCCCTCCGTGTGGTATGGAATCATATATTCTTTCGTATCAAAGGGAATGTCAGTAAAATCATTCACAATCCCATCTGCAGCAGAACCACATGTGCAGAACAGCAACAAGAGAGGAACCACTGGGAAGAAACATTTACAATTACATATTTAGTAGGTGCTTTTGTCCAAAGTGACAGATAAGTGAGGCAAACAGCACATTACAAACATACAATATATGGACAAAAGTACTGAGACACACCTCAACCATTGAATTCAGGTGTTTCATTCAGACCCATTGCCACAGGTGTATAACATCAAGCATCTAGCCCTGCAGTCAGGTTTACAAACATTTGTGAAAGAATGGGTTATTCTTAAGAGCTCAGTGAATACAAGTGTGGTACTGTCACAGGATGCCACCGTTGCAATAAGTAATTTAATGATTTCTTCCCTGCTAGATATGCCATGGTCAACTGTAAGTAGCAGTATTGCAAAGTGGAAGCATTTAGGAATGACAGAAACTCAGCCTCGAAGTGGCAGACCATGTAAAGTAACAGACGTGGGTTTGGTGGAGGAAGAATAATGGTATGAGGTAGTTTTTCAGGGGTTGGGCTAGGCCCCTTAGTTCCCGTCAAAGGAACTCTTAATGCTTCAGCATATCAAGACATTTTGAGCAACTGCATGCTTTCAGCTTTTTTGGGAACAGTTTGGGGAAGGCCCTTTTGTGTTCCAGCATGACTATGCCCCAGTGCGCAAAACGAGGTCCATAAAGACATGGCTGGGTGGGTATGGTGTGGAAGAACTTGCCTGTCCCACACAGTCCCTTAACCTCAACCCCATCTAAAACCTTTGGGATGAACAAGAACGGAGATTGCGAGCCAGGCCGCCATGTCCAACATCTGTGCCCAACCTCACAAACCTCACACTCCATAAACTTGTGGAAAGCCTTCCCCAAAGAGTGGCAGCTGTTATAGCTGCAAAAGGTGGGGGGGCACATATTTACAATGGGATGTCATAAAAGTTCCTGTGGGTGTAATGGCCAGGTGTCCCAATACTTTTGCCCTTATATGTGAATGCCCAGGTATAAACATGAGCAGTATTTGGAAACACCCAACCCAGAAAAGGGAAAATTTATCTCCTTTAGGTCTTCATAAGCTTATTATGAAGAGAGTTTTCCTAGTCAAGTGCATGATGTCTCAAAAGGTTTCATAGTGAGTCCATAATAGAATCTTACTCACATATTAATGCCAAGGCCGCAAGGAACAGTATCCCTACTCCAGGTACGGAAAACTTAGCAGAGGACGCCTTCGTTTCAAGGACATCACAAGACCCCATTTTGGTGCAGGTGCAAACCTCCAGGTGGAAAACCTGTTTTTCAGGACAGGCCAAACCTTGCTTGTCTTTGATTATCAATGTTACATCCATGGAGCCAGGCCATAGTTTGGCATGGGGCTTTAGAACAGCACTGGTGTCTGGTAGAACATGTAAAAAGGCAATGAGTGACACCTAGAATGTGACTATGATGTGCTACTAGCTACTAGCTATAGTAGTAATAACAATCTTCTGAAAAAAACTTAATGAAACAATAAAATTACCATTATAAGGCTCCACTTCCCATTCACCACTTGTACCTTCAGGTACTATTATAAATTCAAAAGGGGCAGCATTAGGATAGTCATCCATATCAAATGCAGTGACATTGATGAGTTGAACATCTGAGCACAGGGACTGGTGGGTGCTGGTGAGCTGAGGACAGTTATCGTTGGCATCCTGAACCTGGATGGCTATGGTGCCGGTGGCTGTCTTGGATGGAAAATCTTGAATGAAAATGTAAACAAACAAAATAAACATGAAGGTGATGTGCATTATTTATTAAAACAGTTACACTAAGCAGTTCAAGTTAAGTTCAGTGTATTCAATGACTACAAGAAGCTTGGAGCTTCTGGAACTTCCAGTCCTTAATCATTGCTCTGCCTGGTAGCCTGTGTAGTTAATGTAGAAAGCCTTGCCTTGCGTCATGCAGAGAACTTTTGCATAGTAAATTCCATTTGTAAGGAACTTAGATTCTCTGTCTGGCTGTTTGTTAAGTTTGATCTCCGCTGTCTTTTCATCAATTGAAATCCAGTTGTCAGGATCAAATGCCTTAGCATACCTGTTGAAACAAGAGAAATTATAAATATGCAATTTAATATAAAAGTTTTTTTTGTATGGAACAATTAAATAAAATAATAATAATATAGTGTATACATAATATATTTCTTTTGATTTTTCAAATCAAAATGCATTTGGCTTGATATTTTAAGCCAACTAATAATATAATAATAATTCAGGAGGAAAATGCATACAGTATGTTCAGTTTGAACTCTTAGGATGCACATAATGCACATTTCACCCAAGACAGGACGTACCTGACATTTTCAGCAACTTTTCCTGTGTCACCATCAATAGCTGGATATTTTGCAATCACTGTTTTTTTAGTGGAATTTTTACTATCCTCAGACACTGGGACTGGCTTCACCGGGGGGTCAAATGCTGGGCCATCTGGTTGGTTATTCACTTTGATCTTAATAGGGTAGTTTTTTTTGCCTGGCTTAGATTGACCAGGCTTTGCACCACCAGATCCAGGTACAACTCCAGCTCCTGCTCCAGCTCCTGCTCCAGCTCCTGCTCCAACTCCTGCCCCAACTCCTGCTCCAACTCCTGCCCCAACTCCCACATCAGCTCCCGCGTCGACTCCTGCATCGACTCCAACATCGACTCCCACGTCAACTCCTGCGTCAACTCCCACACCAGCTCCGGCATCTATTCCCACTCCGACATCAACATGCAGAGGAGCCAGATTTCCAACAGCAACTCCCAGCTCGAGATCTTTCACCTTTTCGTAATCTACTGGCTTCAGAAGAACAAAAGCACAAGTCATAGAAAAACTAGGTGACACATATGACATTTGTTACATGAATGAGGAATATACACACATTCACATGTACAAAATACCTTGTTAAGCATTAAAATTCCCTCATTGGTCTTGGGATCCGTCACGATACTGAAGATGTCATCATCATTTCCAGAAATTATCTTGAAATCAGCCAGCCAGTTATCAGTATTCTCTAGATCTTTATCTAAGGCTTTCATTCTCAAAACTTCTACGTTGGCTGTGTTCTCGTCAATGCTGCCTTCATACTGGAGAAACCAGGATCCAGATGCAATTCACTCACAAACACACTAAATGAAGAACTACTTAAACAAATGGTAAATCTCTTTACCATGTCCTTTTCCAAGGTGGGCACATTGTCATTGATATCAAGAATTGTCACCTCCACAGTTCCTGTCCCAGTGTTGCCATTTTCTTCCCCATTCATATCTGCACCTTTTACAACTAAAGTATAAAAATTGTGTGTCTGGGAAGAAGAACAGAATATTTGAGTTTTAATTAATGTAAGATTATTGGGATTTGATGATTCTACGGGAAGTATTTTCTTTCTCACATTTACCCCAACCACTACTGTGCAGAATAATGCCTGTAAATTGTCATGATTGGACAGATGTCTACCTCTCGATCAAGAGTAGATTCTTTAACATAAAGTTTTCCTGTTTTTTCGTCTAAGTAAAACATATGGCCAATATCTGGTGGATCCTGCTTGATGATCTTATATGAAATCTGGGAATTAGGAGATCCTGGTTCATCAGCGTCTGTGGCAGTCACTTGCATAACAAAAGTACCTTGAAAGTCAGAGAGAAAGAGTTTTGATAATTTGATGAGAATTTCACTCCTACACACCACCAGGCACATATGTATATATGTATTGTCATACAGTATTATGTCAGTAATTATGTCCATCCATTCAGCTTACATCACCAGTCATGGTAAAATGATTTGTAATGTGGTATGTGGTATATATATGTATATATATATATATATATATTTGTTTGTGTATTGCTTTATATGAGATAAAACACACTCAAGAAAACATAACAAAAACCTGCCTGTATGGCTCGACTCGTTAACTGATCCAGAATTTTTTTTAAATATTGGGGGGTTGTCATTTTCGTCATCAACCTTAATGTTTAAGCCGATGTTCTTTTCTGCAACTGAGCCATTCAGAAACTTTGCTATGCCTGTCAGCTGTGAGGTAGAAAGTAAGTTTAGGGTCAGGAATCACAAAGCTATGCTCATTTTTGAGATTATACTATTAATGACAGACAATTTGCATGGATCCTTTTCATTATAACAATGGTTGCACTTACATTGTATGCTGGGATTCTTTCTCTGTCTAAAATACCAGTAACTTTTACAAATCCAGTTTTTTCATCAACAATAAACAAGTTGTACGGTTCCTGGTCAGCACCTGCTCCCTTCAGGAAGTAGGACAGCTTTGTGTTTCCTGATTTGTCAGATCGAATCTGAAAAAAAAAAGAACCTCAGCCAATCACCTCTTTAACATACAGGAAGCACTGTTTAGCTCCAAGCAAGCTTCTGTCAAAATATTAATTTCTGAAACAGGTTTAAATATATATTGTGTAGTCAGTAGGAAGTAGAAATAAACACATGGTGCTTTGCAATTAAGCAAAACCAAATATGGAAGAATACCAAACTGAGTGACTGTCATCCTACCAAGAACCATGGCAGGAGAGAGCACCCCAACCTCATTCAGTTTATCAGTGAGGTGTAAGGGAATATTGCCAGTGTCAAGATAAGTCATTTTAGATGGATTCCCATAGCACAGCCCCCAACAGAAAACATATCAGCAATTCCACTTTCATATCCCACTTCCATTAATTAGACCCTATTTTTCATTATATTGAACCATCTCATAAAAATAGCATCACATTTGTGAGTCCCGTCAACTGCAAATTATGAAATGGCTCAGTCAATGACACTGTTTTTTTCCTTCCGGCATCTTTTAGATGCCCCTGGTTGTGTATGGGTGTGTCTCCCCTATGGCTGTTTTGTTTCCTGAGGCATAGGCTGGGTTCGTTTTTATAAGAAGTGGCCCATGTACTCACTAACTCATGCTAATGTGTGTAGTCAATCACAGAATGTCTTCCTAATCAAATATGACAGAGCTTCCACATAAAGTTGGACTGCTAAGTATCACTCCGGAGTACTGAATATTGTAAAATCACCTACCATCTTCTGTGACTTGTGTAAATACATTTCTGGTCTAATGTCATCTGACAATGGGTAACGTTCTGTGTTATTCCTCATGCTTTCCTCTGACTTACTGAATACTTCATTGTTCTCATCTAACTCTGTGTCGATGTTTAATTTGGTCTGTTCAGTTGTGTAATACTCATAGACTTTTTAATGACTCTTTCACTAATGAAGTATTTAAGCTCTTATGTAGGTTGCTCTGGCTAAGGGCGTCTGTCAAATGCTCTAAATATAAATGTAAATGTAATGATGGTTGCCTTCATTGGTACCTTTTTCTTTGTTGTGCAAATAGAATTTTACATTTTGGAGTGGGCTCTGGGCCGCCCTGTTACTGGATCCAGGATTGTCAGTAGTTGAGATGTCTAGACTTATCAAGAACATAGCATGTTGAGTTATGGTGATATAAGCATAATTCTCACCTTAGCGATGAAATCCCTCTTGATGTAGTCTTTGTTTTCCATCAGCTTTATGGGGGGGAGAATCCATTCCCTTTTCTTTCTCAACGGTTTCATGGATTTCTGAGCTTCCACCTTAATGTTGAAAACCTTTGCAGTGGAAAAAAACAGTTGAGAACATCAGAGTGGGCCTATAATCCTATATCTTAGTTCAGCTATGCTTGGTTTTGAAGAAAACGCTATCATTTTCCTACCTATTACATATATAGTACTGCCTTTGTAGGGTACTGTAAATGAAAGCAGTTCTTTTTGCTGTGATAGTAACTAACCAGGGCTGGATTAATTTATCTGGGGTCGCTAGGCTGACATCAGCATGGACACACAGTTGTTGCCAATTTAAATGACCGTTCCAGATGGATGGGGCCCTGATGTTTGCTGGAGCCATAGGCTATAGCCTAAGATAGCGTATGCATTAAACCAGCCCTGTGACTAACACAACAGTGCCTCATTTTTTTAGGATCTCACGCCTCCTTTGGTATCCTCTTTTAACAATGTAGCTGCACCTGACATATTTTTCTTTTACTAACTGTCCCCATTAGGCTTATTGCAACATTTCAAAATGTATTTATTGAGATTTATTTTTGGCGTAACTAAATCAGAACACTTACTGTGATTTTTGTTGCATTAAAATTGTGTGTAAGAGCAGTTGTTAATGCTTTTAATTTACAGAAAGACTAAGCAGATATTTATTTATTTGTTTTATGAGAGATAAATATAGTGTTTAATAATGTTTAAGAATTGGCTTTCCCTTGACGTAATTGCATGCTTGTGGAAGATAGTAAAGCAGTTTTATCTCAGCATTTATTTGATTTAATTATTATTTGAGATATTGAGAGTATGCTCTATCTCAGTCAGGTTTTGGTTTTGTAACACATGCACAGTGAACCCCATATTTGCCTCTGGCGGACTCATTCTTATGGGCCTACACCAAGCTGGTTTCAGAAAAACCGGAGTTGTCAATCTAAGCCATATTTCTACTGCAATTTCCCATAAGTCCTAGCATGCGGTGGCTTTGTTGCAAAAAATGTACTGGGGAGAATTGCGCAGGACCTGTTTTGAAGCGAAGGGTTTGGCGCACAACTTGAAGAATCAGTGTTTCTAGAGAAACAGACTTTTTTAAGGGGAGCTGTTTTGCCTTAGGGGAGAAGCCCTAGCATATATAATTAACAGCCATTTATATATTTTTCAGGCAACAGTCTCTGTTTAAAGTGAAGTACAGTGCTGAGGTGCACATAAAATAGGATTTCTCTCAGTCACTGTTACAAACATGATTACTGCAGCATTACTTTTTCTGTGAAGAACAAGCTTATTCATTGCTTTATTATTAACACTTCATTGGCACTACAAAAGTTTTAAATGATTTAGGGAAAAACGTCCTTCAAGCAGCTAAAAAATATAATATGATTTTTCAGTATCTTTATTAGTAGATTTTTCATGTTTTCATGAAAAACAGAACACAGTTTATTTTCATGCGTTGTTAAATACAATAACTGATCCTACTGTGCAAATAATAGCCGTGAAAGTATCTCACATGTGCAGCATTAACCCTGCCCTATGCCGAACTCATGATGGCAACAGCTGTCTAGCAGAAAATGGACAGAGACGTGTCAATTAATGTTGACTCACCACTGGCATGAGAAGCAACAGGAAGCCAATCACAGGCAGTGAAAGCTGGGCCATCCTGGGCAAAGGGCGAGCCTCAAGTCCTTGCTCTCAATATGTCTGCCTATAGAGAGGAACGAGCAATGACCCTCTACTTAAAGACAGCAGATGATATAGAAAGAGGAGGAGCTTTGTCAAGTCCACACCCAACACAGCAGGTTTGTGATAGGTAGGACCCCCCTCTCCCCAAATCTTCCCTAAACTCCCTGTTCTAGTCTCCAACAATTTCCTCCTCCCTCCTTGCACCTCTTAGAAAGTCTACCAGTGTTTCTACCTCCAGTTCACCCACACAGTTCAACAGTGAGATAATGGGAATCTCAAGAGTTCTGCAGATATAACAAATATGGACTAAATACCCCAAGCTTGCTGGTTCAAGTCCCAAGAGAAGTCTATCTGGTGTACCCTAGGTGTCAAGGTAAGCCTCCTGTACTACATTACCGTACATTATGTAATATAACTGGGCTGTGCAAACAGAAAAGTTCAGCCATGAACTTCCACTTGCTGTAACATGCATGTGAAACAAAAAAAATTGATGGCTATTCAAATTTGGCTCAAGGTGGTGGGAAAGAAGCCCAAAGAATTATCTGTAAATTTGTGCACTAAGCCTATGTTTAAAAACAGATTAATGTTGTTTAGTTTAGTGTTTGTATACCCTTTAATACTCATAAACAATAATTGATACATAACTGGCAATAATAATAGTTGTGTTAAAACATTTTATTGGTACAACCATTATTTAATTGAACCATATATACCAGTCTGAACTTTCATACATTTTAAGATTAATTCTAACATACTTTCAGTGAACTTTGTCATAAATACTGGTTTTCCAACACAATGTAAAGGTGTAATGCTTTGAACTGTGAAAAGGCACACACTTATTGGGGGATACTGCTGTATCCAGTAGATTAATTATTCATACAACAGTGGGATACTTATCTTGAAATGATAGCAATACGTTACATAATTAATGGTGCGACTTTATGAAGATTCATCACAAAGAATAGTTTTCCCCCGAAGCAATAGCATATATATATATATATATAGACTTTAATTACTACAGTGAATAGTATATACTAATATTTTGATCATACATGTCATTGACAAAAAAGTTATATTACGTTGTATACGTATAATACGTTGAATTTTTCTACACACTAGAGATGTACACACATAGATGATTAAAATATTTTTTTCAGTGTCTCTACCTTCCACCAAACAACAGAAAGATTATTCATAATCTGTTAAAAGTATTCTATTAAAAATCTGAATGTTGACACATGAATGATGTCACATGAGAGAATACAAAGAGTGATACCCCTTCACCTGTTTGTTGCACACAAGAATTTTGCTTTAAGGGCTAAGGAGGGTTATTTATGCAATATCGTAAAAAGTTTGACACGACCATCCCTCTATGGAATTCAGCTGTCAGCTCGAAATGGCTGAGAAAAATGTCAGGGGAAGTTTTACTGTCTTGGCTTGAGGGTTGTTTTTTTGGAAAGACAAGCCAACATCTGGCTGAAAGGTAGCCCCTGCTGAGGTTGTTGTACTGCATTCAATGATTAATTTGCTTACTTCTGGAATAGTT
Source organism: Petrocephalus sullivani (assembly GCA_026780845.1). Classification (NCBI taxonomy): domain Eukaryota; kingdom Metazoa; phylum Chordata; class Actinopteri; order Osteoglossiformes; family Mormyridae; genus Petrocephalus; species Petrocephalus sullivani. The sequence continues at coordinate 20,581,287 of JAODKM010000001.1, forward strand.
TTACGTATTTCCTGTAAATTCTTCAGCAACATGCTTAAAGTGTACCAAGTGGTATTTTTGTGATTTGGATTTTTGTTGTACAAGTCAAATTTATTTGAATTTTTCCAGTGCTGTCCCAATACTTGACATATCTTCTGACACAAACACAGCCTAAAGGTCTTTGCATTAATTTCCAGGTGACTTATTGCAATAACGGCTTGATTTCAACCCTCATCTAGATTGTCATTTAAAAATCCCCTTTGACCCCCTGCTTCATACAGTTCCCTGATTGCCTATTCAGCAGTGAAACCTTCTGGAGGCCATGTTCTCAAGTTGTCTTCAGGTTTAACATGTTCTCCTATGAAATCATCCTGCATCTGTGATACATGGGTACTCCCTTTTGACCCTTGAATAAGTGATGGGCCTTCCAGCTGCACCTGTCTGGAGAGTATGACATTCTGGAACTTTGGGTCATTACCCCTTTGAACAAAGCCTTGGTTTGACCCAGCAGTGGCCTCTTGTACTGCCAGACCCGCAGTACCCTTTCTCTCCACCAACAAAATGTTGTCTTTCATTCTGAGAGCTCCCAGGTGCTCAGGAAATGCAGCATTCTGAGCAGATGGCCCTACCAGTACTCTCTCTCCCTTCAATATCATAGTGTCAGATCTTGGAGCACCATTCACTACATACATGGTCTGCGTGTTTGGAACTGAGGGCCATCCAGAGACCAGAACAGTGTTTTGAACTTGAGGTTCAACAACATATCGAGTGGGCTGTAACACGGGGGTGGTGGTGTAGTACACAGGCTGCTCGATGAGACACATTAGACTAGAATCAATAGGATCTTCTCGGACCTGCAATTTCGGAAAGGTGGCAGTGGTCTTGGGGATTTCTCCAGCAGAGCTTGTTGTATTTGAACTTGCTATGCTCACTAGGTGTGAACCTGCTATCATGGATATTTTTCCTGCAGAGCTTGTTGTATTTGAACTCGCTGTGTTCAGCTGTTGTGTCCCTGCTGTCATGGATATTTTTCCTGCAGAGCTTGTTGTATTTGAACTTGCTGTGTTCAGCTGTTGTGTCCCTGCTGTAATGGATATTTTTCCTGCAGAGCTTGTTGTATTTGAACTCTCTGTGTTCAGTTGCTGAGCATTTGCTGTCTTAGCACCTTCGCTGCAGATCTCGAGATTTGGCTCATGTTCAGTGATGGCTTTCTCTAGTGACTCGTAACCTTCGAATCCGGTTTCTCCTTGTGTACAGACTTTTGCCAGCATCTTAAACTTCAGGTCCAGATTGTTCAGGAAATCGAGATTGTCGTTTGTCTCAACAAAGCTTAAGGATGTGACTGATCCAGCAAGAGAGCCGCCAAATTCGCAGTTGTATATCTTAATGGTATCATTCTCGCTATTGTCTTCAGATATACATCTTGCTTTCTAAAAATGATAAAAAATATAGTTATTCGTCTTTAAAATTATGCAATTTTGTTACATGATTTTAATGTACTTTGCTCAAATATGCAGCAGTTCCATTGTGTGGTATCTGTAATCATAACATAATCACTATGATTTTACTTTAAATATGATATTCAACATGGAGCAGTGTAGCTCTTTAGGTTAGAACACAGTGCTTGTGACCAAAAGGTCACCAGTTCAAAATCCTGTAGTGGACAGAGTGTTGGGACCTTAACCCCAATTTCTCCAAGGAATGGCTGACCCTGCTTTTTCAGCTGTATGTTGCTTTTTGATAAATAAAATATTATTGTACCATTCAGTCTAATTCCAGAATGATTCATGAATCATTTACCTGTGAATAGTAATTTTCCAAGAATCCCATGGGCAGATCTATATAATTACTAATGTGCTTGCTGCCTCCATAATCTATGTGCATGCTTGCAGGGCCTTGGTTAACCATCTCTGTTTTAGTCACGTAATCATCCACACATGTGTTGATGAGAGCGTTGTGCAACACATCTTCAGAAATTATTCTCTTGTCCGAAGCAAACAGGGAACCGCAGTTTTCTTGAACCCGTTTTTCACAAGTCATCACAGGGAGTATCGGCACGTCCTACAAAAACAGGCACACTACCAGTTTGATTTTGTCCCTTACATTATAGCTCTGTATTAGTGCTCTGTATTTCCAAAATGGTTCGTAATAGCATTTTGTTTCATAGTGTCATGAAAAGCAGAAGCTTAGTAAAGTGGAGCAATTTTCTTCGAGCATCTGAGTAAATTATATATTTGAGGCTCATTGACATAATTAGTATGAATTCATGGGATAAATGATTGAATGAGTGTCATAACAGTGCAAAGGTGTACTTATTTTTGTGCACATTTGCACTTTTATGACAAGAAATATTTACCACATATTTAATCCATTATATTGTGAATGTGTTATTTACCAATTACGTCAATTTATGATTATATGTAATTTATAATAGTAAGTCACCAGCTGTTAACTAACATATTGATTCAGCATGTTTTCATTACAGATAAAAAGAAAAAAAAAGAAAAGTTATCTTTAATTACCTTGTCTTCACCTATTCCTTCAGTGTTATAAACAACCACATGACATACATTGCCATGGGACAGGTCTCCATAGAAAGGGACGGGCTGCTTGGGTGTGCAGTAGCAAAGGAACAGGAGAAGTGCGACTGTAAAAGGTATAGACATCAAGCCCATCAGTTACTCTGGTCATGTTTCCATTAGCATGAAGGGAACATTGTTTAATGTTCCGCAGCAGTGTTTTCCCAGCAGGTAGGTTGTGGCCCAAAAGCAGGTCTTGAGACCATTGTTAGCAGGTCGTGGAACACATGGTTAATAAAAAGAAAATTTCCCCCCAGTCAATAATGGTCACCACTCAACCACCCCCCCCCCCAAAACGGGCGACAGCTTTTACCATTGCCACTCCCACCCCCAAACTTCTATTTTGAATTAGGATTGTCAAGTACTGACCAAGAACCAGTGTTCTGCTTATGTGGTTGATTATGTGTGTGATTGTGTGCCCTGTGATCCTTGTCTTGCCCCCTGTGCTGCCTGGGTCTTCACTCCATATACCTGAACTCAACATTAGGTAGGTGAATGGATGGATGGATAGATGGATGGATGGATGGATGGATTGGCAGACTGATATGTCATCATAACTACATTGAGTCTGAAAACATGAGCATATCAGGTGTTAATGTTTAAGAACTGAAACTCACTCAAAAGCAGGAGAATCCCAAGAAGCAGTGTTCCAATTGCTGACGGTCCGATGTGTGTAGATTTAGAACTCCAGCCCGCAGTTCTGGTCTCACAGACAGTGCCTTCAGTGCAGGTGCACACATCCAAATTTAGGACTTGGTTGTCAGAACAAGCGAGCCCTTGATGGTCTGTTATTACCATGATGATCTTGGAGGAACCAGACCGTAATTCACCGTTGGGTCTCAGGAGAGCTGCAGTGCCTGTAGAATAAATATTCATATTCAATTTTTAATAGACCACATGCTAATTAAAGTTCAAATGTGTTTTATTGTTTTAAAGGATAACACTTGAGGTTCTTAGCCAGCAGAGGGCATACCGTTAAAGGTTTCCAATTTCCATCGATCACTCGGACTTTGGGTTAGCAGGGTGAATTCAAAGGGTGCTGCATTAGGGTCACTGTCCTCATCGACTGCTGTAACAGTCACAGCTTGGACATCCGAGCACAGGACCTGGTGGGTGCTTGTGAGCTGAGGACAGTAATCGTTGGAATCCTGAACCTGGATGGCGATGGTGCCAGTGGCCGTCGTGTATGGGAAATCTAGGAGGAAAACTCAAACAAATTAAACCTGGAAAGGATAGCTATTTGTTACAAAAAAGTATTCCTGCTCAAATATCTAACACAGGGGTGTCAAACTCCAGTCCTGGAGGGCCGCTGCCCTGTGTAGTTTAGTTCTTTTCCTGTTCCACCACAAATGATTGAGCTGAAGAGCTGTGTGGTAATTAGCACAAGGAGCTGTGAGGAGTTGAATCAGGTGGGTTAAATGAGGGTAAACCCAAAAATATGCAGGGCTCCGACCCTCCAGGACTGGAGTTTGACACCCCTGATCTAACCTATTAACCCTTCCCAATCTATATTTTATTAGGAATTAGATATTTATTGATATTTTCTTTACTTATTTGCATTAATAGGAACAATATAGTATTGTCACAATATATGTATTTGCATCTGTGCACATTTTGCGGCCCTCTTTTTTATTGTCTAGATAATAGTAAAAAATAATAAGATAAAAATTATACCAATAAATTATTAATAATTAACACTTAACTATTATTATATATTATTATAATTATGTTTTCTTTTCGAAATATACATTTATACTATTTAAGTGCAGTTGAAATGAAGTATTCCTGATTAGGGATATGAACACACTACTCTTGAAAAAACAATAGCGCCCCTACTGTTTTCTTATGTTATTGCAATTGTCAGGTGCGTAATAACCTGCCTGTCATAACGCCGATGACTTCTGCGTAATATATCCCGTCCTTCACATATTTGGACTCCCGGTCTGGCACTTTGTTGAGTTTCACTTCAGCAGTTTTTTCGTCGATTGACAGCAATTGTTCTGGATCATATAACTTGGCATACCTTGGTGGGAGACAGACTTATTGATCAGATGGCTGTCATGTACAAACCACACCAAAAATGTCTGAAAATGACTTCTTTAATAGCTACGCAGACCAAACTTTCTTATGCTGTATGACCACACAATATTGATTTTTATTAAATACCCTCACTCATTTTATACTATCTATCTATCTAAATATTTATATAAATATATTTATACTTGTGTGTGTATATAATGTATATATGTATGTGTGTATATATATATATATTTTTTTTTTCTCCTTCATTTCATTGATTAACAAGAAAAGGAAGTTGGAAAGGTCACACCCTCACATGTGACAACATGTACGTAAATCTCTAACTTAGATGTGTCATAAATAATGAATATACTTTTCCAATTAAACTGAAACAAAAATAGTGACTCACCAGACATTTTTGGCAACCGTCCCCAAGTCCCCATCAGTGGCTGGATAGGTTGCAATCACATGCGGGAGAGTGATCTTGGTGCCATCCTCAGGAACCGATGCTGTTTTTACCTTGGGAACAAACCGGGGGGCATCAGGAAGGTTCCTGACGTTGATCTTTATTGCATACTGTTTGAGACTCCCAAAGCCAGAGGTGCCTCCAGATGCTGAAGATGAACCTGAGCCTGCTGAACCTGAGCCCGCTGAACCTGAGCCCGCTGAACCTGAGCCCGCTGACCCAGCAGAGTTCTGAAAAGGTGCCTGGTTTTGTACAACCACACCCAGCTGCATATTTGAGACTTGCTCAAAATCAATTTCCTTCAAAAAAAAAAAAAACACATCATAAATCATTTGTCATACATGTATCAAACATACCACTGAAAGAAATCAAATAGAAGTTTCAGAGGAGGTTGAGTCTACCTTTTTCAAAATTAAGACGCCCTCGTTGGTCTTAGGATCTGTCTCAATACTGAAGGTCCCATCCTCATTTCCTGAAACTATTTCAAAATTACCTATCCAGTTCTCAGTGTGTTCCAGATCTTCATCGAGCACTTTCATTCTCAACACTTCCACGTTGGCTGTGTTCTCGTCAACACTGGCCTCATACTGGAATAAACACCGGAGGGTACTGTTAAAGGCCTAAACAATCATACAAACACTTTCCCATGACATGAATAAGTTAGGATCTACCTCATCCTTCTCCAGCTTGGGCATGTTATCATTGATGTCCAGAACCTTTACTGTCACCGTTCCAGTTCCAGTGAGTCCGCCTGGATGCCCATTCATATCTGTAGCCTTTACTGTCAATTCATAGAATCCGCACCTCTATTGAAAAGGTGAATAGTGCAAGTTAATGAAATATGTGGGAATCCAGGCATGTGAAAATGCTTACAGTATTTAGCATAGTCGACTTTTTCATGATTCATGTGGGGATGTGTCAGGGCAGATTCAAACTAAACTAAACCTTAGACATGCTCTCAGTTTAGTGTGGCTTATCTTTACTTCCAGGCATTCATTCTCTAATTCCCTAAAGCCTATGTTCTTCTGTTGCAGGAAGTCTGAATTAATAACGGATCTAAATGGATCTAAAACAAGTGAAGTGAAGGGAATTGTGCTTACTTCTCGGTCAATGTCTGGCTTCCGTACAGAAATTTGTCCAGAACTTGAGTCAATATTGAACATATATTCAGTATCTTCTGGTTCCTGCTTTATAATACTGTAACCAATCTTTGCATGAAGAGTAGTTGGATCATCCTTGTCAGTGGCTGTTACTTGAGTGACGAATGTACCTATAATATTTTTGAATGAGCATTGTAGTACATGTAGTCCTGCTTTTGTCATGTATTTTCTTGCTTGACCAACAAAGTTTATTGATGACAAAAAGAAAATTTACCATTCATTTTAGGCTACACTTCAAGTGGCTTCCTTATTTAAAAAAAACTACATTTTATGTATTAAAGTCTGTGTGTAAGCAACTATTTAATATCATAAAAAGTATATCTGACTTCTGAATTCAAAAAAGAAATATTACAGGAATTTAGCGCATTTTTTTTCTTCTTAAGATTTGCTTAATGCTTATGACGACAGAGCATGAGAATTCAGGTAGGCAATATAAATATATATACCAGGTAGACTTCCTTCAGGAACATTTCCTGGTGGCAACTCAAGAAATTCTGGGGCATTATCATTTTGGTCTTTGACCACTATTGTCATCCCAATATTATCCTCTGCAATGGATCCATTTTTGTATTTTACAACAGCTGACATCTGTAAAAAAAAAATCTCACTGGCTTCTTTGCCTATGGAGCAATATTAGTTACAACAATTTATCACCAAAACAGCAATTGTTCTCTCGCCCTTACGGTGTAGTTTGAGATTTTTTCTCTGTCCAACATGCCGGTAATCCTAATTAGGCCGCTCTTTCTGTCCACAATGAAAAGATTAATGGGCTTTTCAGTGGCACCTGGTCCACTCAGGTAATACTCAAGTGCTGCAGATTCATCTTTGTCAGATCTAATCTGGAAAGAAAAAAATCATATCCTCAAAATCAAAATCATAATCCTCATTTGTCATAACACAATTCCCACCAATTTATCACAATGATCTACAAAACTAACTAAAATACAGTAGCTATGTATTCTGTGAAGAACAAAACATACTATAACCATCATATATGGATATTTAAAAAAACTGTAAGACTTGTTAAATTAATTAAAATTAAATTAAATTAAAATTTGTGATGAGACTTTGATGGGAAACCGTCCACAATCATTAATCTTACCCGTGCTACGTACTGTCTTCCCGTGTAGTCCACATTTTCCGTTAGTTTCTGTGCAGGAACAACCCACTCCCTCTTCTGCCTCAGCCTGGCATCCACTCCATTTGTAAAATCCTTTCACGAAAAAACGCAATAAATCACAAACCCGCATAAAGCAAAAGCTGGAAAGTATAATTCAACTTCTTGAGAAGATCCTTTTACAGCTCCGTAAAAAATTAAAAGACCACAGCTCTGTTTTTTGTTTCATTTCTCAATTTATGGTTATGCATCTGTGTAAAATATACATATTTTTTGCAAATTGCATCCCAGTTCTTCTCTGTTTCTCTTTAATTATGAGCTTCTTCCTTGCTTTATGGGACTTCAGTCCTGGTTCTAGGAGCCTGATACTAACTGTCCTAGCCATGCACTTCACACCACTTAATGTTTCCCATTCCTTATGAAAGGCATGTCATCCTCCGATCATGAGGCACTGCTGGATAAGCTGACGGTCGCCTCTGGCATTAGAAAGTTGCTTCTCCCCACTACCTGGCTGGTTTCTGGTAATTCCCAGTGTCCCCTGCTTCACATTGTTCTTGTGTAGGCTTCTGCTGTCTTAGAAACGTTAAACCTGGAAGCAACCTGCCGCTCAGTGTAACCTTCTGCCAGCAGAACCAGGATTAAACCAAAAATGCAGGTTTTTTTTTAAATCGTGCTGTGGTCTCAGTTTTTTCCGGGGCTGTATACAGTTTTGCTTAAAACCAAAAACCTGTTTTTGAATTGCCTGATTTTTTTTTTATTATAATTGCCACCATTAATGAAATGATCTATCACAACAGTTTAATGACAGGCCTGATTCCAGTGCAAGCTGAACACTTCTTGGGCACCAGTCCCCAGAAATAAGCTGTGCCGTTTGACTGTTTTTAAAGGCTATAGCATAAGTTCTCATTGTTAATACTAAGCTAAAACTAAAGCAATTAAGGCTTGGTCACTTTATAATCAAAGAAAAAGTGAATGTTGCTCCTCTGGAAAACTTTAAATGACTGAATTAGCAATGTAATTATTCTTAAGCACTGAGTTATTCAGTCATTGAGACATACATCTCAGGATATGCAGTACATTTGTATTTGCTAGCATTTGTATTGACTATCTGGTCACAATTTTATCACAATGTAACATACCTCTAAGGAAAAAAGAAAAAAATTATAACTTTACAAAAAACACATGCGCTTGTTGTTCTTGTAAAGCATTTTTTTTCCTTAGACTTACCGCCAACATGAGAAACAGCAGCAAGCTGATGCAGAAAGCTGATGCCATGGCAAATGACCCCACTGTGAATCTGTCCACCAACCCCACTTAAAAAGCCACCCCTCTAACTTCATCAGAAAACAATTTAGAAGTGACCTAACCTGTTCTGTGGCAGGTTATTACAGCATAATGCATCCGTGTTTACTGTTTGCATATCAGCAAATAGTACGCACAGACAACAGGTACTCCACCTCAGGGCAAAAAGATCCTAAATTATAACGTTGACTAATAAGCAAATTATGTATTGCCAATCAATATTATACAGAAATCCACACCTTCTCGTATGCAATATATTATACCTGAGATAAATGAGCTATCCAGACGTGCCCAGACTACTGTCCCCATTCCATTACGGAAGTTGTTGATGCTATTTGCTTATGTCACGTGGGATTCCAAAAATAACTCTCTGCACTGTCACGAACACATCTATTTATGTTTTTCAAGGAATCAATTAATATTTACCATTTTTATTTATGTAATACATAAATACAACACAAGAACTATAAGTAAAACACAAGAACTCTGTGTATTGAATAAGTGCTTACAGCCCTACCTTTATCTGGAACAACTATACAGTGCAGAAAGAATTTTCGATTTTGAAAAGCGTTTCTCAACCTTTCCAACCGGCCCTGCCATTATTCATATTATGTTGGAGGTGGCTGGGGTCCTTGACCGAGGGGACGGGGTGGTCCCTTCATATGGCAAAATATTTTTACCGTATTTAATTTCATATCAGACAATATTGATAATTATCACGATACAATTCAGGTCATTATTTCTCTTTCCTTCAAGACTTCTTTTTCGCTTGAAATTCTGTAGAATTACCCTTAAACAGATTTAGAACATGACCATGTGACAAACTGAATGGACTGCAAACTGACATTTAATTTTAATTGATGAATGCTACAAAATAAACATTGTGTCACATGGTGTGACGCTAGAAAATGGTAGCAGTACAATTTTGTAAATTTTTTTCACTGACTGCCTTGCTGCTTGTTCCAGGGAATGGGTTTGACATTGCTGGTAGAGGTGCCATCAGTGCTCAAATTGTGTGGTGCTTGCAAGGGCTCAGTTCTGGGGCCTCTGGCTCAGAGCACTCAAACGCTGCACCCAATATAATTAAAATAAATTAAACTTTGGAATAATCTTGGTTTTGATAGTTGAAGTCATTCAGTTGCATAGCTCCAAATGTGGAAGATGCTAATGTAATTAGCAACTATTATTTTGGGAAATGTATGTCAAATTTTACAAATTCACTCCTTCCGTTCCGTTGTAAGTTACTAGTATGTATAATACTGTTTTTAGTCCTAAGGTTAATATTTTATATAAAATAGCTTATCTTCAGCAATACAATCCATACTATTCACGGTATTTTATGACATGTATTTTGAGAAACAAGTTAAATAAAATTGTTGCTTTGTAGTCTTATACTTGCAAAAAAGTCTCAAAAAGGTAGTGAAACACTAAAAGAACAACCTAGTAACCAACAGTTTGTTTTTTTTCTTTTTAATAGCGACAGTGGCGATCAAAATTAATGACATCAAAATCGAGTGACATTTTTTAATTTATAAAGTTATTGATTATCAGAATACCCAGTTATCCATGAATTGTAGAGATGTGTTTTTATTGTATTTCCCCAATGAAACCTCGAAAGGCTGAAGCTCCTTAGTCAGTGTCAACAAATATCAAACGTGTATGTGAATCAAATCGGGAGTTTTCACTTGTTTTCCTGACCCAATAACAACTGCCATATTATTATGTACTTATGACATGAATAATGCTATTTGCAAATGGCTGGCAGATCAGGACGCTTTGTGACTCAAACCCTGGAGTCAGTGACTCTTGTTTTTTTTATTCTCTTACAAAGTTGTAAAAATATATTTAGTTTCCACACACACACATATGCTTCAAGATTAATCACAAGCATTAATCACTAACATGATAACAATGATATCATGTCACAGTGTGGGTCAGTTAACTTTATCGCAGTGGATAGCTTGATTATACTTTGTGAGTTAGGCAGGCTACCACTCAGAAGTACTAGATGAGCATGGGGTTGTGGATGGGTTGACCTCGGGTCATCATTTATATCACTCAATCCTCCCCTGTATATGTCACAGACTGGCTGATTTTCCGGGGTGGAGATTGTGTCCAAGACTTGCCGTAACCCACTACGGGCCGAACCTCATTTCGCAGTCTGCTACTAGGTTATGACCAGGGTTTGTTAATACTGTTCTACATTCAGTTGGCTGCCATTCTTTCAGTGTTTCTTTGCAGACATCCGGCACCATAGAAAAGCAGCTTATTATACCTAGAATACACAAGCATGTTTCATGGAGGGTTTTGTTTTTTTCCAATGAAGCTTTATTGAAACCTCCCCTTCAAACAAAAATACCATTGGCACTCAATAAATGAAGCAAGTATAACTATCATTTATGGCAGTCACAAAATCATACAAATGTATGTGCAGCTTGCTTTGAAAATACTTTTTATCCTATTAGTTAAGGGTTGTAGGAGGAGAAATGCAGAGAAAGATTATCGGAAATACCGACCACTAGAAAAGTAATAATGCATTATAGTCAGTGGTCAGTCCTGCATACTTTACTAAAAACACATTCAATGTATGCATGACCAGTGGAGCTTAATGCAATATGAACAATAAGCTGACTGACAGATAGTCAAGTTCATTAAATTTTAGGGCGACCAGATAATCCATATCAGGGAGGACTACTTTAAATAATTTTAAAACTGAAAGGTTCCTGTGTTTGGCTAAATAGTTAATTTATGCCTGCCCTCTGACTGGTTGGTTTCCTTGATTGAAAAACTCATTCAGCTGTTTTACATTAACATTAATGACACATGCATGAGTACAGGAGAATGACCAATCAGCTCATGACAAGAACAGTGTTTAAGTGAAATCCAGGTCCTGTTAATTGAAATGGTAGTTTACAAATCCTGACCTGCATTATCTGGTCACCATATTAAATTTCCTTCTGCTGCAACAGTGAACTCATAAAGAGTAGATATCAGATGTTTACACCAGAAGTAAAACAATTGTTTCCTTAGAAAACTTTTTTCTTTCCACAGAAATATGGGCAGGTATGGCTACATTCAGACATGCCCATGGAACTAGACAGACAAGTCCTACAACTGGTGCGTCTAAAAATTTAAAAATACAGTTTAAATTTCTTATAAAATGATCTCTGCATGGGAAAAAAATACAGCTTTGTAAAAAATAAGTACAAAATGAGACAATAAACCACATATTAACACGACCCTAAAAGTATGGGGACTAAGAGGTGCATCAGTACAACAGTGCTGCTTCCAACCTGCATGTCCTGTAATTCATCAGTAAAATGTTCAATTCAACCCTAAGTTTATATCCATTTTCTAGTATAGGACCTGACTTGAACATGAGTTTTATTTCAATGACTTAGCCTACAAACTGTCCACCTGCCAATTCCTCTTTCTTCATTAATGGCAATTATGTTGCAAAAGATCTGAGTATCTGTCACCTCTTGCTAGGCTGGGCGGTCCGGTTTCTCTCTAGCTTTTGTTCACGGCCTTTTCTGGTGGTGCTGCGTAAATGTTTCGTTTGCTCATAAACCAACAGCGATCCATTGTGCCACAGATATACTACAAACCTAAATTGTGCACTCTGTTTCAAGTCTGGAATATATTATGAATTTACACACTAAAATCTCTTAATTTCTACAAAAACTTAAGTAGCCACTGAACAAAATTTCTTCCCCAAAATACAGCCCTGGACTAATCAGCCATTGTCTCCATTATTTTCAAGGAATAATTGCTTGGATATTTATGGTCTTGATGGGCATACATAAAAATCTTTATTTTTAAATATTTACATTTTTATCCATAATTTGCTGTGATTACACATTTGCATTTCTACAACACTAACCATATCTACATGAAAATTAAGCATTGGCTGGAAGGTACGATGGTCCCGGAGTGCAAAAAATTTATAAAGACAAAAAAATTGATGAAAATGTTTTCTCAATCACTCAATATTTTTGTGTTTTAAATGTTTTTGTGTTTTCGAATATTCAAATATTTGTTTTTAAGTTCTTATAAATAAAAAAACACACACACACGCGCACACACACACATATATATATATATATATATATATAGTGGTCGACATAAGTGGTACGCAAGTACGCATATGCGGGATAAATAGTAAAATGCGCAGCAGTTTTCACAGCGCAAAAGCGTACCTAACCTTACCTTAAAAAAAAAAACTATGTTTTGAAATAATATTTTTTACGCTTTACGTGAAAAAGAAAAATGTTTCCGTGCTTGCGTACCACTTATGTCAGTCCCTGTGTGTGTGTATGAAAACACAAAACACTGAGAAATGAGAAAACAAAAATGAAAAAACTTTTTTTTATATTTTTTTTGTTATGTGTGGAAAGAGTTTAGGATTTTGAACAATGAATTAAACTTTCTTGCATTAACTAAATCACTACGGTGACCAATAATCGTAGTGCCATGAAGAAGTGGCTTGTTTTGTGATCAATCTTTGCTTATAACGACTTTCTTCTCCTTGGTGATTACTTTCTTTGAAGTGGGTACACCAGTTAAGGAGCCACCACTAAAAACCATCTTTCCATCAGACCCTTGGATCAAAGCTGTCGTGGCCCCTGGTACTACCTGTCCACTTCCCCCCTGTTTTTCCACAAGGAGAATATTCTGGGGTCCAGAAATGTTCCCCCTTTGCAAAGACCCTTGCTGAACCCATGCACCACCTCCCTGAAGCACCTGCCCAGGCCCCACCTTTTCCTCCAACAACAGGATGTTCTGAGATCCTGGCAGATCCTTCCTCGTCAGGGTTCCAGGCTGAAGTACTGTTGCCCCACCCTGCCCCTCCACAACAAACAGGTTCTGTGATCCATAAAGATTACCAACACCTGCTTTTACTCCCACTAGTCCTTCTCGCACCACTGGAACTGAACCCTCAACTAATCCACCACCTACAGGTCCTGCCACCACTCTCTTCTCAGTCATCACCACATTCTCAGCTGCAGGAACACTGTTCACCACATACATGGGCTGCATGTTGGGAATCGAGGGTCTATCCGTAACCAGCACAGTGCTATGAACCTGAGGATCAACAACATAGCGAGTGGTTGGTAACACAGGGGTCGTGGTGTAGTACACAGGCTGCTGAATGACGTACGTTGGCTTGGGGACCACCACATTTTCATGCACTGTCACATTAGGGATGGGAGCCACGTAACTGGTTTCAACAATTGGTTTTTCCACACGGGTGCTGGGTTGAACCACCTTCGGCATGGGGACGGTGTCCATGACTATGTTTGTTATTGTGGGTTGCTCGATCTTCGGCAGCGGCTGTGGTGACGGGACAAATGTTATGGGTTCCATTTCGGGGCCTCTGCAGATCTCAGCCAAGGTTTTGAACTTCGGTCCCAGATCGTTCAGGAATTCAAGATCATTGTCTGTTTCCAGGAGGCTGCAGCAGCCAACAGACCCTGCCAAGGACCCCTGTCCTTCACAGTCAAACACCAGCATTTTTTCATCCGGGACTTCTTTTTCTAGAGCAAGACTGGATTTCTAGAATGTTAATAAAAACATGACAAATAAGTTAATGGAAAATAAAAGAGAGCTATTGTAGGTTTGTGCGTTCGGTGCAGGTCTACATAAAATACATCCAACTAATTCTAGAAAATTATAATTTTTTTGACAATACAGATATGAACCCTTGAACTTTGGAATAAAATGTGTTGTTAAACACTTCCCCCCAATCTTATCAGGATGCACAAAGGCCTATACCCAAGAATGTGTATTTAACCATCATGTATGCGTATATATACACCAAAACATAAATATTGACCTGTACAATAAATAAAATACATCCATTGATCATGTTTATTAACTTAGGAGGATAGTTAGTTCAAAGTTAAAAGTTTCAATTTCTAAGTTAAATACAAATATGTATAAAAAATACATAGTCATACAAAAATTGCTAATTTTCCTATCACCCCTATGGCCAACTTTGTTTATTTTCTTTTATATTTGATAATATATTCTCTAATGTGGAAATAAATGTGGAGCATTTGCACTGCTAACCTTTGAGTAGTAGTCCTCCAAATAAGCATCAGGGAGGGCGATTCCTTCATATGTTTCACTTTCAAGAGTATGGTATCTTGGGTTAAATAGAAAGTCTTGATCCATGTTATCAATTTCCGTGTGCCCCCATGGCTTCAATCCGGAGGACCCTGAAGTGAGGCCAGCAACCATTCCTGCTTGAGTGGGAGCTGCACTTGATTTGACGGCATTATCCACTTCAACCGGAGCATTCAGTATTGGCACTTCCTGCAAGGGAAAAACAATAAAATACATAATTTAATTAGAGCTTGGAAATTTATCGCATTAATGCAAGACTCCAGACTGTAACTAAAATGGTTGTAAATGCAACCATTTATTGAGAGCTAAAATTTTGCATCTGTGCAAGTGTATGATAATGATGTTTTTCTCTGGCATCAATACTGCGTTAACTTTCAATTGTAATTGAAAGATATTTTTTTCATCCCTGGTTCAGTGTGTCATTTTTTCCTGAGTTGGTGTCTCCTTTCCTGCATGCAGGAGTATATTCATATATGTGCATTGATGATAAAATACATGAAACAATCCCTTTAGCTGTGATGTTAACATGTTCCAAAAATGAAGCAGTCGATAGCTAATTATTTTAAAAAACAACATGAGAAGAAAGATGAGGAGGCTGGTGGAGATGGAGAAGGCGAGGTGCCAAAAAAGACACAAGCAATGATGAGAGTTAAGTTATTAAAGCTAATGTTTTGATTAAAATATTTAGCAAACACATTAACCGTTTCACATTCGCGCATTTGACATTCACAGTATTGATCACTCACAGGGTGTCTGTGAACAATTTAACAGCAATAGTTCTGGAGCTTGCCAAAAGATCACAGAAACTTGCAGATGAGTGAAGTGAAGTGAAGTGAAGTGAAGTGAAGTGAAGGTGATTAATCATCATTGTTGAAGCACCACAGCACGCCACAACAAAATGTGTCCTCTGCATTTAACCCAAAATCAATACTGAAAATGATCATTTATAAATATTAGTTATACTGTGTTTTCACGAAAATAAGACATACCCCGAAAATAAACCCTAGCATGATATTTCCCCCCAGGAAAAACATAATATAAGCCCTACTCCAAAAATATGCCCTAGTTACTATCCCATGGGATCGGGCCCGTGGAGTTACGTCACTATCGCATTAAATCACGGGATATTGGCACCATATTCAGAGGAGTGCAAATAACCAGGAGCGTGCTTCCCAAAAGCTCCCGTTAGCCACTGACATAGTTCGACCCAGTTACATGGTCCTAACCATGTAAGATGCTACCGTAGTTAGCAACTATGCTTTTGAGAAAAGCACCCCAGATCTTCACACTGGAAGAAATGCAAAGATGGAGAAAGCGAAGGACAGTGAGAGGACACCACACCATAAGAAACTGAAGTGCGACGCCAAGCAAATGCATTTGCAGAAGTTATCGGCGATCAACAACGTTGCCCCTTACGAGATGACAGCGAACAAATGGACAAAGGATCTTAACGCGCTACCTCAGCTTTCTTATGCGGACATTGTCAGCTAGTTTTGGGCATTAATGCGTAAATTTTTGAAGAGTTTAAAAGCTACAAATCTCTGGGAGTGCACAAACAGTTCATTTTCAAGGATTTTACAGAACAGCAGAGATGGCTTGGGCAATACAGCACGAAGAAGAGGCAAGAGCGGCACGCAGTGTTTACAGCACTTTTATTGTATGTATTTATTGGTTATTCATTGATGTTCACACTACTGCAGCACGTACATAAAAAGCCATTTTCCCACCATTAAAAAACAACACGAATCTTAACTGTCTCGATCTCATTGTTTACAAATCCCTCATGCAGATCACATGTACATGTATCGTAAATGTAAATGTTTGTTAAGCATGGGAAAATAAGACAACAAAACAAGCCCTCTTGCAGCAAAAATTAATATAAGACCCTGTCTTATGTTTGGGAAAACACGGTACATAATATTTGTTAATACTGCATTAGTAATGGAATAGTGCAGTGGTCCCCAAATGGTGGCCCGGGGGCCAGATCCGGTCTGCACAAGACATATCTGGCCACTAATAAGGTTCCATTCACACGGCGAGCGGAAAAAATTTTGTGCCGTTGTATGTCAAAGGGGAAAGTGGCACTGCTCATACGTCCAAGCACCAGCCAGTTATTACCGCCTTCAAAACGATTAAACTTTGACCTAGTTCGCTGACCTCTAGCAAAGCGGCATCAAACCAAATATAAAATTCAGTTTGTGACGGGCAGAATCAGCGACTTGGAAACCAAACTGCTTAGCAACATTGAGAAGAAACTATTAATTGCAGTATCCCAGTCCCCTGAATTATTTAATGCCACTTTAAAGTCATACCGAGTTTTAATTCAGAAAAAAATGCACTGACCCTCACCATTCATATGAAGTTTAGTGTAAGTTTCACAAGTTTCACAAAGCAATTGTTTACTTTTTTAACATTCTGCCTGTGTTCGACCAAACTGCAAGAGAGCAAATGCCTTTTTTGGTGTAAAACAGTGTAACTTATTTTGTTTCAAGCCAAAAACAATCGCACTTATTTTTATGGCAAGTGCTCTTTCATGACTTAATGTTCACCCATCCAGCGGCTTGCGCGCGGGCGGTTCACCAGTGACTGTGTGAACTGTAAAGCAAACTTTTGAGCAAAAAAGCGCTCAAATGGTTGCACACGATCGCAAATACATGTGCATAAGATCGCACATACATGCACACGCTCCCATACGCACGCGCACACGCTGTCTGCCAAAATGAAACCTATTCCCCAACCCATTCTCTGTTTGCCCTGTTCTTATTTCAACGCTGAACTGCCATGTTAGATAGCCAAAGCTGCACACTTGCCTGCCCATACAGTCCCATCTTTCCCCATGTGAGTGAGGTAGGATGAATTGCATTTAGACAGGGATGAAAGTAACTGCGTCTGTGAGTGTATGTGATAGTGCCATGGAAGATCACTTTTGTGTATTACTGTAAATATAGTGTGATAATGCTGAAAAATTCTGTTACCCGGTTTTTTGATTTGCATTTCTCTTTGTGCACTTTTTTTGCTCCGTCAGTTTAGATAATGTTCTATTTCTGAAAAAAACCATATTTGGTGGAAATTAAAAATTTATTTTTATCTGATTCATTGATTAATTGAAAAATAAATGAAT
Source organism: Petrocephalus sullivani (assembly GCA_026780845.1). Lineage (NCBI taxonomy): Eukaryota > Metazoa > Chordata > Actinopteri > Osteoglossiformes > Mormyridae > Petrocephalus > Petrocephalus sullivani. The sequence goes on from JAODKM010000001.1 coordinate 20,599,159, forward strand.
AAATAAGCGGCCAATTAATCAAATGGATCATTCTGACAAAATTGAGTGAATTAAAAAATAGAAAACTGAATAAAAGAAAAATTATAACAGCAAAAAAGATGGAATGACTTGGACTCTTGGCCTTGAGGGCACATGACTTGAGACCTGACTCGGACTTCATACTGCTTTATGTATTTACTATATTGTACTTTTTTATCATTATTCAGGCTATACCATATAGTCTAGCTGTGAAGTAGGCTATACCATCTAGGTTTATCTAAGTACACTCTGATGTACACTCATGATGTTCTCACAATGCTTAACGACGCGCTTCTCAAAATGTATCCCTATTGCTAAGTGATGCACGACTACATTGTACATGTGTGCATTTCTGCTTTATATTGGCTGTGCATTTAGGATATCATTCCTGCTTTTACTATGTGTTAGTGTTATTTTAGGTTTTATGCTCTTTGGTTTGATTTGGTAGGTAATTTTTATAGTTTGGGAAAGCTCAAAAATTTTATATTACAATTCATTTTGGCTTACAAAAGATTTCATAGGAACACGCTACTTCAGGATAGCAGGGAAAACCTGAAATTAACAGAATAAATGATGTAGCTGGTGACGACGTTAAGCAAATTTGAATCCTTGCTAAATATCATTTACAGAGGAAAAACCATACTTGTAAATCATACAAAAAATGTATCGTAAAAGTGCCACTCACTTTGTCTTCACCTTGGCCCTCAGTATGGTATGCGATCAGGTGTTCTTTGGTGGCAAACGGCATCTCAGTGAAGCCTCCTCCAATCCCACCGAATGCTCCGGCACCAGCGGCTCCACAGTTACAGAACAGCAGGAGCAGGGGTATCACTGTGCACATTTAGAAGGGAAGGCAAGGAGACCTTAGTCATTAAGGGGCGATTCTCCCATGCACTTAAGTCAAAAAAGCATGTCACTGCACACTTTAACTTAAGTGTTTTCTCCCATCGACTTGAGTGCGGGGTTTATAAATACTTGGGTGATTTGTGCTCTTTTGGCAGAAAAACACCAAAATGTGATCAAATGATATTTAAATTACCTTTAAGCTCATTCCGCCACTGACTTAAGTGTATTTTTCACTATGTGCTTTGTGTTACATGCCTCTACGTGGTCAAATGCAATATTGCAGTTTTCAGAAAGAGGGACATGTATCATACATTTAGAAACAAATGTTACAATCCAAAATGTATGTCAATAACTAATATAATCATGTAATGGAATTATAATATATTTAATTAGCTTATATATGAGTATATATACAAAGTATATTAGCATCACACAGTATTCAAGTGGCATCTGCCTTTTCTACAAAACGAATCAAAACGATTTGTCAATTAAAAAATTATTGTTTTAAAATGAGTAAAATAGGTTCAAAGGAAGTGGTTTGTCCTGACAATCCTAAGCCTCAGTGAATGTACTTGCATTTCTGCGAGTGGGACAGACAAAGACGATCAGTCAAATTCCTTGTCAAATTCCAATTTGTACACATACATACACTACATACATAACTACTTTCCAACATTCCAAAATCATCAAGGGTGTAACATCCTTTTCTGGACTGATGAATTAATTATACTTCTTGCACAGGCAAGCCTTCTTTTTCTGGTTTAAGTGTGGTGGGAGTGTTTTCCCTGATGAGTGGAGAATACGTTTAACCCATAGAACCCCACCAATTTTCAAGCATTTTTCTATTTCTTTGATTTTAGGCTTATTACATTAAATTTACATGACTTGGCCAGATATGCTTCATGCTTTTGTTTCAGGATACTCTGGGCTATCCAGGTATGTTATAATTTGATGTGTAAATGCTCAGTCTTTATGTTTTTTATAAGGAAAAACTACTTCTATTGAATTTTGAAATTTGTTTTAGTCTCATCTAATATAAACGTGCAGGCACTACAAATATAATCTTATAAATGTTGGGATTAGAGTCCCTATGATGTGGGAATGCAGGGTTTTCACTGAGGACCTTTCTGTGGCTTAGTATTGTGAAGGAATACATGGTTAGTGCCAGGCAGAAATTAGTATCTTTGATTTTGCATACTTTTCGTAACTTGTTGAAGTTATCTGACCATGAACATGAACAGAAATTCATGTTTTTGTATTTTTAATTTTTTTATGTATTACTTTATAACATCTGACAGAAATTAAAATAGAAGAGCATTAAGTTTATGATCCAGTGATTAAAATTTAAAAGCATAAAAATGTTGCCCTATAAAATGATATATAAAATATACACTCAAAACAAATACTTCTGAGAATAACATACATTTGTTTTGTTTATATTTACTGTTCTGACGATAGTTAGTAGTGGGTGGATCACTGCGGAAGCAAATAAGCGCTTGGTTTTCCGGGGTCCTGGATTACTTCAGAATACTTTAGCGCACAATGTCACAACTTGGACTACTGGATAGGGTACGTTCTCTCGATTTCAAAGATGTGTGATTCATGTCTGTGTGTTATGCCTATCTAATGTTACGAGCCTGAAATTAATGGGTGTGAAACTCAATGCAACGCGCTCTTTTGACATAAGTGCTAGGAGGGGAATGAAACTGCATAGCTGATGGTATTTTAGCCCATTTTGATGTATCTTCATCCTCTAATTTTTAGTTAATCTGAGACTGTCATATTTATGATATCAATATCCACAAATGATTGATTATCCATACAGTGCAGAGCGCAACAGTACCTAATCAGATATGATGAGAAAACCACTTAAATTTCACCCAAAAGCTGCTTTAGTAATTTCTTCAGCATGATTTCTGCATGAAATTAATAACTGTGGTTATAATTAACTAATGTTTTTCCAGTGCTAGAGCACTTGGGTTTCAAGCTAAAGGATAATATCCATCCATGCGAAGCCTATCCTGGAAACTACAGATGCAAAGCAGGGAATAACCCAGGACCGGGCGCAAACCCATCGCAGGCTCACAGATAACAACAGGACAAAATATTCTTAGAAGAGGCATAGCAGCGGCCACATATTTAAACATATATATCCACCTGCAGAAAAAATGGGGCCTGGAGCCTATCCGAGGGCACCAGTCCACCACATATAGCCAAAATGGGTATTGTGAGATACCAATTAACCTAACTATATGTGAAAACGCACACAACACAGGGAGAACACCACAAACACTGAGCAGAGGCCGGATTTAAATACTCTAGGAGTATGAGGCGAGTGTGCTGTCCACAGCAAGGTGGGGCTGGTGTCTGACGCATACTCACGCAGCAGCATCAGGAGGCCGAGGAGAAGCAAGCCAATCCCCGCCGGTCCGAGCATGGAGCTCTTGTCCTTCCCCACCGCAGTACACATCTTTTTATCGGTGCAGGTGCAAGCTAGCAGTTTCAGTTCTTCATCGTCAGGACAGGAGAGGCCTTGCTGGTCTTTTATATCAAGGGCCACTTTATAGGGACCGGGCCACAGATTCTTGTCAGCTCTCAAGATGACTGTAGTGTCTTTGAGGTAAGAAAAAAAAGAAATCATATTAATGTAAAATACAGCATTAAAACAAGCACTTGTTACTGCGTACTTCTGAATGCAGATTACAACAAATACAAACAAATTCTAATAGATAAATAAGACTTGGTTCTTTTGCCACCTGTTGTACGAATGGGATCTTTGCAAATTACAGTAGATTGATCCACGTCAGAATTCACAATTCCAAACCATTTCAGCACAACCAAGGTTCAGTAGAACCTTTTTTGGAACTAAGTACTAAGTACCGCATACTGTTTTTTCGAGAGTGTTGGCCACCTGCTTGTGGGTGGTGTATTGATTATTGCGTGACATGGGTGCAATTTGTCTGTACTGGTTAGAAAACATCAATTCGGTTTTAAGTTCTATATCTCTATAGTTCTATATCTATCTTTGAAATCACTGCAACATATAATTGACAAAGAAGTGAGATGTACAGGCAGCACTGACATGTTATGAATTTTTCTCACATCGGTCTGTTTGATGTAGTTCTGATGCAGCCTCTAAAGACACAGGCATCATGTGATAGGTGTTTGCTAGTTTGTTCTGTCGTTATAATAACATATTTATAGTTATAATATTAAGTACTGCACTGGTAACTGCGTATTCATTGGAAAGTTCAGCCTAGCTGCAGTCTACATATGTCTGTAATGTGCCTTGTGCTTTGGACAAAAGCATTTTCTAAATGAAATCGACGAGTAAACCACGGTCTGGTGGTGCACTGCAGCTGTCAGCGGTTTCGCCACATGGGTGGCCTTCAGCTAGATGTCTTTCTCAGAGGGTTGAAGATCTGAAGACATCCATTTGCTATACCCAGCAGAAGCATTGCTTGTAAATAATTGTTATCGTTTAGCAGTCATTGTGGATATATTAACAAAGATTTGGTAGATTTGTTATTAGTTTATGAAGCTTGCAAGCTATACTGTACTTACTTGTTGAAATTCAAAGTTACTTAAATAACTTGTTTACATTCGCACATCTGTGTACTTACCTTATGGACATTGGAAAACAGTGATGGTACTGTGCTTTATTTTCTAGTTTCACTCTTTATTCCATGTGCCATGCGGCTAAGTCTGATACATCCAAAGAGCTAGAATCCCGACTCGGTTTAGTTGATGTTTCAACACCTCAGTGAGGACAGTTATGGTGTTATATTTTTGATTTTTTAATTTATTTTACATAATTATTTTTACAATGTGCAAATAATCACCTCTTAGGTTTTGTAATCTAGCCATGCTGACAAACAGATGAATTGCCTTTGGTCTACAACTGTCCCTAATGGTGTTTGAAATTTTAATAATAATTTCAGAACAATTTGTTTTCTCTGCTGCACCGAAACTGCAGCAAACTGTCAATGCAAAACTGCAAGTCTGTACCGAACTGAGAATTTTGCGTACCGTGACACCCCTAATGACAATGGTCAGAATTCTGTCAACAGTCAAAATTCTATGATGAATATCAGTGGCAGTCTAAGGTACTTTCTGAAACTGCTTGTACTGTACCTACTGTCTAACTCGACCAAAGATCCCGGGGCAGGAAACGCTGTATTGAAATGGATACTGGCACGACCTGCTCACCATTATATCGCTCCAACGTCCACTGCCCTGTGGTGCCTTCAGGCACAATACTGAACTCAAAAGGAGCCCCATTAGGATCAGCATCCTTATCTTCAGCTCTGGCAAATACAACACCATCTTCTGTGCATAATGACTGTTCATGACTTATAAGCTTAGGACAGTGGTCATTGAAGTCCTCCACCTGGATGGCAATGGTTCCAGTGGCAGTTTTGGATGGGGCATCTTAAAAAATAATAATAATAATTAGCTAACATTTTAAAAGAAGCCACTAGATGGCGACAAAATATATTGTATTAATGGCGGCCGAAAAAAATTCAGGTAAGAAGATTAAAATACATTTTGCCATATTACACATATATAGAGTATTCATATGAATCCATCAGACATGTAGTGAGAGGATGTATTGCAACAAACATAAATACATGTGTTGCTAGGCTTGGGGGGTAGTACAGTAATAGGATACAGTTTTTTGTTATATATTATTTATAATTTAGTTATCATTACTTTATTGTAGTTTTAACAGCACAGCACATATTGCATAACATCTGGACTAAGGAAACAGACAGAGCCTTTAGTGTCAGGATGCTTGATCAATTGAGAACTTGCCTTGTGACATGCAGAGTACTTTTGCATAGTATGTTCCATTGACTAGGTATTTAGACTCCCGATCTGGGGCTTTGTTGAGCCGGATGTCACCAGTTTTTTCATCAACTGTAAGCCAGTTGTCAGGATCAGACCCTTTGGCGTACCTGAATGCGCACAGATTAATCCAGGTGTTAATAAAGGTGCAGTCAAATTATTCAAAAGTGACAAAATGATTCTGAACAAAAACCTACAAGGTTAATTTTTAAAAATCTGTTTCATAAGGCACTTTCACACAGAACCTAGATCCTGGTTCTGAGTTCTTGGGCTGTCTTGACCAGGAACTTTTGTAGTTCCTTGCCACTTTCATGTGTCACTTTACCACCACAAAAAGTGCCATAGATATCTTGGGGAGAATAACTTGCAGAGGCTGTTTCTGGCTTGCTACAGTCTTACATACACTCTGATGATGTTTCAAATGAGTTAGCACACTCGAAATGTTTTAGAAAACATATCCAAATTCCATATAACAGAGCCGACAGACAGTCTTATAAAACGCCAATTATGACTGACTGTAACCAACATTGGCTGTAACCAACTCACATGAACAATTAGCATAATGCTTTCCATGTTGAACATATACTTGTGAATTTAGATTCCGCACACGCTAATAAATGTATTAATTCCTTTAATCGTGCATACCATAATGAAAATGATGTGCCAAACCTTACACGGTATATATGTGTGCTGTTACTGCCATATACTGCCATACTGCCTAATATGGGAGAACTTTGTGCGTACCAACCTCACGTTTTCTGCAGGTTTTCGTGTGTCTCCATCAAGAGCTGGATAATGTCCAATTACTTTCTTGGGGTCAAACGTTGCTTTGTCCTCAGAGACAGGGAAAGCTTTCACTTTGGGGACGAACACGGGGCCCTCTGGCTGGTTCTTAACATTGATCTTCACTGGGTAGGTTTTTGTATACATCGTGCCACCTGCACCTGCACCTGCACCTGCAGCACCTCCTGTGCCAGCTCCAGCGCCACCTCCCGCACCTCCTCCAGCACCTCCCGCACCTCCTCCAGCACCTCCCGCACCTCCTCCTGCACCTCCTGCACCTGCTCCAATGCCTCCTCCTGCACCTCCTGCACCTCCACCACCACCTCCGGCACTTGCCCAATCCCCTGAGGTAACATACGGGGCCTTGTTCGTCACAGCCAATTTGAGGTCCACATCTTTGAGTTCTTCATAATCGACAGGCTTAAAGAAAAAACATAAAGGCATTAGCACAACATTCTCTCGCAAACATACCAGCAAAGGGATGAAGCTTTTCGCACCTTAACCAGTGTTAAAACTCCCTCGTTGGTCTTAGGATCAGTCTCAATGTGGAAGTACCCAGCTTCATTGCCCGAAAGGATTTCAAATTGAGCCAACCAGTTGTCTGTATTTTCCAAATCTTTATCGAACGCTTTAAATCTCATCACCTCCACATTGGCCGTATTTTCATCTATGCTTCCTTCATACTGCAGAGAAAATATGGACAGATCTAAGCACTATGCAAACGCACACCAAAAAGTCTGGAATCACAAAGCAATGTGGGCTATACTTACGGTGTCCTTCTCTAGCGTAGGAAGGTTGTCATTAATGTCAAGGACATTAACTGTGACGGTCCCCGTTCCAGTGAGTCCGTTGACCGCACCGTTGAGATCTGTACCTTTGACAGTCAGCACATAGTGATCTTGTGTCTGCAGACAGTGAAACACAGCCAGCTCATGCATAACAGCCCAAACGGCTCATCAGACGGTCAGTATAACAGTAATGCTAAAAATCAAAAATACAAATAAATCCAACACCTAATACTCCTACAAGCTACAGGTGTCAGAATCCATCAAATGCGAAAATTTCTCAGCTCCGTTGCAAGCTGTATACTGTTTTCTTTCTTTATAAATGGCATTTGGGCTGACAGGTGAAATGAGGTGACACCTGATTTCCAGCTGGGCTGTTTATTTTGATGAATAAATATAACCTTTTTTTCATGTTGTAAGTATCAGATCCAATAAAAATAAATAGACAACTTGTCCATTTCCTTGCCTACCTCTCTGTCCATAGGCTTCAGAACGTAAAGTTTCCCCTCTCCAGTGATGCCGAACATGTTTTCTCCTCCGGGAGACTGGTTCAAAATGCTATATTTAATTTGCGAATTTGGATTCCCAGGCTCATCGTCATCTGTGGCTGTTATTGCCATTATGTTGGTGCCTATAATGCGAAAGAGGGAAGATTATTAATTCCACCAGTGCTAGTGCATCCAAATCACAACCAGGACAATAAAACACCTCACAGTTAAGAGGTGGTTGAAGGAAGACTTTTGGCAGATGATTGCTGCTGTGTTACACTAGAAAAAATCATGTTCCTACGTCATAAAACTCCAAAACAAGAAAACTTAAAGTCATTAAATGTGGTCATTCATAAACCCAGCAAAATGCCGTAATGTGATGATGAGTGTGCAAGCTCATAAACATGACCATCTGGATGGTGCTGGGTAAGTCAAATTGATAAGGAAAAACCTAAATGAATAGAAAGAAAACAAAGAATAGTATTAAGGACTTGCCTACTGGACTCGATTCATTGATGGCGCCAGGCTCAATTTTGCCAAATGTAGGAGCACAGTCATTTTGATCCAGAACCTGAATACGCAGGTTGAGATTATTTTCTGCATAGTCTCCATTTCTATACTGTGCAACTCCGGCTAGCTGCAAAGCAACAGACATACAACAAATTAATAAACAAATAAAACAGGTACAATAATACAATTCCAGTCTTGATCTACATATGATTCAATTATTTTGAATAAGGTTACGGTACAGTACATATCATCATCAGGTATCCAGTGTTGAAAGGGGTCTCACATTGTACTGAGCAATTTTTTCTCGGTCCAGAATGTCCGTGACCCGAACGTAACCGGTTTCGGGATCGACGACAAATAAATTCACTGGGTCTTCAGATGCCCCCCTTCCTCTCAAAGAGTATCTCACAGATGAAGTAAATTCTTCATCAGATCGAATCTGGAAAAACAGATGATTTGTCCGTTAATTCAGGAAAAAACTGCTATTTTAAACTAGTTTAGCCTTAAAAAGAAGGAAAACTGAATTTGACTTTCACTGTTTTTCTTGACTGCTTTGGCACATTTCTCAAATGGCAATTCACATTTGCAAAACAGCTAGTGTAATATCCACACCAGAATGTCACTTCTGCACAGCAGAATGTCAATTCACATTGTTTCACACAAATTTCCAAAAGTTTTAGTCCATGTAAGCAAATGGTCTCGTACACGTGTCATCATTTGGCACAATTATCAGTTGCGTTAGTTTTATTGGTAAAAATGTCATTTAGTTCCCCACTGTAAAAACGAAATATCCAAAACTATATACCATATTTTTCTGTGTATAAGACGATACCTCCTTCCAGAATTTTTGGACAAAAATTGGGGGTCATCTTATACACGGGACTGATTAATAGATCAGCTACTGGTAATTTGTTTGATGTTACTGCGCCAATATATTGAACAATAGCCCAGAAAAATGTCCAACAATAAAAACCGTTTGCTATATCCTGCAGGGGTCAAGTTAAATTATGCAAAGGAACATGGAAATAAAGCCACAGAGAGACAATTTGGAGACAACTGACATGCCCAGAAGTGACGACCATGTATAATTTCTTAGTTTGTATCTTAAAAATATTATCTGATTACTAAATATACTTATCAAAATATCAAAATGTATTCGATTCATGTTTAAAAGTAGATTTTTTAATTTTGGCTTCAAAATAGTAGGAAGTCATCATCATGTAAGCCACCACATGCAAAACAGTTCTCCAAACTTTCAAAATGATTCAAAAATACATTCCATAAATTGCAGTGAATTTTGTGCATTTTTGTTTCTGACAGTACATGGTTTTTTGTTATTGTTTTCGTGTTACTCTTTAGCCATTTTTGCGTTATACCGTGCTGTGTGTGCGTGCATGCACGTGTTTTCTCTTGCCAGTGAATGGTGCATACTGTAATGCTGAGCCTTGCAATGGTCAAATGGCTTGTGCCGTTGACATGAATAAGTATCAGTTTGCTCAAAATAATGATCAAATCACTGACAAAGAGTATGACAATGACAATCGAGTAAACAATTTTCATTCAGAATTGTGGCCTTCAGGAGCTCACTTACATTGACATTTTGGCAATTTATCTAAGCATTTTGACTCACATGGTTAAAACGACGCTGAAGGTACTTTTCAGTTTGATGGCACTGGCTAATTCCCTGACTGAATTATTTGCTTTTGAAACATGAGGTAATTGTTTTGGTTTGGTTATACGCAAGAATCTTTCTGAGAATTGCTCTTATAGCTGTAGAAGTGTTAAATATGTTTCATGAAATGTGCCAAAGTAATCGAAAAAACTGTAAACGCTTGCTTAGCGTAAAATGATTAGAAAAAAAGATGATGGTGGCAAAATGAGTGTGCGACAAAGCTCTCCAAAATTTTCATTCTTTTTAAGGGAACTTTATACATAGTGAACTGTCTGTACATTACATTAATGAAATCAACAGACAGACAGATAGATGTGTATTCAATAACTGTTCTAATTCAAAATCTCACCACCTTCTTACTTTACATCAATCACTCAATTCACAGGTCTTAAAGATTTGAAATTATAATGAAACAAATATTACCCTGGCAATATACTCCCTCTTGGTATAGTCCACATTTTCTTCCAGCCTTTGTGGGGGGATTATCCATTCTCTTTTCTGTCTTTGCAGATGTACATCTGCTTCAGTTTTGGAAACCTTAAAAAAAGATAATTTAACATTATAGATATATATAGGACATATTTTCAACCTGAAGGGATGTTATTTTGAACAATGGGCTCAATAACAGTACAAGCCCACAATAGTTATGCACAACTCATAAAATGCAGCCTGAAGTCTTCTGTTTACTTTTGGACAAAAAGGCGGAAAAGATGCTCCTGAGTGAACGGTTGCTGAATTATAATACGTTATAGACATAATACGTTTTAGATGTTAAAAATGTATTGAAACATTAGATAGTTAATAAAAAATGTGGAAAACTGGGGAAAAAGCTCTTAGCATGCACGCTGCATTACAGTCGCGCCTTAAACATATACACATAGGCCTACTTGCAACACCGTACGATAGCAGTTATTCATAAGAACTTCTGCTTGGCTCTTCATGTGACTGATTTTGTATCTTTAAACTTAAACTAAAGTTAAAGCTGTCAAGGCAAGTTTTTGGTTGTTAGTATCTTCAATCATTTTCAATTAATTAATATTGTGGCGAAATTATTTAATAAAATGAAAAACTCAAAATGGTTTAACAAAATATATTAAAACCGCTCTACTTTAGCGATCATAAGCAAGCAAAGAAGACAAAGGATTAGCAGGACAGGACAGTTGGATGATGAGATATTTGTAAAAGAATGGCTTGTGCAGAGCCACAACTCCTCTCTGAATGAAACATTCACATTTTAACGCTCATTTAAAAATCTAAGCAGAATATATTTATACCGACTTGTACCAAACTTAAAACATTATCATATTAATTATTAACAAATAACAGACACTCTGGCTCCTCATCCTCCCTATAAATACCTAATGCTTGTGTTATTGTTTTAGCATTCCTAATGCGCTTTGTAAGCTGTGAAAAGAGAACCCGTCGACTGAAAAATTAGGGTACACTAATAATTCACAGGTGTTCCTGATGCCAGACAGTACGTAGGCACAGACTATTCAACATGTTTCCGCAGGTCATGTAATTCTTTTGACTGAATTCCTTGGGAAAGAGTGAGCATACAAACAGATTGACCCCTTACAGCTCACATGTAAAACCCCCTGTGAGTAATCTGCGTGTCATAATGGACAGTGATTTTAAACTGTACATGCAGCTAAACTTGGTAATTAAAGCTAACTTTTTTCAATTGAGGCTTTTATCTAAGGTCAAGCCCTTTTATCATTTAATGATTTTTAAAGTGCTTTTATCTCAGGCTGACTTGACTACTGTAAAGCCCTTTATGTTGATGTCGGCCAAACGTCCCTCTCACACTTACAGCTTATAGTCGAGAATGTCCCGGCTCGTCTTTTAACAGGAACACACAAGTGAAAGCACATTTCCCCCATACTGGCCTCCCTTCACTGGCTCCCAGTATATTGCAGGATAGATTTTAAGATTTTCTTGTTTACCTACAAAGCATCAAACTGGGTAGCTCCCACCTATCTATCCTTTTACAACAATGTGCTCCATCAAGGTCACTCAGGTCCATTCAGCAGTTGCTGCTAGTTGTCCCTAAATGAAGGCTGAAGCACAGGGGAGATCGTACAGCTGTAGCCCGGAACTCTGGTTCGAGTTTCCTTCACATGTTAGGCTGGCCCTTACACTGCTCGTTTATAAATCCTATCGTAGACACATTTTTACTCCTTTTGACCCAGTATGGGACCAACTTTCTTTGTTTTACGGTTTCCGTCTTATTGCACTAGTTATTTCATTGTCTTTTCGTCATTTACACGGGTCTTTGTGATTTTAATGTGGTGTTTCATGGTTTCTGCTCTTTTGACTGTACAGCACTTCGGCCAACTTGTTTTTAAATGTGCTATACAAATATATGTTTACTTGACGTTCGATTAACTATAATTTAGGCCTAACATTTACGGAAAATAATCCACACACATATAATAAATCACCAATATCAATTGCATATTGGAAATTACATGTCAGACATAGTTTAATATATAAGAAGGTTGATACACTGCATATTTAAAAGATGATGAGATTATTTTCCCTTTGTCCAGCTGCACAGAAAGAAACACAACAAATGATAATGTAAAGTAGAAATAAGTACAACAGAGGGCAAAGCAAGTAAAAAGACAAAAACACGTCATGGAAATACAGCAATAAAATAAAAAGTAATCAATTGAAAATGAGTAAGAGAACTGTGTAAAACAATGTACCACTGCGAGAAATCAAAATATCAAAATCAGTTTCAAATTAAATTTCATATGAATATTTGACTGTATAGTGCAAAATGGCGGTTGGGCAAATGACACAGGCCTACGGGGCCTGTACAAGCAACGTCCATTCCGAACACAAGTGCCTTTACAAAAGGCAGGATTGCAAAATATTGCGGCAGTGGGTAAGAACGAGTATTTTCACCATAAACTTAACTTTTTATTGTCAGTTTTTTAACTAAACGGTTGTCAGGGCCAAGTACATAATTTCAGTAATCATTCCCAATCAGTAATCAGTCCCAATCTTGTACATTTGAACAAACATTTTAATGAAAATAAAATTATAAAAAAATGTTAAACAAATTAAAAACGTCGATATTAATCGCAGGAGATAATTTAATTAACGCATACGTTAAAAAAAACAAATATTAATTTAAGGTTGATGAAACCAATAAAACCGTCATACAACTATCATCTAAATACAGGCCTACGTCATAGAACTGACAGTCATTTATATTGATTTTGTGAACTGGTTTTAATCACTCCATCGAGGAAATATCGAAGTATTACAAATTGCAATGAAACTGCAAAATGTTCCAGGAAATCAGCGGGTGATTAAACGAAGAAATAATATCGCCACAGGTATATAATAGGGCATTCGTGTTGTAGCATAATATCACATATAGCCATAAAAAAATAAACTTGCAATTCTACGTATGCAATTCAATACTCCAAATACCGGAAAACATCGCTAAGACACACTTCCAGAAGAGCTAGGGTACATCTGAACCCGGTAAACAGCGCTACAAAGTATTGCCACGCAATAAAGTTTTCCTTAAATTGGTTTAAATGGTTTTACAGAGAAGAAGTACACAATTCTATATTCTGTACGATCCGTGTTGCGTAATATCAAACATATGCAACAACTTACTGTACGGACGAATACATGTGATAGAACAAAACTGCAACGGCTGTCAAAACTATCCCAAAGGTTAAATTGTCATTCAGTGCAAAAAAAAACAAAACAGGCATGTTGGCAATGAATCGAATATTTAACTCACCGCAAAAAATAATAGGACCAGGAATCCCGCAGCAAGCAAGAGAATACGTCCCATTTCATCCAGTCACTGTGGTTCAGTGACCCGTGAATGTCTCAACAGCGCAACGAGGTGAAAACGCCTGATATTCCTTAAAGGTGCCTTATCTCCGGTGTGTAACCTGCGCAAAAGCCAACTAAACAATTTAATGGCGTTTCATTGCACTCCCCACCCAAACCTGTCTTGTAGGAGGATCTATGACCGACAGAGAAACACAGCACCAGGCCTACATCAAAATATGAGGAATTAGAGGAATCTTTATTAATATCGTGCATCTACGTCATAATTAAAGTAATAAAATTGCCCTATTACTTATCAGAAATTGTAATTTGCTTGTTTTTTTATGTTTTCGACGTCGTCTTGATAAGCACGATGCAATTTACTTAATAATAGCGATTATGGTTTTTGAAAAGTTAATAATTCATACTTATGTAGTGGTATAGATTTTAAGATGTTTTTAAGATGGCTTTGATAACGCAACACTTAAATATTGCATTTAGCCTGTTACGAAAATGTGGACCAATGAAGGCAGTATAAGATAAAACTTTACTTATCCCGAAGAAAAGTGTTGCGCCAAGGTATTGACATTAATACATTTATTAAGTATACAGGCATGTACAATAACTTTCTACTGGAAGTCTCTGGGGCTTTTTCTCTGTACTTGATTACTGTACACATTCAGATATGCGCGATTAGAACAAAGAACCGGATAAGCCTACTTGAGACACCTGAAACGTCCCAACCTGTCCTGACGGTCTGAACCTTTTCGCTGCAGGAATTTAAACGGACAGAAATTTCTGGGTAGCTTGCACATCTGACAGGGAGCGACGCCGACATTAGCCCAGGTCGCCATGTTATTTGGAGTTGTAGGAAGGTCACAGACACGCTCGCTGTGTGCTGTTTGTATGTACATTTGCGTTTAGCCACGGGCATCTAATGTGCCGCTAACGGGGCGGTGTTGAATTGGGTGTATATAGGTGTGGTCGATCCGTTTGCTATTACTGCTGTGGGTGGCGTTGTCCCTGCATGCAGGTAAAGGGTGTAACGCGGCGATGAGTCGCCGGGCGTGTCCTCGGTGTGTCTGCACTACGAGACTACTTTCGTTTGATTGCCACTCGGGAACCGGTACAACTTGAAACTCCCTTCACGATGACAGAAAGACACTGTCGGATTTCTCGTAGCGCGTCTTGGAGGATGGGTGGTAAATCTAAATTAGCGCAAAACAGCAAGCACGGCTCCCAGTAATGTAGTGGCAAATTTGTTTCTTCATACAAAAAGAACGTATGCTTGCTGTGAACTTTCAGTTTATTTTTTCCTGGGAGGCGTAACAATATATATTGCATGACGTGTATCATTCTAATATATATAGGTCTACCTCATAGGACTGTCAGTCATTTACTTTGTTTTTTATAATCTCGAGTAAGATAATATTAATAACCTTAAAGCAAGTAATAATACAAGAACACACATACACTAGGTTGAATGCTTTGTTTAAGCAGACAGGCTAGCAAGCAAAACAAATTGTTGTAGGTTGGAAGGGTGCGGAAGCATGCATGCATACACAGACACACTCATACACACAAAGGGACAGCAGGTTTCCAAGTACCATTTTTTCCCTCAACTTAATTCGAGCACTTTTTCATTTCTCTGTCTACATTTAGGTTTTTCTTTTCTGTAATACAAATAGCATATATGTTACTAATATACCATTACATAATACTTTCTGTATTTTGTCCTGGGTATGAATCGGGCTCATATACACAGATACAACTTGGGGAACACCCTGCCCCAAACAAAAACATGTAAGACCTTGTTTCCATACTGGTCTTTAACCAGACATATCTCAGGCCGGGACATTAAATCAGAACAAGCCCCAAATTATTTGTTCTAATTCGGATATTTGATTAACCCTGCTCTCAGTTTGACGACACTAGGACAGATTAAGTCTAAGACTAGTATTAAGATCCTAGCAGCGGCCTTATCCTGAACCACATGGCTAACCAGAATAACATAATAATTATACTATGAATCTGTGCAATGCAACTGTATTTCTTAAACTGCAGTAACTACTGTATGAGGTATAAGTGATCGAACTGAAGAAATATCTCTTAAGGATTAAGGCTAAGAACTCGTCTCATTATTTACTAAAATGAAAAAACCCAAAGCTAAAAACTGCTGACACCTGCCATCTGCATCTAAGATTCCTAAATGTCAAAAGCATAAGGCAGGGTTTGGGCTATGGTTTATATGAGTATGAACGAGCAGCCATCTAAATCCTGGCCTTTTAAAATTTTTGTAGGAAATAGATATTGATGCACACATTTATGCATTTAAGGTCATTAAAAGGGATACACTTTATTGTTATATAGACATTAAGTTAATAGATTAAGTCATCAATTTATTTGTTATGCAGAATCAAACAAGCTTTACAGAATACCAAGTTTATTAACAAGTTTGTACTTATGTATTTTTTTTCTTAAAGACACTGCCTAGTTTTTTGACTCACCACTGTAATGTCCTGTGGAATGTTCCTGAAGCTGTTTCTGTAAATATTAGAGACAAGGCACCCAATGCTTACAGAGTTCAGAGGTCACAAACAGCAGCTTAGCACGTCAGCAGGGAACTGCGCACATCTCATTTGCAGACAGCCTCCGATGTTCTCACCTGGTATTGTTAAGGCTTGAGTAATGGGAAAAAGCACGTTGGACGGAAACCAGATATCCGCAAAGGTCTTGCCGGAGCAGTGATGTTGCCCGAGGCAACTAGTGTGATGTTATCCTAACCTTACCTGCTGGCAGTTTTTTTTGGGTGAAGGGTTGAGACATGTCGCAAAATGTGTGAAGTCATAAGAAGTTTGTATCATTTAAATGTCGCATGAAATGGGCCATTTCTTGCATTGTGCCCGTAACCTCTGGGATAGGCTCCAGACCCCCTGCGACTTTGAATACAAAATTGTCAGGGTCGGTGCCCGTCCTGCCCTGTCCTCCCCTTTTGGCCAGCTGGTGTTGCTTACCATCCTGATCCCCCTCCTTGTGGTTTGCCCCTGTCAGGGTGGCTGCCCGTCCTGCCCTGTCCTCTGTCCGTCCCCTTTTGGCCAGCTGGTGTTGCTGACCATCCTGATCCCCCTCCTTGTGGTTTTCCCCTGTCAGGGTGGCTGCCCGTCCAACCCTGTCCTTTGTGTCCCTCCGCTTTTGGCCAGCTGGTGCTGCTGGCCATCCTGATCCCCCTCCTTGTGGTTTGCCCCTAGTCTGTTGACCCCCGCTTCCTAGACTTCCACATAGCTCAGTGGGCTGAGCGTGCGGCTCTGTTATTCCCCCTATGTTGTGGGTTTTGCTCTCAGTTTACCCTCCTTGTGTTTTTGGTTCCTCCGTCCTATTTTATGATCCTAGTGTATTGGTTGCTGTTTCTAGTTTGTGTGTCGGTAGTGTTCTCTAGTTCTGTGAGTTTATTTGTTCCACCTGTCGCTTGTTGTCCTGTGCCCTCCCCGACTGGTTTATTAGTTATGAGTTGCACCTGCTCCTGGTTCTACCTGGTCAGTGAAATCTGTCAGGGACATCTAAAACAAATTAAAACTGGATTATGAAAGTCATTAAAATACAAACTGAAATAAATGAAACAAAACTAAAATGAAAACAAAAACATTAAAATAAAAACTGAAATTACTTTGATCATTAGATCAGACAACCTCACTGTTATTTGAATCTCAGATTTTCACTTACTTCCACTGATGCCCCTATAGATGTTTTTAGGATGTAACAGCATCTTTATTAAACCAACTATATAAACCACGCAACATTTTAATATGTTCAATGAATAGAGGTGTTGCTAGTGCTGTTTGTTAAATGTCTCCCCCCAAATAAATGCACTGGCAGTGTGTTGTCATTTAATTTCATTAATAGGACCTCCACAGAAAAGGCTTAGAACCCCCTTTTATAAATCTGTAGTGATGTTCCTGTTACTAAAAAGACAATGAACTAGCATTATCAAAACGATTTCACACAATGCAAATACAGGATAATAAAAAAGACTAGTTACAAGATACAAAAAGTGAGAAAAAGTGAGTTGAATGTCTCATAATAATATTCAACAGCAAAGAATTAAAAGTAAAAAGTGATAAAAAAAAATGATATTGCTTTGGCCAGCCAGTACAATGTGCAGTAGAATAAGGCATAGCTATGAATAGTTTTTCACCTGATCCACACCCAAAGCTGGCCTCTGGGAGGGTTAGAACATGGGAGGGGAGGGGAAGTAATACTAGTGAAGTGCAAGTGTTCATGGTAAAGGAGACCAGAGGCCAGGGACAAATATGTGACATGGACATTTAGCAAGGAGGAGCATGTTAATCGGGAAAGCTTTATTTTTTATGTACTTATATCAGACACATTTATCCAAAGCAATGTACAGTTTTTGGGAGAGAGAGAACAGGGTCAACCAGCCCCTGAACAAAAGACAGGCGATGACCCAGACCCCCCCCCCCCCAACACACACACACACAAATGATTCATGCAAAACAACATAACCAGCTGCTGAGTATTTATTTATTGCTTTAGCCTGTAGTCATGTACACTGACAGGTCACATTTTCGCATTCTCACCAACAACAACAGAGAATTGTGCTATCAGCACAAATGAAACACCCTAGTCGTCATGGGTGTTGAGGAGTCACCAGCCAATTTTCAGCCCGAAAGCCTAACTCACAGGAGCGAGCAGAATTCATCTTGCACTTTTGGCAGCTGGAAGCATTTTTTTGAGTATGACGTTTAACATGGAACAATAGCTTATTGTACGTAACGGTGTAAATAGATAAATTATTAAGTGGTCTCCCCCAATATCAAACTCTCTCCCACACAGATGCACACAAGCTGCTTCCAACCGTTTTTGCTCCTCTTCCTTGTTCACTGTTGTAATTTTTTAAATTGTTGACTTCCAGCACTGTTAGAACGGGCACAGACCAGGGCGGTGGCCATTTTGTGTTAGTTACCTTCACCGAGAAGGTGTGGCAGTGAGTCATCAGGACCATCCATGGGAGTCTACAATAACAGACTCACCTGCCAGTCACTGGATTGCCACTCACAAGTAAACTGGTCCTTCTGTGAACTAGCGATGAGTAAACACCCCAAAGACAGAAAGGCACGCAAAAGACTCACTGCTTAGAAATCTCAAAACTCACAAAAGGCGACACCAGCACAAATCCAAGCTAATATATCATTGCAAAATTCCAAATTAAAAGCTGAAAATCAGTAATTGATGTTCAGGTTTATGTTACTTATTCATTTTCATTTGTCAATTTGGCAGGTGCTTCAATCCAAAGTCAATTTAAAGTGATGTAAACAGCTGGTAAGTGGCCAACCAAAGCACAATTCAATATTCAACATCACAGATCCCTCAGCCACTTTCTTACCTCCTTCCAGCTTTTGTCAATTGCTCATTTCAGATTATTTCCACCAGTTTTAAGGGAATCTTAAATAAAAACATAATTTCATTATAATCTTTTTGCCCATATGCAATGAAACCCTGTGGCCCCATTTATTAACAACATGGATTTTACCTGTACTTTTCGTACATTGAACAAGGCAGATAAGTTTGTTTTCAGGTGCATTCTTCATCTGGGTGGTTGTTATGTTGTTACCTGCATTTGTCTTGTGTTACTTAAGGTATTAACTTGTGACGTTGTGCTGTCATCCACAGCACACAAAAACATGTCTTCTGTGTGGCGCAATGAATGCTAAATGTCAGTGCAACATGCCCGACATCTCTGTTCTCTCTGTACTGTGAATTTATGTGATTTTTGGTGTCTGCTTGCACATCCTCCCTCTGCCACGTGGATCTCCTTCAGGTTTTCCAAAGACAGGCAATTTTGCAACTGGTGCCCCTGAACTACCCGTGTACATGCCCTATGACAAATCAGCATCCCATGGTGGTTATACCCTTGCTTTGTGCCATTTGCTGCATGGTATAGACTTCATGCCTCCCAAGTACATCTACATGCATTGAACATGCTTTTATCCTTAACATGATACACATATGTCTAAAAACCAGACACACATAATTTGGAGTCACTGATGTAAACATATATTAACCAATATACAAAGATGGACAAAAGGTGCGGGCACAATGAATCCTGTAAATATTTAAATTATACCTTGAATTTTAAGACACCCCCTAGTTAATTGCAGGGGGGTGGCCCAGCTCTGTAGGGAAAGTCAGGTGAGAGACTGGGTTTGTTCAAGCTGACTCAACTACTGCCCTGTGTTTACATGCCCCGTTTTTCTCGTTGCAGATGCTGACAATTGCTCTGACTCCCCATTCATCGGTTTACCCACGGACACACCTGAATTTTATTATTTCTTTGAAACAGTTTTTTTAATGTGAACTTCATAGTGACTCAACATAGCTATTAAATGCTGTCAGCAAAAGAAAAACATTCTATATAACATGCTCAGCATAGGAGCATTGCTAAACAGCAAAAGACGAGGAAATCAGATATGAAAAAGTACATATACAGGCTTCTGTAACTGTTTCTGTTACCTTGTCTAATGTTGTCTTGTCTTATTTTTTGTCGTCTTGTTTTGTCACATCTTATCTAATCTTAGGTATTTCTAAAAACAAAGAACGCAAAGATCATACTTGTGGTCTTGGCAGGACTGGTCTTGCTAATTTACCTTTCAAGAAATACTTGAGGTGCAATGAATCATGGGAGCGGTCTTGTTCAGGGAGGATGCAGCCATCTTTGATATTTGGTGCGAGGCAAGACTTACATCCAGGGATTTTTACCGTCCTCTGTTCTTCTGTTCTTGAGTATTGGAACTGGCCTTTGGCAGAGGAAGATGGCGTAAAACATGTGCACAAGAACAGTCAAGTACGCATATGATTCTGAGATGAAGAAAACTTTTTCTATGAAGGCTTTCGTACCAAGTCTGACAAACTTGTGTTGTTATGATCTGTCATTTATTCAGAGAGAGCTGAATTTCTATAGTTTTTCGGAAACAAACAACCAACAGTTTTTTTGAATAGGGAGAAAACCTTTCGTTTGCTCCATAACACTAACCTGTCTCATGATGATGACAAGGGGTACTTTAAACCATTAGCAGCTGTTCTGTTTGCTTGTGTTTATGTTGGTTTTTCCTTAATTTTTTAAGGTTTTCTAATATGCCTTTTGGATTATATTCAACAGTGCCTCTGTATTAATATTTTTATTGTTGTTTGATTTATAGATCTGTATGCAATCAATATCCAATAAAAATCCAATAAAAACTAATATTTTCTGTATTCTGATAATAATGTTGCTGTCATGTTTTCATAGTTAATGAAATCAAAAATAAAAATTCTGATTAACTAATCAAAATAAATTAATCAATTCATTTTTGACGTTTAAAAAATCGTAATATATAACTTTGCTTACAATACCTTGCAATATATTACAAATGTATCTTGTGATATACAGCTGTCGAAAAAATTAGGTGAACGCTCTGTATTTTTAAATCCTGGTTTAATCCTGGCTCTGCTGGCAGAAGGCTACACTGAGTAGCAAGCTGCTTCCAGGTTAAAAGCTTCTAAGACAGCAGTAGCCTACACAAGAACAAGGTGAAGCAGGACACACTGGGAATGACCAGAAACCAGCCAGGTAGTGGAGGGAAGTGACTTTCTAATGCCAGAGGTGACCATCAAATTATCCGGCAGTGCCTCATACATTGGAGGTCTGATGTCCCATGACGGAAGAAGCCCTTCATTAATGAAAATCAGGGAAGAGCCAGGCTGGAGTTTGCAAAACAAATCTATATTTTAAACATAAGCATACCCATAAATTGAGAAATGAGTGAAACTAAATGTTTTGCTATGGTCTTTTAATTTTTTCCAATGCTGTATTGAATCATAACATTCATGATATGTATTGTATCACCAGATTCTTGCCAATACACAGCTCTACTGTGTAGTAGGTGAAATATAGTATGCGTAGTGAGTAGTATGTCTGAATAACTTTTGTGAAGGTTTTGTGTGGGGAATTTGTGGGAGTCAATCTATGTCATTAGTAGACATCTGGGTCAGGTAATATACAAGATAGTGACCTTAGTATGTCAGAGTGCATACATTATCATGCATACTTACAGTACACACTACGTCAGGGGTCGAGTTGTAGGTTTCTGATGAAATTCACTATGTACTGTGTAATATTTTGGATGTACCAGTCCAAACACATATACAGGTCAGAACAAGTTTTGGCGTCAGAGCACAGGGTCAGTCAGCATCTAGCACCCCTAGAACAACCAGTGTCAAGAGCCTCATTTAAGGGCACAACAGTGACATCACTCTACAAACCATGGGATTTGAACCAAGAAGCTGACCATAGACACAGATTCCTAATGCACAGAGCCACACACTGCCCCCAGCCCTACCCACATTTAAGTTTTATACTCAAATCAAACCACCATCATTAATATTGATCCTTGGTCACTTGATCTCAATCTCTGGTTATACATAGGTGCTATATGATTGGCCAGTGCCCAATCCAGGGTGTAGCCAATTTCGTGGACACCACCTCTTTACATAAACGGTTACTATGAATGTCTAAATATATCAATGCGTTATTTTACTTTCCCAGGACGATCTCCCCTTTCAACCACCGCCTGCAATTATCCTGGATAAGGAAAGCTTCTCATCATGCTCATCATGCTCCTACATGCCCTGGAAGCTGAGATGGCCTGTGTCACAGGCTGAAACCAAAAGCAGCTCCTCCTATTGGCTAAGATGCTTAACATTAGTATGTACAGTTAACCAGTACATCGATAAATATATACTTTGAACTGAACTACACCCAATGAAGGCAAAACCTGCCAGCATTTCACATATTTAGCAGACGCTTGAAAAGTATCTTCCAACTCAGACTGTCCAAAGAAATGTCCAATTGAAAAAGCAGACTCAGAGAGTGCCTGGAGCTATCGGGGGTTAAGGGCCTTGTTCAGCTTGGTAACAGCTGTGGGGGGAAGGGTCTGATGATGGCACTGTCTGTATTGCACTGAACATAGGCTCTGAGGAGGACTTAAGGTAGCATTACTTGCCATGTCTACTCTTCTGTGGCGATGGTAGTTAACGCGTGTATCCATCGTTACCAGTCGGTCTCGTTTAAATAAATAAGGGATTACCACCCACACTCAGGGCACAAAAACCTTAGATGATCGCACCTGACGATGCCGTTTTTGAAATCAGACACCAGACAACAGATTAGTTTCTGCGTAGTAGTTCTCTTAAGGAAAGGTAATTATGGAACTGAATTCCTAATTAAACCCTGGAATACATATTGACTGACTTGAATAAAAATGACTTAAAATAAAGCAGTAACACCTCTCAACAAGATAGAAGAGCTTGGGTATATACACTTAGAAAAGTATGTATGTTAGAAGGCCATCAGTACTCGATACAATAAAATTCACTACCACTACAGATGATATAGTTCTTTATTTATTGTGGAGCACAAGGTCTCAGCGACCGCAGGTTACTAACCAGCAGCACTTTCTATCTTTACACCAAGAAAAGGTCACACCTTTCAGTGTGTTCTCAATGGGGAGGTGTCGGGTTGCCGCCATTCTGTGGCATCTTCTGTGCCAGGGCGTGTTCTCACGCGCCTTCAACAGTCCAACTAGGAAAGCATATTATTAGTTGATTCTCCCAAGTGAAGGAAAAAGCGCATGGTCTGTGTAAAAAAAAATTGATGAACGGCCACAAAATGGTTATGGGAGCCTAGGGAGGCTTCTCAGCTGGAGAGTAAATGCTGACTTTACATGCAAATTGATTGTGGGAATCCCAAAAGCATGAAAGCTATTCTAGACTTACTGTTAATTTAAATGCTAATTTAAGTTTAGATTTCACTTTTTTCACTTTTCATGCCTATAAATATGGAAAGTCAAATGCATATATAATGAATGATACTTGGGAGCAGGTCTAATAAGCAAATATTAACAAATTTCAAATAACATTTTAAGGAGTTTGCTTTCAAGACACATGTTAAAATAGCCATGTCTAATCTAGATCAGAAATCTTAAATGGGCAGCAAGGTGACTTCACACCTCTGTGACCGCAAGCCTAAATCCTGGCTGTCAGTATGGAGAGTTTGCACACACAGTTGACCCCCCCCCCACACACACACACACATACCCACCCTGGGGGTGTGAGGCATCAGTGATCCACCATGGAAATCAAATTTATAGATAGTATTAGAACTTACACTTTTAATTCTGCTGAAGACCAAGCAATATAATAGGTCTTAAAATTTCAGTGCAGTCAATGTAAGAACACTGCCCCCCACTGGCCACAAAAAAGTCAAGGGCCCACAGACATGCCAAGGCCAGGCCTGATCCAAAAACCTTCTGGACACAGGCACAGAGGCTTAACCCACCAAGCCACATGCTGCCCCAGAAAATACCACTGAGCACAAATGTGAAGCCTTTAGCAAATGGCTAACGTTACTCATTCTATATGTATTTAGGAAGGTCACTCCATACAAAATTGGTGCCAGTACAAATGGCCTTTACAAAGCACTACATATACAGCTCTGGAAAAAATTACTCTATAAAATACTCTATATTTTTTTTTAATATCTGCATTTCTAAATCCTGGTTTAATCTTGGCAGAAGGCTACACTGAACAGCAGGCTGCTTCCAGGTTGAAAGTTTCATAAGAAAGTACATAAGAACAAGGTGAAGCAGGAGACATTGAGAATGACCAGAAACCAGCCAGGTAGTGGAGGGAAGCGCCTTTATAATGCCAGAGATGACCATCAAATTATCTGGCAGTGCCTCATAAATTGGAGGATGACCTCAAGTAACCTTCAACAGAAACTGGAAACATTAAGTGTGTACAGTTAGGTGCACAGCTAGGGCAGTTCTTAACAGGCTCCTAGAAGCAGGTCTGAAGTCACAAGAAGCATGTTAGAAGCCCTTCATTAATGAAAAGCTAAATGTATTAATGAATGCATTAATGGAACTAAATGTTTTGCTGTGGTCTCAATTTTTTCTAGAGCTGTATATGTAGTTTATGTATCCACATACAGAGTGAAGCCCTGGCCTCCATCAGCATGGGCAATTACCACAGCCACAGCACCAACATGCAAAGTCTCTCTAACTCTGCAAAAATTTTTGTTTAAAATACAAACTAACATTTGCAAGCAGCAGCCTGAATTGTACAATCCCAAATCAGAAAAAGTTGGGACAGTATGTTAAATTAAAATCAACAGAAAACAGTACTTTGTTGAATTATCTTTGACTTGTATTACATTGAAAACAATACAACAGCACATTATTTAATGTGTTCCACATTAATTTTATTGTTTTTTACAAAATAAATGTGTAGTCCAATTTTGGTTCTTGCAACACATTTAAAAAAAATGACAGGAGCATTTTAGGGCTAGTAATGAGGTAAATTGGTTAAATAATGATGTGATTTGAAAAAGGTGATGTCAACAGGTGATTGTAAT
>JAODKM010000001.1:20633140-20648901 GCA_026780845.1 Petrocephalus sullivani
CATAAAGCTCAAATCATCTCAGACTGGTTTCTTGAACATGACAATGAGTTCACTGTACTCAAATGGCCTCCACAGTCGCCAGATCTCAATCCAATAGGCCACCTTTGGGATGTGGTGGAACGGGAGCTTTGCATCATGGATGTGCAGCCGACAAATCTGCAGCAACTGCATGATGCTTTCATGTCAATATGGACCAGTATCTCTGAGGAATGTTTCTAGTACCTTGTTGAATCTATGCCATGAAGGATTAAGGCAGTTCTGAAGGCAAAAGGAGGTCCAACCCGGTACTAGCAAGGTTTACCTAATAAAGTGGCCGGTGAGTGTATGTGTTTCTTACTATTGGGCAGCATTCATACACTGTAATCTGTAGGTCTGTTTCAATGCCAATTGAAAAAAGACTCGTTATGAACAATCAGACTGGCACTGACTAAGTAATATTAACCACAGCAAAAAGGACTTCGTAGCCCAGACTAACCTTATTTAACACTTTTACTTATTTAATTCTTTACTCCCTTTTTCTCATAGGCCCTGTATTTCAACATGACCCCTGATCTTCACTCAGATCTACAGAAGTTTATTTCCGATATTGATAAACCTGATGCCCCTTACCAGCTGACACTCGCCAATCGTCTCTATGGCGAAAAGACCTTCAGCTTCCTGCAAGTGAGGCACACTCCATGTTTTACATTTTGTCTTCATCTCCCACAATACTGAACCTGCCAGACCTCCTGCCCAATCAAAATGGGGAATAAGTACCAGCATATAAGAACTGACCAATGGTACTGCAGCGTAAAGATGATCCTACATTTTTTTTGATCAGATGGTTTTGCTATTGAAATTTAATTTACTTTAATAAGTATCTTTGTGAGGTGGTTATCCCCAAACAAACATTAACACTGAGTTTTCTGAATTATTACAGGAATTCTCGGATTCCACCTGGAAATTCTACCGAGCCGAACTGGAGCCAATGGACTTCATAGGAGCAGCAGAGGAATCCCGGTGTCAAATCAACCAATGGGTGGAGGCACAAACCAATGGTGAGAGAAGCATGGATACATTAGTCATTTGATACAGCTAACCTGCCAGCATATGGCAGGTTTAATAAGCATTTGTTGCATCAGGGATTTGCTCTCCACCTGTCTGATTGCAGGTTGACCTCAAAAGGTTGATTTCAAAAGTGTTTCATCTGTAGTTTAGGTGTCTCTTTCAGCTGGCATTTTGATTGTCCATTTCTCGTTTGTAGATAAAATTATGGACATTTTGAATCCGTCGGCAGTTGACAGCACAACGGCACTGGTTATTGTCAATGCCCTGTACTTCAAGGGAGAGTGGCTACAAATGTTTGATCGATTTAAAACGAGGGAAATGCCCTTTAAAATCAACGAGGTGAAATCACTTTGCTTTACACACTTACACATGTGCAATTACAAAGTGCAGTTCTGGCAGTGATATCATCAGGATAAATATGTATGACATTGAAATGGATTTTGGAGATTCAATTACCTAACGGCAGTAAGATAGGACTCACGACAGTTGGGTGCTTAGTGAAGCATTCAGGTGGAGTACCTATCTTACATCTAGCAACAGGACCCTTTCTAGGATTAGAACCTGCAATCTCTGCTGATATTCTGCTACAGTGCTGTGAAAATATGCATATTTGTCACATGTTTCAGATCATTAAAACACATTTTTATATTAGACAAAGATAACCAGAGTAAATACACAATGCAGTTTTTAAACGATTTCATTTATTCGGGGAAAAAAAAAGTTATCCAAACCTACCTGGCCCTGTGGGAAAAAGTAATTGCCCCCTAAATCTTATAACTGGTTGTGTCAGTCCTGTCTTGCCAGTCCACAGAATATTTTCCCAGAAGTGTTGAGGATCATCCAGATGCTTTATGCCAAATGTGAGACGAGCCTTCATGTTCATCTTGGTCAGCAGCGGTTTTCGTCTTGGAACTCTCCTATGGATGCCATTTTTGCCCAGTCTCTTTCCTATTATTGAATCATGAACAAAGACCTAAACTGAGGCAAGTGAGGCCTGTAGTTCTTTAGATGTTGTTCTGGGGTCTTTTGTAACCTCCTGGATGAGTTGTCAATGCGCTCTTGGAGTGATTTTGGTAGGCCGGCCCCTCCGGGTAAGGTTTACTAGTGATCCAAGTATTCTCCATTTGTGGATAATGGCTTTTGCCATGGTTCACTGGAGGCCCAAAGCCTTAGAAATGGCTTTGTATCCTTTTCCAGACTGATAGATGTTAATGACTTTGTTTCTCATCTGTTCTTGAATGCTTTTTAGATCTTTTAGCCTATTTCACTTTGACAGACAGGTTCTATTTCAGTGATTTCTTGATGGACCAAGTCTGGCAGTAATCAGGCCTGGGTGTGGCTAGTGAAATTGAACTTAATTTGAGTATTAATAGAGTATCTAATATTAATAGTCTTTTTAATAAATATGGTTGATCACAGTTAATTTATGATTTACCAATTACTTTTTCACATAGGGCCAGGTAGGTTTGGATAGCTTTTTATTTTTCCATTAATAAATGAAATCATTTAAAAACTGCATTTTGTATTTACTCTGGTTATCTTGTCTAACATATCTATGTCTAACATTAAAATTAGTTTGATGATCTTAAACATGTGTGACAAATATGAATAAAAATAAGAAATCAGGAAATACACTTTCACAGCACTGTAGTTTGAACAATATAACACCTGTTACTTTGAACAATTCATGTATTCTGTCTGAGCTGGGGCGTACTTTTTAAGGTGATTAAAAAGTTGTAGCATTATTATAATAAATTTGCTATGTAAATATATTGCACATTATTTAAATACCTGATGCATTTAATTTTGTCTTCATTAGACAGATACCAGGCCCATTCAGATGATGTATTTGCAGAAAGTACTGCCATTCACATATATACAGGAGTATGGCCTGCAGATAGTGGAGATGCCCTACAAGAGTGATGAGCTGAGCATGTTCATCCTGCTCCCTGAGGAGCCCCAGAATGGCTGCAACCCCCTGCAGAAGGTGACCACAGCTTCTCCATACATAGTGACTGTTATAGACAATTGGCACTTTTCCACTTCCATCAGGAATTGAGTCTCACACAAACTGAACTTCAAAGTAGCATGATTAAACTGAGCGGGTTGGGTCACCACCATCTAATTCGTCAAACTTTACAGAGTCAAAAAAAAACTGATGATATGCAAAATTCCGGAATTTTCGGAAGGAAAAAAGGGCATATCTTATATATTATTCATTATTAGTAGTATCCCACATTGTGATGTACAGATGCATTCGCAATAACATGAAACTTGAAGATTTCCAACCTACTTGAAAAAGTACTAGAGAACGGCTGAGCGAAATGGACTCACAATGCAAATTTATGCAAGCTAATGCTAATTCTGCTAATGTTCACCATAATTGGTGATTCTCAAAGATGTGCTAGCGGAAATTAGCACATAGTAAATCATGATGTACACCATGGAAACAGTAACAAACATCTCTCGTTTTTTTGTCACTGTCGCTCTCCAAACCCAGCAACATCTTTACCAAGCCGACCTTTGGTAAAAAAATTGAAGTATGCAGGAACTGTGCTGTAACTAGTGTCTTCGAGGTATTGGTTGGGTATGGCCTCATTCCTGTATGCCGCTGGAAAAGTGCCAAATGTCACAACCCACTCAGGAACCCTTTCTTAACGTGAGAAGTGGACGTTTGCTCCAAAGTTATGTTACTTTTACATAAAACTATCTATCAATTTATTTTTCTCATGTTCCTTTCTCCTATCCATGAATCATAAAACACTAGTTATTCAGCATAGTTACATTATTGAGATGAATATGCTGAATATCTTGGAGGTCTCCAAAAGTCCCCGCATATGTAAAAGCAAATTTTGTTTCTTTGTTGACTGCCTGCATGTTATAGCTGGAGAAGGAACTGACCCTGGAGAAGATAAACGAGTGGACAGACCAGAAGAATATGGAGAGCAGTGGTTACATTGACTTGTACCTCCCAAAATTCAAGCTGGAAGACAGTTATGACCTGAAGGAAGCCCTGGCTCATCTGGGAGTGACAGATGCGTTTGATGAGAGCCTGGCAGATCTGACTGGGATAAACATGGAGGGCGGCCTCTACATCTCCACTGCTGTTCACAAGTCCTTCATAGACGTGAACGAGGAGGGAACTGAGGCGGCCGCCGCCACAGGAATCTCCATTATCAGCAAGAAATTTATTCTTGGGAAATACTTCATGGCTGATCACCCCTTCCTGTTCTTCATCAGACACAACACATCCAAGACCATCCTCTTCTTGGGGCGGTTTTCTTCTCCATGAGATACAGTTCATATTTACTTACTACCATAGTTGATTTATTGTTGGCATGTTGTCTGTTTTATCTGTAGATATCACACACACACATATACCTAGTCCATATTTCATTAAGATCCTGATTTAAGGGGGATTCTGCCAAAAATATTAATCCAGATATTTACTCCTACTATCACTGTAGAAATAATCTACACTTCATTTTTTATTTTCATGAGTAACAAAAGTTAACTAATTAATTAAACATTTTCTAGCTTTGGAAACTCAGTTTCTTTGACTTCTTAACTATGGCTTGAAGATCCAATTTCTCACACTGACTTTGATGCTTAGTTGTATAAACTGATTTTTTCATGGAATTTGAAATCATTTGTAGAAAAAAATCCTTTTTTCAGTCATTTCAGTCATTTTCAGAACTCTTCCTTTGATGTTGCAGTGCCATTTTTTGTTGCAGTGCTAAATAATTTTGAGTAAATATACTATGCACTATGCCTATGCACTAAATAATTATGAAATCAAAGAAAGCCCGGGACTTGGAGACCAGCACACACCTCCTCTAGAACCATCCACCACCTGCGTCATTTCAGTCTTCAGGCTTCATCAAATAAAGCAACATTCTTGCAGCACAGTGCCCGTTTGCATGGTTACACCCACAACTTTGAAGCACTTGGTGGTAATTAAGTGAATGTTCATTACTCAGCACATACTGAGAAATAGATTCGTTTTTCTCGAGGCAGGGGACATGCTTGGTTAGTGACATGAACTGTGGGGTGGACCCACAGTATTCAGAGGAAACCCACACAGAGGAGTTGCTGGGAAATTTGAGGTTTTCTTACAAGCCCTTGACTGTGAAGAGTGTCAGTCAGTCAAGTTCCCAGTTTCCCAGTAATCCACCCCTTGAATTACAATAGTAACATGGTGTTCCACTGATCATAAGCCTTAATTATTGCTTTGAAACTGGGTGGAGAGTACACCAAATTCTTCAAAATGCCTAGTGCTGAAAAACAAACAATTCAAATGGGTGTACTCATCTCAAAAAGACACCAAGAAAGAAGAAGCAGACATATGATACATATAGGTGGCGCAGATTCAAGTGGAACGTTGTGGTCAGTTAAAAGAACTCTGCCATGACCCGGAGATGGAAGCGTGTCAGGCGTGTCAGAACCTCCTCCAGAGTGTCGGTGGGGATCAGCATACATAGTCTAACAAGGGGAAGTGCAGAGGATAGTTACTAATAGGTTCTGTGAGTGGGCTGAGCTTGTGAGCAGGTGGTTCTATGATAAGTTTAGATACCTGAGATGGTGTGTTCCATCCTGCTGATTGTATTCACACCCGGGACTGACACACACCCCTGAATCTTCCAACAATCTCCAACTGTAGAGCAGGTCAACATCTACTCCAACCTTCTGGAAAAAAGTAGGAGAAGGTGGAAAGGTGATTCTCTACATTTAAAAGCTTTTTATACACAATATACAAAATACCAAATGTAAATTTACTACACAGTGTTTCAGCCAGCTATTTGACAATAAGGTTAATGACCAACATCTTGTCAACATATTTATTTCCATTATTGTATTCTGTTGGTTATGTCAAATTCAGGAAAACAGACTACTTAGGCATTCATCTTACAACCACTTATCCGGAACAGGGCCTGTCCCAGGCAGCACGGGGCACCAGTCACCCTGTTACATCACATCACATTATTTGAACACAAAGGTCTATGTTTTAGCCCGTAATCAGAAGGTCCACGGTTTGAGCCCTGGTCTCGACAGAATAGTCATGTCTCCTTAACCCCCTGACGTACTCCAGGGATGCCAGATATATGGCCTCACCCTGCACTTGTTTGTGCATGTATAGTTTCAATCTCATCTGTATCTTGTATCTCAAAGGAGAGCGAGATGGGTTATACAAAAATAGCATTCCAATGTACCTGTACTCATACTCATGCAAATTGCAAAAAAACATCATTAATGCCAAAATTTCTGAATCAGACTCAGCCAAATTATCAACCAATCCAAAATATTATACACGGTGATGGGAATCAAAATCACAAAGGAAACCCAACCAGTCAAGATGGAGTCCACGCAGAACAGGACCCTCTGCGAGATTTATCCTCACCTTGGCATGTTCCTCCAACTGTGGGTGGAATTCCAAGCGAGGGAAGACAAATATGCCCCCCTCTGGCAACTGGCAACTCATGCCTGGTAGACTGTTTAGAACCTCCTGAGCTCGCCTTACGTTGTGAACCAGAGTTTCCTGAATGGTCTGGACTTCCTGAGGAGAAAAGGAGATCAGGAGACAAATGATTGGTCATCATGACTTTATAGGCAAGGCAATTTTATTTATACAGCACATTACAGAGATCAACAAATTTCTTTATGTTTCACAAATCAAAGTCAGTGAACCCTACAGTATTGTTTGTGCTGAATTCAAATTTCTAAAGAGAATTTCCCTATAACTCAAGGATTTTGAGTGACACACAAACTTTACGCTATATCTATATTTACAATGTATGTGCATGTTGCAAGTGACTTATCTAAAAGGAGGAAGTGTATGATTTTCCGCTATATTTGGTCTCAGAAGCATCCCTCTTAAGGTTCCAGCAGAGGTCAGCAAGCAGACTGGGACTCCACTTTGCTTGATATCATTTCTCGATATCAGAGAGAGAGCAGAACCCTATCTCAACATGTCCAAACATTTTACTGCCTGCAGACTATGGCAAAACAGATGTACAGTACTTTGCTCCCTTCTGTAAAGTCCTAAAAATTTTCAGAAAATCATTTATCCTAAATTACTCTGAAATATGCCAGTACATTCTTCATAAGGAATTATATACTATCAATATAGCATAAAAATTACATCACTGAAGAACTATGGGTGAGAGCAAAATTCTGAACGCATTAAAAAGTACATAAATGACAGCCCTTAGTTGTTTTGTACTCACATTTTTGTTGACAGGTGTTATGTGAAGTGCGTTTTACAATAGTTATAACAAAATTGGCTGTTTCTCGAAAACATTATGTGATGTGAAAATTTTGAAATTATTTCCATGATCAGCATCACTAAATCTATATGGCACACCAAAAATTATAAAAGAAATGAAAACCTTGACAACCAATGTTATCATACACAGAAAGAATAAAAAAGACAATAAAAGACAGTGTAAACTACAATAAACAATAAAAAGACCATAAAGCAGTCTAAGTAAATGCAGAGGAGAAAAGTGCAGGTTTTAGATTCTTTCTGAAGATGGCTACAGTTGGGGCAGATCTAATACTAAATATTAAAGTAATTTTTCACTTGATTGAAACAACCTTGCCTCCAAAAAAGAGATTTGAAATAGGCATATAACTGCTAAGGGCAGGGGCATCAAAGTCACGTTTTTTCAGGAGAGGTTTCACAACCACAATCTTCTTATGTGTTGGGAAGGTGCCAGAATGTAGTGAGACATTAACAATTTGCAGAATACCCAGTGCCAAAATGCAAAAAAATGTTCTAGGCATCAAGTCGAGTGAACAAGTAGGTGATTTCAAATGAAGCAATTTTTTGCATCTAAATATTAAATATCATCCAAAACCCTAAGAATTTTGACATTAAGAAAATTAAGACAGTCATCAACAGAATAAGTAGTTTCAATAGGAGATATACAAGAAATAGTTCCATGAATAATTCAGTGGTATTTTCATGGATATACATTTTTTGACCAATTTAGATCTAGCCTGTGTGACAGGAGAAACCAAAGCATGGAAGAAAAATACTGAAGTGGTTGGACAGAGCCAGATCAAGAACACTGTTATCCTTACTGACATGAGTGGGTTCAGATACATGTTGTACCAGATCAAACATTTCAAAAGTAGCCATGAGTTCTTTGGTGATGCTGTTGTCAGGATTGTTATTATGAATATGAAAATCACCAGTTAAAATAAAAGAGTTAAAATTAGTAAAGATGATTGTCAGCATTTCTGAGAATTCATTGATGAAATTAGAACAATATTTTGGTAGTCTGTAGATAACAACTAATAAAAGTATTGGTAAGCATTTTATTATGATTCAGAGATTATAAAGAATTAAACTCCCCAAGTGAAATCTGTTTGCATTGATATGTTGTCATGTCCCTCCCGTCTAATCCTCCTGTGTGCCACGCTCCCTCGCTTGCCTCGTGTGGAATCCCTGCGTTCGCCAGCTGTCTTTCGTTACTTGTCCTTAGTCCTGTGTACTTTAGTCTGCGTTCGAGTATGTTTCCCCAGTTCTGTCATTAACGTCATATGGTGCTGCTCCCTACTTGTGTGCCTCCTATTAATAAACCCCGTGTTTCCCCCACCATTTGGACTCCCGGCCCTGCTTCCCTGCTCCGCACGTGACACGTGACATATGTGCCTTTAAATACATTTAAAGCACTCCCTCCTCCCTCCATGTTGGGTTACTTAAAGCCTACTAGCCCGAGAATACTGATAGCTGTTAGCGTTTGCCCCTACCTGTGTGTATTGGCCGTAAGAGGTGTCCCCGGGTTGAGGAGGATGTGCCATGATGTCCAGTGCAACCTGACCTAGCACTGGGGTACAGATGCTTGTGGTAAACAGCCACATGGCAAAAACTATTACAGGAGGGTCAATGTTCACCAGCTCCACATATCCAGCACGGAGGCCACACCTGCAGAGAGGGGTCAGAGGTTATGGCTTGACTGCCTAATTCCTTAACACAGTTGCTTAATTTTCCCTATCCCTCACTTGAAAACCAATAGAGATGGGTAATCCAGGTCCAAAGAATAAAAATGCAGACTAGGAGTGTCTCAGTCACAGAGTGCTCAGCTACTTGGTTGAAACAAAATCCTGGTCTGGATTGTTACTCTTTGGACCTGGATTATCCACCTCTAGAAATTAATAAGCATCTTTTTATTCTACATGAAGTGAGAAACACTAATTTTTATTTTGATGATTATTTGTTAAAGTCATTTGTTGCATGGGATAGTTCATCCATACATCCATTTTCCATAGCCACTTGTCCTATTCAGGGTTGTGCGGGATTTCAGAATAACCTGAAGTATCGGGCCCAGTTATCGACCCCTTAAGACCAAACCCAAGACTTCAGCCTTTAAAATGCATTGAAAAACTGAAATTAAGCGAGAGACTGTCTTGTTCATTATTTAACTAAGAATGCCACACATTTCACTCACTCTCCCATGGAGCCCTTGGAGATGGAGTGGACTGAGGCCATCTGCACAGTTTCAGAGTACCTTGAACCCATTTCAAACAGGACCCTCTTGTAGGAAACAAACTCACTGTTGTCTCCGTGCACAGTGTCCTGATACACCTGCATGCACAGCGGAAAGAGCATGCAAACTTCAGAGGTTAGAGCACATGTAGCATGTTCGGAGGGTACAGCATACATAGGAGTGTAAAAGACACAGTGTGTAACAGAATGCAGCTGAGTAATCTGTAACCACTAAATCTGTAATCTGTAACCTCTAAACTGTAAATAATTGGATGACCTGCTAGACATAACTGAAACATTCAGTTATGTCTAGCAGGTCATCCAGTGATTTACAGTTGAAACCAGATACACTTCAGAAAAAAAGCACAAAAACTTTTTTTTTCTTTACTGTCAAACAGTAAATCAGAGTAAACTTTGTCTGTTTTAGATAAACAAATATTAACATATTTTTGTATTTGTTAAATGTCAGAATAAAGAGAGAGAGAATTTTATTTTTATTACTTTCATCACTCAAAAATGTACATACACTTCCTTAGTACTTGGTAGAATTGCCCTGAAACTGTTTCATTTGGGCCAAACATTTCAGGTATCCTTCCACAAGCTTTCTACAATACTTTGCTGGAATTTTGACCCACTCCTCTTGACAGAACTGCTGTAACTGGATCCGGTTTGTAGGCCTTCTTGCTCGCACTCACCTTTTCAGTGCAGCCCACAAATTTTCTATGGGATTGAGATGAGGGCTTTGTGATGGCCACTCCAATACCTTGACTTTGTTGTCCTTAAGCCACTTTGTAACTAATTTGGAGGTATCCTTGGGGTCATTGTCCATTTGGAAGACCCATTTGCACCCAAGCTTGGAAGCTGATGTCTTCAGATGTTGCTTCAATATATCCACATAATTTTCTTATCGCCTATGCTCGATTTTGACATTTAACAAATGCAAAAAATATGTTCATATTTATTGATCTAAAACAGAAAAAGTTTACTCTGATTTAATGTTTGACAGTGTTTTTTTCTGAAGTGTATGTAAATATCTGGTTTCAACTGTAAATGAACTGATGGTTTCCTAATTACTACAGAAGAATGATCAGCAACAAAGTTACAGATTAATACAACTCATCATGGACTGGATAATGAGTAGATGAAGAATCCAGTAGTCACCTCGTCAACTAAAAGAAAGAGCTCCTCTTCAGCTGCAAACTGAATAACCTCCTCGATTGACTTCCTGGTTTGCACATGACCTTTAAGAAAATACACAAAAAATATTAAGATACATATGGACACTTTATATTAATGCTATATCTATAAGAATCTATGAGTACAGTCGTAACACATTATAATGCATTCATCAAGCATTATCGGCATGGCTATAAATATGTATAAAAAGGTATGACATATTACATTATATCATCTATAATAAAACATACACCATAATGCAGTACAAAGCACCGTTAATTCTTATTCCAACCATTATAATGCATTATGAAGGTATCTATAGTGCATTATATATGAGAGCTTCATATGAACTTATGAAGTATTATAATAAACACTATAATATGAATGTCAACAGAAGATGCTGTAATACTTTATTAATTCTTATACCAACCAGTATAATTCATTATGAAGTTATTTATAATGCATTATAGATAACAGCTTTAAGTGAAGTGTTTCTGATGTTATTTATATCTATGGGTTTGTTGGAGGATAACAGTTACCTCAGAGTTCCTCTTTAGAGAAGTTAATTTTCAGGACTTGGTACAGTATGTAGGTGTGTGTTTACCTGTGGGGTTCCCCGGGTTGATAATGTAGAGTATTTTGGGACTGCAGTGCCCCCTTGAGTCTTGGAGGGCTCTGCGCAGCTCATCTACTTGCAGCACCCAGCCCTGTTCCTCACACAGCTTATAAGGCACCATCACAGCGCCCAGTTCTTCCAGGAGCATGGTGAAGTTTTTGTATATAGGCACTGGTGTTAGAACCCCAGTGTGAGGTGGCCCTTCATTATGAATGAGAATCTTTAAAAGTAGCTGGAAAAGAAGCCACAAAATAACAGTTTAACTGTAATCAGTGAGCTACTGCAGAACATTTCCCTCCATTTCATCTTATACTTCCGGATTACCAGATTGCTTAACTGGTTCCTGTGAAATGGAATGTGTTATTTCATTTAGTCATACTAAGATAGGGGGGTGGTATTTCCCCTCCAAAAAGTTAGGAAGGGCCATTTATTTTGAGCTCACCGCCAGGCCCCTCTGGGAACCTCCACAGATGAAGATATTTTCAGGGGAGGCAGGCGCCCCCTGGTCTCGCCTGGTGATGAATTTAGCCACACTGCACTGCACATTGGGTGCTCCACACGTATCTGTGTATGAACCTTACACACATACACACACAATGCATGAGTAACTACATGCGTCAAAAAAGCGGCACGGATACAGACATATAGGATTGCAGTCGATAATATGGACATATATATGCAGACTTTCAGATGTATGAGCCAGCAGTCAAGTTATTCCTGCCCAAGACAACATATACACCCAGCAGGCATAAACTCACAAACCTGGCCGTAAACACACACACACACACTTACACAAACATTCATACAAATGAGTCAGACATGGAACACGGGCAAACAGACAAATTCACACACACACATGCATAGGCAACTCTAGGCTTTTCTCCCTAGGGAGAGAGTGCAACCAGTCATTCATTACAGGCTACACCAAACTTTATCCAAATAAATAAATTAGTAAAATATATGAAAAAAGATATGAGTAACACAAGCTATATTTTCAAGTGTAACTTTACAATATAGTTAAATTTTATTGAACTTAATATGTTCATATAGGACTTTCATCTGACTGATTGATGGTGCAATTGCACCCCCTGTACCCCGAGTCGAACTGCCTCTGCACACACGCAGCTGTTACCAACGCTCTGCCCATCAAGCTGTGCCAACAGCTCCTGGGCTCGTCGCCTCACGTCCCCAGGCAGGTCATCTGAATGGATGAGCGCCGGGTAAATACAAGCTGCGATTACCTGAGTCAAAGAGACAAGCGGAGTTCTGAACGGACTTGGAGAGAAACAGACAAAAGGGTCCTCAGACAGACATACAACTTCTAGAATCAGAACCAGATTCATTTGAAGGAATTTACTTTGGGCTGTGCAAATCAATCAAGTCAATTATCCATTTTCCATGCCCCCTGTCCTGTGCATGGTCATGGGGGTCTGGAGCCTATCCTGGAACCAACGGCACAAGGCAGGGAATAATCCAGGGTGGGGTGCCAACACAGCGAATGAGACACACACTATTCACACACACTCACACCTGTTTTTGGACTGTCAAGGGAAATCAGAGGAAATCCCATGCTGACAAGGGGAGAATATGTACACTCTACGTACGTAGAGATGGGCCAAAAACTCTAACCCTGGGGCCTGTATCACAAAGCCAGATTTCTTGCTTAAGAGGATAACTTGCCAGATTTAAGGTACCCCAGTTAAGATGGTTTTTAACTTTGTTCACTTACATTTACCCCAGACTACCTTAAATCTGACAAATTATCTAGCTAACCAACAACAAATCTCACTTCATAATACAAGCTCCAGACCTCAAGAGCTGTGAACCGTGCTAGTCTCCATCCCAACCAAGTCAATCAGCATTATAAAATTAAGTAGATAAATCAATGTAATGTGCTTAGTGTAATGAGGCGAAATGAATTACACAAGGACATTCAAAAATGTTTTCTCATTTATTGTCTTTAGGTACAGTGAAGAGGGGACAAGTGTAAGAAATGTAAGGAGCAGTCAGGTTGGCACAGAACCCTAAGCAGTGTGTGAGAGTGTGGGGGACAGGTACCTGTCGCACAAAGGTCACGGGCATCATGCCAGTCTGGTGGGAGTCCCCAGATGAGACATCGATTACATCAATAAAAGGTTTACTCACACCCTGTGGAATCAGATGAGTTAGGTGCAGCGCCGTGATGGTGTGGTCAACTCCAGTATTTCCATTAAAGTTATTCAGTCAAACGCTGAACAAAGTTGTTAGCTTACAGTAAGTTTAAGTTACTGTAAATGAGGTTGGTACACATTAACAGTTGGTGGTGTTATATCATGCATCATACATATTTAACAATTTGCTGTTGAACTTTCTACTAATGTTGGATTAAGATGAGAATAATTGTGTTTTGGCCTGAAAAAATAGCAACGGAAAACTGAATGTGAACCAAAGTAAGGCCTGCACATCAAATTGAAATCACTTGTTGCAGGTAATAGATGTTATTACAGAAAAGATATTGTATTTCTCCCTGAGGACCTGTGCTGGTCCTCTGCTATGAAAATGCTTTAGGTGGGTGTCATTGTCTTAATGATTACACAGCACTTTGTGTTTCTAAATGTGCTTTATAGATAAATTGATGGTAACACTTTACTTAAAGCTGTCATTATATTGTATTACACATACCTTCATAATGCATTATAATGCATTCATAAAGTATTATAAACCTAGCTGTTACTATTTATAAAACGGCATAACACATTATCGTCATGGATATTATGCATTATGGATGCTCTATGAAGGTGTCGTTTATAATGCACTTTAAACAGCTTCATAATTTAGCACAAAGCATCCTTAATTCTTATACTGACCATTATAATGCATTATGAAGGTATTTATAGTGCATTATAGATGAGACATTCATTGAGCATTCATAATCCATGAGAAACATGGCTGTAATGTGTTATACCTTTTTATGAATATTTTTAGCTGTGTTTATACTTTATGAATGTGTTACAATTAATTATAAGAACCGTTATTAGGCTTTTAGGCTTTATGAATATGGGCTTCATAGAAATTGTCACTTGATTTTAAGTATTAATCTACTTATTTTTTCTCTTTATTATGCATTCTTGGATACCTACTACTGTACTGCACTGCACTTTGGTTGACACTTGGTGTTTCTCAATGTGCTTTATAAAGAATTTGACGACCTACCTGCTGCAGCTCAGCTCTGATCTGGGCAGTTCGTCTCTGCAGGTCATACTGTTGCAATGCTCCTATCCCCCAACCACTCAGATTGATTGTACCCGGGTCAGACATGTTCCCTTAAGATCCACCAGCTTCCAGCTCCACATCCAGTACGTGTTTGACACAACCAAAGAAGCTCCAGTTTGTTTATTCATGGCTTGAGGGTGGTGCTCATTGATGAGTGACGTAGTTGGACTCAATCACATTCTGTCCACTATAAGGTTTCTTACATACCAATTAAGAGCTCCATCAACAGAATGAGCTTTTATTAATCTACCTCTCTGTTCTTCCTCGTCATAGTTTCCTGTTTAATTGGATATTTTTCCTGGGACACCATAGAAAATGTAATTTTAATCATTTTTTATGTAAAATTAACTATGACTAATAGGGCTCACAATGGACAAACCATTGCATAACCTTTGAAAAAAAACTTATAACTTTGAAAGACACTTCTGATTTGCCCACTAGTAGGAAGTTCTACCTCCTGTAATGAAAG
Organism: Petrocephalus sullivani; assembly: GCA_026780845.1. NCBI lineage: Eukaryota > Metazoa > Chordata > Actinopteri > Osteoglossiformes > Mormyridae > Petrocephalus > Petrocephalus sullivani. The sequence continues at coordinate 20,648,192 of JAODKM010000001.1, forward strand.
GATTGGCTACTTATGAAGAATAAGGAAGACCAGTAGGATGGAACAGGGAGAGCATTTGAACTCTATTTAATTTGTTTTTGGACTTGGTCTTTTTTTTTTTACCTTTCTGTCTTCAGACTTGTACACTTGAGTGAGTGTTTGCACTTCTTGGCATTACCTCTATTTTCCCCACTATTGAAGCAATCTTTCACTGCATTCTGATCAAGTTTCCTCTTGATGCCCTGCCTAGGCATGGTAACTGCAGTGCCATGAACCTTACATTTCTTGATAGCATTATGTACTCGGGAAACAAGAGCACCAAAAGATTGCCTTCAACCCCCGAGTTTGCCCTTGTTTGGCTACAATCTTGTGTCTAACCTCCTCTGATCTTTCTCTCTTTCTTCTATATTCACTGTAGTGCATAACACAAGTTAAATAAGTGATATTTAAAGTGCAGGCACCTCGCCTCAGGAGTCCTGTGTACATTAACCTCACATTTTACATAGGTTACTGAGGTTAATATATATACATATATATATTCTAGATAGATAGATAGATGTATATGTTTTTATATACAGTGGTGGCCAAAATTATTTAAAAGGTTTCAGTTGTTTTTGTTGAACTGGCCATTAAAATACCCATAAAACAAATGAAATCATTATGCTCTATAAACAATAGAATAGAGCCTTCATAAGGAGAATCACTGTGCTAAGTCCGGACCTCAACCCCAT
>JAODKM010000001.1:20681000-20695126 GCA_026780845.1 Petrocephalus sullivani
GGAGGGGGCAGGGTGGGAGGGAGAGAGAGAGAGAAAGAGAGAGAGAGACTTTGTATTAGCATGGTGTGATGTACAGGCTTCTCCTCCAGATTGCACTTCCTTGCATCACTATAGGCAGCCCTCTTGGTTTGTACATCAGGAAATGCAGAGTTTCAACGGCTACAAACTGCAGATCTCATTAAGATTTAAGATTTCCTTCATTGTCATCTTATCATGCACTTTTGTACGATCAAGGATGAAATGCTGTTCCTCATAAATCAACATAGTAAATAGATAAATTAAAGAAACAACAGACAACACACATACAACCCATATCTATGGTGATTCATGGTGCATTGGGAGGAAGTAGCAGCAAGAAAAATCTTTCGCAGTATCGATCTTAGTGTTTAATGCTCATCTACATATTTAGCCCCCCCATACCTGTCCTCGGTAAACCCATCCAGCTCTTCCTCATCAATATCCAGCTCCATGTCCAGCTCGTTATCCAAAGAGCCACGGCCATAACCACTCAGAACACTGTGGGGAGGTGGGGGAGGGTATAATGAGGCTCTCAAACATCCCAGGGCACTTCAGGCAGCCTCAGCTGCTAAGATCTGGCAGTCGTGACTATTTCTATGTTCCAGATGGAGGCTAATATAGTCAATGCTGTCTAGAGAAGCAACTGTTCTTGCAGCATATCACATATTGCATCAGTATTTGTGCAGCAACTGTTAAATGAATGAAATATGTTCTAGAAACAGGTCTACTCCAAGCTCTCTCGCAGAGACACAGAGTCGTGAAGCAGACAGGCATCGCGATTCAGGATCAGCCAACCTGACAGAGCGGCAGGTGAAAAAGACAATCCGCTTCAGCTTTTTGTTGTAGAAGAAGTAGTTGAAGGACCAGAGGCTGCCTTCCTCTCCAAAGGGGTCCGAGTCCAGGTCTGGGTTGTAGCTGCCGAGAAAGTCAAACCCATTAGCTGAGAACTTGCCCAGTGCAGGACTGCTAACCCATGCAGAAGAGACCACTCAAACAACAAATGACCAAAAAAAAAAAAAAAAAAAAAAAGTCAAAAGTCAAACCCAGTAACATATGACAGCAGGGTGGTTTATGGTTCTAAGAGCTAGCTTTCTGTGCTTGTGATCAGATGGTCGTCGGTTCAAATCCCACGGTTGGCAGAAAGATTCACCTTTGGGGCTTTGAACCAGACGCATAATCCCCAATAGCCATAGGGACTGGGTGACCCTGCTTTCTCACAATTTATATCCCACACACCTGTATATGTCACAGCTCTGAAGGTTGATCTCCTGGTCAATGGCACTCCACAGCTGTGGGCCCAGAGAGTTAAACTCTTCCCCCACAGCAGAGAACAAACTGCCATTCACCGCATTGGTCACCTGGGGGAGCACACAGCACAAGAGTCAATTTGGGCTTTCGTATCATAGGGATGTATCAGGCAGGTCTTCAAAATAAAAAGTAGGTAGCGGTCCAATTCTCCACCACATGACACCAGCACTGGATGCCCTGTAGTGTCTCAATCTGCAAATCCATGAAAATCATCCATGTGCTGTTCACAACGATGTATGATACTGTTCCTCAATTGATGGGTAGCAACTGAGAAGTGGGTCATGGGACTATTTTCATTGGTTCACAGAACGAGCGGTCAAAACAAAAATTTTGAATAAACATTTTCCTAATGTTGGACTTTTGGTTATTAGCAGTGCGTGAAGGCATTGCGCTACTGTGCAATCTATTTATTTGTCAAAAGCCACCCCACCCCAGGAATGTGGCCTTTGAACAAACCTTATCTGTAAACCAACATCTCCACAAACCCCGCCCCCCACCCACCAGTGGTACAGGCCAACTGGGAGGCGGCGCACTGACCCAGTTGAGGCTGGGCTCGCGGCTGAACTCGTGGGCACGCGCCGCACTGAAATCGTAGTCCGGCCGGAAGGATTCATTGAGCGTCCTGATGAGGTAGAAGAGGGTCTTCCGGCAGCACTTGTCGCTCAGTGGGTTCTCGCCATCCTCGCTGCTCTTAGCCAGTCTGTTAACGGAGGCCCAGCGCAGCAAATCGCGGGAGAGGGGAAGGGATGGTGGGCGGGGGATACAGGGGTGTAAAGAGAGAGATAATGAAGGAGGAAAGCAGGAAGTGAGAAAGTGAAATCTGAAAAATCACACACCACCAATATTTCCCTTGGGACACACATCACCTGACTGCCATTGAGGATTTTTATTGGACGGTGTGGCCCAGAGTAAAGTCAGGCACAGTTAAATAAATAAATACAGGGTAAACAGGCAAGTGGAACTTACAGGGGAGGGCTGGTGGCACTGGACTGAGGTGGGGAAAGGGCTTCCAGGACATGTGGCTCCCCCTCCTGGCAGAACTGCTTAAACATATGCTTGTCATCTCCCGCCATCTTGCAGGAGTAGCTCTCAATCCTACAAGGAAAAGAAAGCCAGGTGAAATGGAGACTAAATGAGGGGGGGGGGGGTTGGAATAAAGAGACTCATGGACTCGTCACCCCAAACTTATGAACCCAAGGGCCATCAGGTAAACAAACTGACCCCAAAAGAATACATCTGTAGCTGGTACTGACAGGGTAACATATCCTCTCTGTGAGAATACTCACCACCCTAAATAACACTGCCATCATTCATAACACCAGAAAAACCAGTTTTAAGCACTAGACTGGAATAACTACTTTTGTAACAACCAATATTCCCACCCTCACATTAACTTTATGCTGACACAATGTTCCTCTTATGCATTTCCAGATGACCGATGAGCCTGGGGGGGTGGGGGGGTAGCACACGTTTATTTTGCCCCTTGTGCAGAGTCAGAGTTATGTAAAGGAGGACTTGTCAGAACACAGTCCCTGGCTTAGAGACACTAATTATAGTGGAGAGCAAAGGTCATGTGACTAGAGGGAGTCACATGACCGAGGAACTTGTCCTAGTTTCAGCAGGCGAAGACGGCACTGTGCCAGGGTCTGTTTATTGTATCAAGTTTAACCCCAGATTATTTGTCCACATCTGCGGTTCTGTTTGAGGGCTGTGAGGCTGGACTTGAACCCCAGCTTCAGGCAGTGCTGTGATCTGGGGGAGATTTTAAATCCTGCCAAAGAGGCAGTCGTCCGTAAATAACTCTGGCTGTCAGCTACCGGAGGCTCACTCTGACACTACACCATGTTTCGCCTAGCCAGCCTGTAACCATCACAGGGCACCAATGTCCTGCAAGATGTGATCAAATTCAATGCCTCATCTAAACTAAAGCCTAAATCAAGGCCTATAACCCCCAGTTCAAGGGGCACTGCACACTGGCTGACCCTGTGCTGTGACCCCCCTAAGCTTGCTCTTATTTTTATATGTGTCTTTTGTGTCTCACAGACAGCAAGATGGGGTAGGCGAAAAGAGAATTTCCCCCCAGGGATTAATAAAGTATCACTATTCACTAAAAATCACAGTCTCTCATTTTCTTCCCTCATACATTACAAAACACCATTAATTGGATGTACCTGCTTGTAAGATGATAAGACTAAGCAACATGTCCCTTGCAAAATATCAAGTGACATCTGTGGCATCCTTTTCTCCCCACTCCTGGGTTTACAGGATCTGAACGAAACACTACCCAGCCTGAGGTCTGACTTTCCTGGGCTTACTACATTATCTCCATGCACTGTGAATCTAAAACTGCTACGGTCCACCTAATTATTGCACGGTTTAAAAAAGGATGCTATGCAAACTGTAATGACCGTTCCTGTATTTCAGTGCTTCTCTCCCTGATCTCTGATTTCATATCCTTTTTTCGTTCAATTAGTGACTAGCAGGCGCACAAACCACTACAGAGCCCAGAAGTGGTAACATCAATCCCCAAAACGCTAAGTACAGGAAGTGGATTTTAAGTTTTAGGATCTGTGCATGTGTTCCGGAAAACAAACCAATTGCGGTTATCAAACTCATCACTGCACTGAGGGTGCACATCACTTACTCAAAATACCATGGGTATGGCGTTGCCAAAGGCGTAAACGTAGCCGTGTACAGTTAACAAACGCTGTTTTCCTGTGTGTGTGCAAGTGCATTTATACATGTAGAAGTCTGACGCCTGAGCTTCCTGTCAGCTTCAGAGGATGTTATCGTCACACCTACCTGCCCAGGATGTGCGAATCGCCAGTCTCAACGCACAGCTGAGAGCTCAGGGCCTCGAAGCTGGAATTCTCCAATAGCTTCATCGCTGTGGCAGGGGACAAAAAGTCGCATATAAAAACAAGGCCTATAACGTGTAAAATATCACGGGGTCGAAGTATTCCCTCTGAATATGAATGCACATCCGATTTCTGCAGCCGAAGCAATTTACAGCAACTACGACCTTACTTGTTAACATGCACGTCTTACAAAGTACAAGCGCACGGAGATCGCATCTTTTCCATTTTTAAAAGAGGTGTTCTTGCCATAGCTACAAATACATCTGATGATTTGAGAACCCCTATAATGATTAATGTAATCTGCTTAATGACCATCTGAGGAGGGTAAGGTCAAACAGACGAGCCCCAACCCCGACGCCCATCTCACCCCTCCCCCACACCAAAGTCATTTCCTTGTTTCCTTTAGGACACGGCGAGACTAATCTACAAATCGCAAACGCGAATCTGCAATAGCATCCAAGTAAATGCTGACTAGTCACGTACAAAATGTGAGAGGCCGATGGCACGTACCTCAGGTTCTCTGGTTGCTCAAGCCCCCGGTGCTTTAAGTAAAGAGGACCGAAGTCTCGTCGGGAATAAAACAAAAAGAAAAATCAGCCGATTCTTTGGATGAGCCGTAGAAGATGTTGCTGATGACGATGATGAACAATAATAAAATAATAATAATGTCGTTCCCTTTCGAGGCGTAAAATTAGCTTAGCTACTCTGCTACACCGTCGATGTTAAAAACGAGATTTTATTTTTTACCCCAGCTCAGGAGGGTCGGCAAGTACCTAGCAGGAACAAGAATAGGCAAAGAAGATCAGTACCCTGCGAAGGCGTACGGTCGCGGCTGGCATCGTCTTATACTGCGCCTCGCTTCTTTTATCGAAAAACCGTTTTTCCGGAATAATTGAGACGACGCGAAACCCGACGACGGTCTGAGAGCCTCAGATTCAGACTGTAGCAGCATCCCCCTGTTTGGAAGGTCTATGTACCAGAAAAATAAGAGATCCCCGACAAGATCAGAGTCGCTTTTATTACAGCGACTTGATCTGTTTTGTGCTGGTTTTCGCTCTGTTAAGGTAACGGACTGGACGACTGTTGTTTTTTTTTTTTTTTCGTCTAATGGCGCTGATCGAAGACAGCCGACTAGAAAACACTACTTTGCCCCGCCCCTAGAATGGCTACAATATACATTCCTATTGTCAAATGCCACGCCTATCATTCCTGCGTAGCTAGAAAACAGAGTCTCTGATTGGCTGCATGTAGGGTCTGTTCAAAAATGTCAGTATTCGATAGGTCAACTGAACTGTCGTGTAAGACGCGCGAAAACGCTATTGGCCCAACCCTCGACTTTCTCTAGTTGGGTTTCGGGTGTGGAGAATCTGGAGGACTTGAATGTGTTGCAAATATTAAAACGGCCAAATAAAACAGTACAGAATGAATGTATATTATACGTTGTATCTGTTAATTCATCCGTCCATATTCTATGTCCTCTGCAAGGTCGCGGTTGTCTGGAGCCTCTACCGGAAGTTATGGGTAGGGGCGCTATATAGGGAGGGTTTTGTAAGCGACAGGGGCCCGTCGAGTATTAAAATATAATTTGATTGATCTGGGTTCGGGGTCCAGAATCTCTAGCGGTGTCCCTGGCTATGGGCTCAAGGTAGAGAGTAACCCAGGGTGGAACGCCTATCCATCGAAGTGCACATGTCGTTATAAAAAACAAATAATGATAAAATAAAATGAATATTTGTCTACTGCTCTGCACTATAAATGTAATTTTTGTAAGATTCCAATCGTTTAAATCAATGTTTTAAATCAAAATCGCTGAATTTGCGTATTTCTTGTTCACTTAGAGAGAAGGCGCGAGCCTCATCTCCCACTCCTTTCTCACTGTATGCCACCAATGTAATGTCTGTACGCATCTATATTATATGTCTTCACTTTCCATAGAACAGGCAATGTTTTTCGCGTATATGTATAACAAATTTAGTCTTGCTGATCTGATATAAAACCCCATCGAAAAAGCACGAGGTGAGGCAGCCCGTACTTCTGCCTCACTGAAGGAGGCGCACTTGAGCCCACGGGATTACGCTGGCTAAAAATCAGAAAAGTTTCACTATAGCACTCCTTTTTTGAAAAATATTGTTGTTCTGAAAAAGCCAGTGCCTCACCTGCCACGAACATCATCGCAAGTCACTGATATAGTTAATGATTCAGTTAAAACCATGCCAGCTACATTGCTTCATATTTTATATAATTTATCCTTGTATCCAATGAATGAATGAAAAATAAATAAATAGCCATGATTCTGGGAATCAGAACAATGCATGAGCACGGTCATTTAAATACTGACGCGGGAAACGAGGGAGGTCTGAGAGAAGTGGGAGTGTTTAGAGCTGAACATCGATAGTCCAATAATAAAACCTACCTAATAATATCGAGGTGAGTAACTTTTCCGTAATTCACTGCAAGTGTGTTCCATAAAGAACAGCTACGAGATACGCTACTCTTCGAGCTAAGCCGAAAAAGGCTAGCTAATATTATATGACTGAGGAAAGACTACTTCCTATAGGCAGTCAAAATTGCGGGGGACAATGCCGGATAGTGTGTGTTTAGAAAAAAAAAACAATGTTTTAGCGTATAGATATATATGTTACTGATTTTTATAAAATCAGCTATAAACTAGTGTTTGGATATTTTCAGTATATGATAGAAATATATAAGCGTTCTTACAGTTTTTAGCTAAGAACGATGAGTGACACACACTGGCACAAACTGAAAATGCAAACTTAAAATGATTTTAATAATAAGTACACAAATAAAACTAACATGGTTATTACTTTCTGGTGTTGTTAATCTTGTGCTACTTAATATGCTGTTTAATTTAGCTTGCACTAAATAAATTAATAGTCTGGCCTAAACAAGGAATAACTGGTTTTACAAACTTACATCCCTAAAAGTCCCCGAATGTTCGCTGGCCGTCCCACGAACACCCCATGAGAACGTCTAAAAAACTTACCACGAACGTTCCCTAAAAGTCCCCGAATGTTCATTGGACGTCCCATGGAACATCCTAATGACGTTTAAAGGACTCCAAAAAAACGTCTAGGGGACCTTCGAGAAGTTTATTTTGTTAACCGAGAAGTCTGCACACAGGAGAGAGTTGGCAACCCTGCATGCATCCATTAGATTTTTCACTAACGGTATTTTTTTACATAAAACGCAAAATTCTACGACGCAGATCAAGAGCGGTCAAAAGAATCGTGGATGGAAAGGAAAAACAATAATTCCACATTCCCGCCGAGGATGAGTGGATGAATGATAATATTTTAATGTTTTTTATTTATAAAATATATATTCTGTACACTGGAAACCATACAAATACTCAAGAATAAACGTGATCTTTCTAGATGTAGTAAATGCATTTCGTAGAACATGTTTTCACTGCGATTTAAATTTGAATCGATTCTAAGCCCTCTGACGAAAGAAGGATTCTGTGGAGGCAGGAAATTGAAGAAAAAAAATCCCGTTGTTACATCCACTTCTTCACAACCCGATGACTGTACGGTTCTGTTCAGGTGGTTTTATCAGCACTGAGTGACGGACGTTTTCGGATCTTTGCTGCGAGGTATGCAGTTTCACCAAGGACAATAAGGGGGCGTAGTTGTTTCCTGTTCTACCAAGTCAACGATGAAACTAAACCGAAAGGGAATGAAACAACACACTTGATGCGCAGATAAACAACGGTCCCAGCGGGCAACGGACAGGACTGGGCCGCACCGGCAGCGAGACAGGAACTCGGCGATTGCCGATTTAAGACATTTCCCTCCCCCGCCTGAAAGGGGCCAGCGAAATGGCGCTGAGCTCCGGCGGGTGGGCTCCCACGCCTCCGCCGGCCCCGTCTCCTTCCCTATCTGGGTTCGGGAGTTCTCGGGCCGGCTGCAGCACCGTGCTGATGTCGGTCCGGGTTTCGGTGTGCCACTCCGGGATCCGGCCGCTGTGTTTGCCGGGGGCAGGGGACGATCCTCTCCGTCTACAACTGAGCATGATGCCGGGCAGGGCAGGGGAGTTCCGCCTAGCACTGCGGGACGCCAGTGACACTGGGACCGGGCGCAGCGTGGTAAGACTGGAGAGAGGACGGGAAGTGGCGCGGCGTTCGGACCGCAATAATGTACCCGATCAGTGTTCGGAGAATGGAATCGGTGTGATTGTGACGATGACTCGGTCAAGCGCGGATACGGGAAAAAAAAAGTTATAGGTCACGTGTTGTTGTTATTATTAGCCAACGCAGTTACCAGGGTTAACATTTCGAGGGCTAAAATGCGAACCAACGAGGTGAGCGTTTAACCAGGTTTTTGTTTATGCTAATATTATTTATTATTTGGTGCCAGTGGACAGTATGTCATTTCCCCAGATGTGCACACGGTAGCTGGACACATTGTTTTGAACTGTGATGACTCATTAGGACCACTCAGCCTTGTTTCAGTTATTATTATTATTGTTTTATTATTATTATTGTTTAAACTTAAAGACAGACATTAAGTGCACTTAGAGAAAACACGATTGTTTATCAGAATTTGTAAAATGGAATAGAGGCTTTTAAATAATAGATCGCTGCCGGACATGCATAGAGATTTTGACGTCACGACTGACGTCTAGATGATACATAATAAAATATATTTATAAATATATAGTTTTCCATAAATGTTTTCTCCGGAAATGTATGTAATAGCTTTACAGAAAGGCCAGTGGCATTTCGCAACCAGTTTGTGGATGTGAATGTTAAATGGTGTGTTAAATGGGGCACTTGACCAGCATGTCTTCAAAATAATTTACGTTGTATCTACGAGAAAGTTTAAAGCAGTGAATTCGTAGCTTTGGATAAAACGGTCACTATTGTTAATAATTATACAATGACTTTTAAAGTAATTGAATGTACAGCTAGTCGAACAGATTATAATACGATATATATGGCATGCTAATTATATTCTTAAATATTTTCGTTTATACTGCCACGCCTATTAACGTTTTAGTACATTTTGCAATATTTTTCGGTTTCTGGCTAAATCATTTAAAAACATACGTCCGCATCTGGAATTTGACACTCGAATTGCGGACGTAGCAAATTATATATGATATTGTGTTTCTTAATTCATATGCGCCATTATATGTTAATTGTGATACCATCAGGTATTGAAGACAAGGATAAATGACATGCTGAAGGTGTCATTATGACAACTAGATATGTTATTTCACTTGTGTTTCTGGTACAGAACTGCTGCAGTTCAGCTTTCAGCGATGGGGTATATATTCCCCTGAGCATATAAGACACTGTTTGTTCTTCAAGTTGATTATGTTTTTTATTATAGCTATAGTCACCTGAAACATGTAGTTTAGTAGAGCACCTTATGAGGAATAGAAATGACAGTTAGTTTGTAGCAAGGTTGTTGTTTTTTTATTGGGTGGCATGGTGGCTCAGTGGCTCAGTAGGCTGTATTGTAGCCTTGTATCTTTAGGGTTGTGGAATATGTCTCCAGCCTGGGTTCTGAGTGTAGAGTTTGCATGTTTCCCCTTTGTCTGTTGCTTTGTACAATCCCAAACCTTCCAGCTTAGATGAACGAGCATCTGCCAATGCTCACATGCTGACATTATGTGTACTGTGATAATTTGTCCTGTCCTGGGTTTTTCTCCTGCCTTGGTGTTTATCGTCAACACTGGATTTGTCTGCCTTCTCCCCCAATTCCCGCCTCAGTCCATTGCAGAGTTCGACCTGCGCTGCGTGAGGTACGAGGTCAAGTCTCCTCGCTGTCATGAGCTCTGCCTGGCCACGCCCCCCCACGACCGCATTAGCTTCAACTTCCGCTGTGAGAAGGAAGCACAAGAGTGGGCCACTGTGGTGATGTCATCCCTCCGGGAGGCACACAGAGGTCTGTACTCTTGTGTGAGGCCCTTTGCCCCAGTTGCTTATGCTGTAATTGGATAAGCTAAACAATATAACTAAAACTGATATAAGTACAAAATACTGTTGATTATTATAACAACATGAAAAATATGGATAAAATATTTACATTTCAGTGGCAGTCTCTCAGCCAGCAGAAGAACAGCAGCTCCAGCTGGAACCTCTCAAATCTAAGACTCTGGTGTCACTACCTAGGACAGGTCAGGACTTGGTCTATGGCCCCTTTAGCCCGCCACTTCTTCCTGATGCATTCTGCGTGACTTAATCAGGAAAGGCGTCAACATGATTTGATCACAAATTTTGCCCATTTTTACTAAAGTAAAATTTTAAATTATACATGTCAGTAATAACTTGCAGTGTTTCTGTAGATGAATGTATTTAGTATAGCTTGATGTTTCTTGAATTGTTTTGGCATTCAAAATACTCAAAGTACTGAGAATCACAACTGAAGTTAGTACTGAAATTAGCACGATCTTTCAAATCAAATCACTGTTTGCCACATCACTTGACACTTGGTGCTGGTGAGTGAAGCACTTCTCTGTCACAACAGAGCCTAACACACAGTGCAATTGGAAAAGTACAAAACAACAAAAATACAACACAGTAACAATAATGAATGCAAAACTAATGGAGAGTAGTACTGTACAATGGAGCGTAATACAATGGAGAGTAATACTGTAATAGGCAGCGAATGGGTTGATTGACCAGAGTTTGACATTATGATGGTCTGGTGAAGGTCTTGGAACTTGTTGGTAATAGACCTAACACTGCAGTAGCACCAGACTAATTTTTTATGTACTGTATATATGAATAGGGTTTTACATTTACATATCACACTGGACCTGGTCCAGTCAGTTATTCCCTGCGAAGCCCTGTTACTATATCTGTCTTTGGCCTTTTTCTTTGGGCTGATTGTTGTTTATTGAAATTTGAGATCTCCCTGTCCTTCCCCCTCCCTCTCTCCCTCCACCCCCACTCGCCTCCCAATCACCCTATCAATCCCCCCTCCCTCCTTTCCCCTTTGCTCTGCAGAAGACCTGTGTCTGGAATTATCGCAGGCCATCGAAGCTGGTGACACCCAGGGTGCCGTGCAGTGTGCCTCCACCTTGGCTCACCAGCAGGTGGCACTCAAGATCCAGCTGTCTGAGAAGAGCTACACCGACGCTGAAATTAAGTGAGGAGGAAGACCACAAAAAAAGCAGGAGTTCATAGTTTATGAGATGACTCAAACATATAGTGGGGGATTTACTATGTTGGTGCCAGAGAATTAGGACAAAAAGTCAGGATTATGGGAAGAATGCCAGTAACAGGGGTTTAAGCTTGAAGGACCTGGTTATTTAAAAAAGCGGCAGAGAGAGTGGTGGTGGAGATGGGGTGTGGTCTACAGAGTGCTGACATGTGATTTGTGCTTCGGCTCATGACTCATTTGTCTCCGTGGTAGCCTGGCTGTCGTGGTGGAGGATGCCTCCTCATCCTGTTGTGTCACGGTGAAAGTCTCGCCCCAAATGACCATCGCATCCCTGAAACAGCAGGTCAGGGCAGAGGGCCATCGTGCTGCTCGCTTCATACCTCGCCGCTGCTGGGTGGAGCGCGGGATTGGCTGTGCCTAAATGATGTATCCGTGGCGTGCCTGCCGCTTGCTCTTTCTGCCCCGACCCCCACGTCGATGCCCCCGTGCCCTCTCTCAGACCCGCATCTCCCTCCTCCAGGTCTTCCTCGACTATGGCTTCCACCCACGGGTGCAGCGCTGGGTGATGGGCCAGTGTCTGTGCACGGACCCACGCTCGCTGGCCTCCTACGGTGTGCGCCGTGATGGCGACACTGCCTTCCTGTACCTCCTGTCAGCACGCCAGGCCCGCCTGACACGCCAGCTATGCCAGCAGGACCAGGAGAGCGCCCTGCTGGCGTCGGCACCTCCTGGAAATGGGCCCGTCTCGCAAGACTGGAGGCCCTACAGCACGCTGCCCTCCAGGCTGTCCCATGGGGGTGCTGGTGAGACCCCAGCACTAGTCGAATAGCAATAGATAATTTATCACTTTCACTTTTTCTTTCATGTCAAGCATAGTGACATTTGGCAAGATTAATGCAGCAATGTTGCTGTAGAAAACAGAAGATAATTTTGCCGCTATTGATGTGTCGAATATGCCATGATTCAGCATGATGTGAGCTGCTGGTGGCTGATTTCTGATTGGTTGTCCAGGCAGTGCTGTGAGTGGGGTAGAGAAACTTGGCATTGGTGAAATCCGAGAACTCATCAACCTAGAGATGCCTCAGTTGAATGAAGCTTTGGGCTCTGGTGCACAGGTAATCAAATTTAACCTGTAATATGTAGGTGTTGCCTTCTATTTGTATACAGTCATTTACACTGTAACACGTAGTTTTTATCTGCTGTCTCTATTTGGTCATATACACCGTAACGTGCAGGTATTACCTGCCATCTGTATATTATCAGAAACAGTAAAATACAGGTATTGCCTGCTGTCTTTATACAATCAGAAACACTAGCATACAGGCATTATCTGGTATCTCTATACAGTTAGGCACACAGTAACACCCAGGTAATACCCATTGTCTGAATACAGTCAAAAACAGGCACATGAAGAGACGGAGGGCTGGGGGTGCCTGAGAATCTGCCCCTTTTGCCTGAACTATTTAAAGGACCGCCCTTTAAAAGATCTGAGCATTCCTTTAACATACATGTCAAAAGCTTTGAGTACGTCGCCCTAACCCTCAAAAAGTCTCAGCATGGTACTGGTCAGAAACACTGTAACATACAGCTATTACCCTCTGTCTGTGTACAGTCAGCTGTGCGGATATTACCTGCTGTCTGCATGCTGTTATATACACTGTAACATACAGCTATTACCCTCTGTCTGTGTACAGTCAGCTGTGCGGATATTACCTGCTGTCTGCATGCTGTTATATACACTGTAACATACAGCTATTACCCTCTGTCTGTGTACAGTCAGCTGTGTGGATATTACCTGCTGTCTGCATGCTGTTATATACACTGTAACATACAGCTATTACCCTCTGTCTGTGTACAGTCAGCTGTGTGGATATTACCTGCTGTCTGCATGCTGTTATATACACTGTAACATACAGCTATTACCCTCTGTCTGTGTACAGTCAGCTGTGTGGATATTACCTGCTGTCTGCATGCTGTTATATACACTGTAACATACAGGTACTGCTCTCTGTATAGAGTCTAGCATGCTGTATTTGCCCACTGTTTGCACTAAACTTGCTTCCTCCACCACAGCAAGGTTGGTCCTGCCCCTCCTGTACCTTCATCAACAAGCCCACACGGCCCGGTTGTGAGATCTGCAGTGCGGACCGGCCCGAGGGATATACAGTGCCCGGTGGGTACCAGCCAGACCCGCTAGAGCTGCGACGAATCGAGAAGGAGAAGGAGGCTGTCCGGCAGTACCAACAGGTAAGCCTGGGGTGTCTGTCCACTGCTATCAGGAAGACTGCCAATAAAACATGAGCACATTAGCCATGCTAGAGAATGAAGAGATAGAGCTCAATCCAAGGGAGATGAATGAAGGTGAAGAGGAACAAGGGAAGGAAGTATGGAGGCAGCATATGCCTCAGTGGTTAGTGATCTGTGCCCCTGTCCAGAAGGTCATGGATACAAATCCCTTGCCAACTGAGTAGTCATATCACTGTTGGGCCCTTGAGCAAAGCCCTTAACCCCTAGTGCTCTCGCACCTCAATCAAACAGGAGCATCTACTGAATTGATAAAAATGTAGAAAGTATATTTATGGCAAACAGACCAGTCTTAAAACCATCGAACCGTGTTGGTTTGGTCCAGGCATCCGGGTCTTTGTGAGTAATTATCCTAATTGATAGCATTCTTTGTCATTTAAACCTACTGTCACTGCAGTCACAGCCGAGTGGGATAGTGGCCCTGTCCCTGGGGAGGGGGGGGGGACGGGGGGGGGGGGGGAAAGCCAGGGACGAGAGGGGGCGGTGGGGGGGAAAGGGAGTCATG
>JAODKM010000001.1:20700406-20729734 GCA_026780845.1 Petrocephalus sullivani
CTGGTGGGGCCTGGCCCACCAAATCCCGAGGTTGTCCCCCCCTCCCCTGATTTTATTTTTTTTTTTTATTTTGGGGCCCCCCCCCCCCCCCAACATTTTCCTGGCCCACCCTGTTACTGAGAGCTGGAGCCGGGCCTGCTTGTCATATTAGTTGTTATTTATTTCTATAACAACAGATAGTATTAAACTTACAAACCAAAATCTAATTATTTCCGTGGCTTTTAGAGGGCCCCCATCCACGCATGGCCCTGGTTAGTCAGGTGCTCCATTACCTGTGGGCTGACGCCTCTGCTCACTGGCTCCATTGATTACCTCTATGGTTACAGTGATTAAGAGGTAAGGTTTAGCAAAATGCTACAAGATTGCGGAAGCAGGGCTGGCCTTGTTCTGATTGGTCACACAGAGCTTAATTGGCCTTACATTGGCCTTTCGTAGTGCCAGAATCGATTGTTACGGGTGGACGTTTCCTTTAGCTTCCTCTGGTAATCCCGCCCCTAATCATTTCAGAATGGTAGTAATAATAATAGACAGTTGAATACTGTGTCTAACTTGTTTAAGCATATATTGTTTGTGACTGGGTGGGATGACTTGGACAGAGAGCTCAAGAAAATATGTTTCAAGGAAAACGGTGTTCTCGTCATTCAGTAGCGACCGACTCCCATACCATTGCCTTTACGTCAAATTAACCCAATGAAATCATTGAAGATAAGTGGTTCGCCTACTTGTCTAAACCCCGCCTACTTTTAAGGAAATTATTTTAATTTTATTCTTTTATTCGCTCTAAAACCTAATGATAAATGATGACAGACATGTACTTCATTAAGTAAAAATTTATAGTTTAGAACACTGGGTGGATGTTTCAGAAAAATGTAACATAAATTCTTACATCCAAAAATGTTTGTGGCAGCTTATAATAAGAAGGAATATAATGCTTAATTAGCATCCCATCCAGGGTATCCACTGCCGTGTGATTTTTGTGTCCTTGTTAATGCAACCCTGCATCGGACATCATATGTAGGGTTGCCACCTGTCCCGGTTTTCCTGGGGTTCCCCTTATTTTGAGCAATCGAATTGAAAATCGATATTCCTTCCCGGGACACGAGCTGTCCCTTTTTGTGAGATTATATATATATATAATTAAGAATTTCGTAGTTTCAAGTAAATCCTCAGTTAGCTTCCTTCTACTGTTATTCTTTTTTCTTCTTGTTTGTTTATACATCCAATCCTGTGTCAATAAAATAGGATAAAACAGCGACGATTTGCCACGCCTATACTTTTATTTGATTGGTAGGAGAAATACTAACGCTTACCTTATTGGCTAGCAACCTCCCCGGCAGTCTGTCTGCTGCGCGCAACCGCAGCCACGACTCCACCGTTACTTAAATTGCTGCGTAGAGGTAGCGTTAAAAAATAGGGAGTCTTGTAATATTAGTATATTTAGTAGTATAATACGGCATATAATATAGTATAAGTATAAAATGCCTTAACCCCAGCCCCCGAAAAGAAAAAAATCGTGAGTGTCCGGTTTTTTCGCAAATCAAAGGTGGCAATCCTAATCATGTGTAATCATTTATTAAATGAAATTGCGTTTTTACGGTAAATATTTATAATAAAAAACAGTTACGCAGTTAAACTCCAGTAAAGTGTAGTAAATATTGCTGTGTTTATTACAATATTTGCCATTTTATTTAGTCACGCGAGCCTCTTCAGCGACACCATGTGTTTCTCTTTGTTATGTCAACAAAGGAAGTGGAATGATCATTATATAGTTCCATCCATGGGTAGCACTGTAAAACATTAACTTCAGCTTCACCTTAAGATGTAGCGGGATCTCACTCAGGGTGACAGTGTCACCTGGTGGAGCAAACCTTCCGCTGCCTGCGCTCTTCACGCTAAACAACAGGAAGTTGCGGAGGGCCTTTACTGGGAACTACCGGCAAGTCCAGTGCACGGCAGACGTAGCATTCAATGGAGAGGGAAAACCTCTAAATTTAAAATCCTTTAAATGTGTGCAAAAGAAACAAGGAGGGGAAGAGATAAAAGACAAGCATAGGAAAGCTTCGATCAGTCCTGGATTGAATCAGTGCAAAGCGGCGCCGATCTGAACAGGTGGACCTTGCAGAAGCGTAAGTAGCCTACATTATCAGATAGTTACAAGTATCGTTTATTCTTTTCAAGCTACGATAAAATATAAACATTTACTGATACGCTCATTTAGTTACCGATCATTGGAGTCGGTAACATATCTGATTAATGCTGAAAGCTCTAACTTAATTTACTGTGCTTCATGCAAGAGCACCATGATTATCTGGGCAACAGATACATGGATGTACGGTCTGGACGCGTCCTGGAAGTAACTTCATTCATTGGTGCAACTGGTGCAAATGCAGATCCAGGCAAGCGCTGCTAGCATTACATGTGTACTTATGCAGGCTGCACGCGAAGCCCGGAAAGGTAGCAGTCAGCTGAACCGGTCCAATGACTTGTGTAAAGTCCATTACCTGTACCAAGTCGTGTACGAGTATGCGCATTATCATTGTACCCTGCGAACGCGATCGCACGTACAGTGATGCATCACCTCCGTCCTGCAGGATGACCGAGATGACAGGGAAGTTTGAATTCGCCATCGATCGCGGCGGCACCTTCACCGATGTCTTCGCCCGTTGTCCTGACGGGCGTGAGAGGGTCCTCAAGCTGCTGTCACACGACCCCCAGAACTACCATGACGCGCCCACCGAGGGAATCCGGAGAATCCTTGAGGAGGTGAGATAAAGAAATGTATCTTATGTATTATGGGATCAGACATAACTGCAAGCTCTATGAGGCGCTGTAGATGGAAATCTCTCATATAGAAATAAATGCGCTGTGTAAAATGAGTCAGTGCAGGGCCGGCCCGCCCTATAGGCTACATAGGCGATTAATTAGGGCGCCATTTGATTAGGGGGCACGAAAGAACGAGTGAAAAAATCAAAAGATACACTGTGGTTGCATTGCGTGACATAACGGCACAGTTGAAACCGCGACTTCGGGTGTTTCTCAGTACTTGCGTTATCGCGTACTAGTTTTACGTCATCTTCCTTTGCCGAAGACCAGTTCCAATCTTAAGACCACATGTACAGAGGACGGGTGTTCCAAATTCGTTTTTGCGAGGCAGGTTAGGAAGACCACAAGTAAGATCTTTGCAGTCTTGGTATTTGAAATACGCCCATTTATTGATAGGATAAGAGTCCACAGCGTCCATTAAACGTCAGAATAATGCGTAATTCCTCAGTCCAAAACTACTAAGAAAATTGTTAAAAGAATCTGGGGCGCCGGGAAAATAACGCAGAAGAAGAGAGAAAAATAAACAATACAGTATCATGTAGTAATTTGTTATTGGGGCTAGTTAGTTGGATTCTTGTAAATGCATTTCTATACTTCATTACTCTTCTTGTAAAACAGACACCAGCTAGCGAGGTGTCAGTGAGTTGTTTTCTTAGACTCTTAACATTTTTCAATATAAGGCCAAGGTTGCCAACTGTCAGGCATCAGGCGTGAAATCTTACGGCAAATCAATATTATTCCATTATAAATCTAGAAATTAGCTACGTCAAAAGCATTGGGGTAGTTTGCAAACCCTACAGACTATTTACAAGGTACAACTGTTACATACACATAAATGTGTGTGCAGATTTGTCTCCAAATGAAAATCTCTCCAGCCAGTTGACCAAAGCCCCAAGCCAGGATAATCCCTCTGCTTTTAATATGCATAATTTTTAATAAAATGGCAACATGTTGTTATTCAACAGGTTTTTCTTTTTTGGTTGTGTTTGAGGCACAGCAGAATTTTGCCTGGGGTGCCAGAACACCCAGAGCCAACCTTGAGACAGTGTAATGTTTGTCAAGGTCCAAAAGCAGCAGAGAAATCCATCAGGTTAATTAGACCTGACAGATAGCAAGCCAGGGTTAGGCCACTACAAATCAGTAACTTGAAGGAAGAGATTGGAGGTCACGTTAACCAAGTATGTCAGTAAGTAAAATATTTTGGTGTTTTTGTTTGCGTTACATTAACCCTTGGCACACCCACTCCTTCAGGAGACTGGACAGGCTTTTCCCAGGGAGCAGCCATTGGACACCTCTCTGATTGGATGGATTAGGATGGGCACCACCGTAGCAACCAATGCACTGCTGGAACGGCAAGGCGAGAGAACTGCCCTGCTGGTCACACAGGGGTTCAAAGACCTGCTGCACATCGGCACCCAGGCGAGGCCGAACCTCTTTGATTTGGTGAGCATTTGGAGTGTGACTTTGAATCCGATTCTCATGAGAGGTATCCGACCCGATCGCCCCATTAGGGTGACTGTCCCCAGTGGCTCCATCTATCACCTTTCCCAGAATGTGGCAGTTTTGAGCCACTATGTGCCAACTCTGCTGGTAACCACTGGAAACCTGAACAATGGAATGATGCAACTCCAAAGGTTGACAATTATAACTTACCAAATGCATAGTCTAGGGGTATGGGGGTGCTTCCCAAAAACATCACTCAGTGTCTTGTGGTGTCAGATCACGCAGGTCACGCAGTACCAGGAGCACTAAGTTGCATCACTACTGTTGTTGAAAGTCTCCAAGGAGCTTGAAGGACCTGCAGGCTTGTGTGAAAGTTGATGAAATAAAACATTGCTTTTACTTGCCATTCAAACAAGTACAGTTGAAATCTTCAGTTTTCACATGGAGCTTTTCAGGGGGATAAGGACCTTGCTCACGGGCTTGGATTTGAACTAGTGACCTTTCAATCATAGGCACAGGGGTCTAATCCACTGACCCACATCATCCATCAGTGCGGAGGAATAACATTGCATACAAAGGACCTGCCAGCTGGGGGAGTCCTTAGACTGACTTCACAGCCAGGCATGAAAGTGTGTGGAGGTTGGTCATCCCTTCCCCTAGCTCCATGTTTTTCAGTATTGTCACCTCTTGACCCTGTCTGGTTCATCTTCAAGATAATTGTAACACCTCAGCTAGTTAGGTCACTGTTCCTGTAAACAGAAGGTTTCCGATTCAAATCCTATCTTCAGCAGATTAGTCGTATGTCTGTTGCCCCCTTGAGCAAGGCCTTTAGCTCCCTGAGAAATGCTCCAGGGGTGCTGGATGGAATAACTCTGCACTTGTACCACTTGTACTTGTACGCGTTCATAAGAGCAAAATGGGACATGCAAGAGACAAATTCCAATGTGCACGTACATATGGCAAATAGAATGAAAGAAAATCAAATGAAGCTATCATTTGATTTCTTAAACCTCCTTACAATTTACGATGTTACATGCATGTGTTTCCTGCAGGAGGTGTCCATCCCAGATGTCTTGTATGAGGAGGTCATCGAGGTGGAAGAGAGGGTGGTCCTGAAACAGGAGCGTGGCAGGGTACCAGGGAGAGAGCCGGTGAAGGAGGTGACAGGTGTGATTTTATGTCTCATGATGCCTCCAGCACTCATGAGCGTGCACACACACACACACACACACACACACACACACACACAAAACACTCCTTACCACTATCCCAGCTAGTCAGAGCTTTCCTACATACATTATATTGCCAAAATTATTGGGATGCCTGCCTTTACACACACAAAACTTTAATGACATCCCATTCTTAATACATAGGCTTTAATGTATATCTATTTAATATAGAGGTGGCCCACCCTTTTCAGCTATAACAGCTTCAACTCTTCTGAGAAGGCTGTTGGAACAGGAATGAGTCATCCCCAAACTGTTCCCACAAAGTTGGGAGCAAGAAATTGTCTAAAATGGCTTAGTATGCTGAACGCATACTAAGATTTCCTTTCACTGGAGCTAAGGGACCAAGCCCAATCCCCAAAAAACAACCCCACACCATAATCCCCTCTCCACCAAACTTTACACTTGGCACAATGCAGTCAGGCAAGTACCGTTCTCCTGGCAACTGCCAAACCCAGACTCGTCCATCAGACTGCCAGACAGAGAAGCATGATTTGTCACTCCAGAGGACACGTCTCCATTGCTCTAGAGTCCAGTAGCGATGTGCTTTACACCACTGCATCCAACACTTTGTATTGCACTTGGTGATGTAAGGCTTGGATGCAGCTGCTTAGCCATAGAAACCCATTCTATGAAGCTCTCTATGCACTGTTCTTGAGCTAATATGAAGGCCACGCAAAGTTTGGAGGTCTGTAGCTATTGACTCACACTGTGCACCTCAGTATGCGCTGTCCCCACTCTGTGATTTTACATGGCCTACCATTTTGTGGCTGAGTTGCTGTTGCTCCCAATTGCTTCCACTTTGTTATAATACCACTAACAGTTGACCGTGGAATATTTAGTAGCGAGGAAATTTACTGTACAGGTGGCATCCTATCACGGTACCACTCTTGAATTCACTGAACTCCTCAGAGTGACCCATTCTTTCACAAATGTTTATAGAAACAGTATGCTTAGATGCTTGATTTTATACACCTGTGGCCATAGAAGTGATTGGAACACCTGAATTAAATTATTTGAGGGGGTGTCCCAATACTCTTGGCAATATAGCGTATATTTACACTTTGTGTACGAAATCTCTAACACACTGACTCATATTGTTATTGTTATTGACGTAGGAGTTAATATGCATTATAATGGGGCAGTGAATCCCTATTTTTATTCAACTAGTTGGTAGTATGTGTGTGGTCATAAGAAATTAATCGATACCCTTCTGACCAATCAGATTTGAGAATTGAACAACACCATGGTATCCGTCGTATAAATTTACGTTGCATGCTGGGTGTCTGAATTCAGCGGCTGAGTCCTACCCAGGACGCAGCCTCCGTACACTGCGTCACCCAAATGCTGCCAAGCGCGCGAAGGCCGGAAGAGAGTGGCTGTGAAATTGGACAGTCTAGCCTTCAGATCCAGACCGAACGGCAGCCAATCATGTCGTACCCTGAGTGAGAAGCAATGTGATTGGCTAAAAGTTGCTACAGCAGTCACAGTACATAAGCCCAGTGTCAAGCGGGGAGTTTATTTTTGTAACTATTATTTTTTATTTCAATATATTTTACCAATTTAATAATAATACATAATATTAAATATTTATTTTTTTTATCATATTTTTGTCTTTTTATGATAAACTTACTTTAATAAAAAAATATTAGTGTACTGGGCGATTTCTTCAAAAAAATATTTCTGCACAATTATCAAAAGCTGTACATCACACGCACTTTAAGCTTTTAAGATTTGTACCACTACATTTAAATGTGTATTCTGCCACTACTGCCTTTCTATAAAGAATCCCAAGATTCATCACGACTTTGCCTTGCAATGCATCTTGGGATATGGCGGGCTGCAAAGGATACACCTGACCCATCCTTAAAAAACAGGAGAAAAGTAGGATGCGTTTGTAGGCTGAATTTGGAGGAGCCGGCGAATTCGGACAGCCTCGTCGCGGCGCTGTGACGTAATCGGTCTACAAATGTGCCCTTGGTAGGACGTGGCCCCCGAATTTGAACACAGCCATAATTTACCTCTGGCTAAGTGCCCACTTGTGCTGAATACTTCCTAACCTCACATCCTGCCCCCTGCACCTCACCAGGCAGCACGGGGGAGGTCCTGGAGGTGTGGGGGGAGCCTGACCTGCAGCAGGTGGAGCGTGACTTGCAGGCAGTCCTGTCTCGTGGGATCACCAGCCTGGCTGTGCTACTGCTGCACTCCTACACGTCAGTACTGCATAACACAGTGGCGGCTGTGGACGACGTAGCAGGGTAGGGAACAGCGTAACCCAGCACTGACAGCATGCGCCCTCCTTCCAGGTGGTCCGCTCACGAGCAGGCTGTGGGCTCCCTGGCACGCAAGCTGGGTTTCACTCAGGTGTCCTTGTCCAGCGAGGTCATGCCTATGGTGAGGGCCGTACCCCGGGGGTACACCGTCTGTGCCGACGCCTACCTGACCCCCAAGATCCGGCAGTACCTGAAGGGCTTCATCTCTGGGTTCAGGGACGGGTTGAAGGTCAGCAGGGACTGTGTGTGTCTCAGTGTGCCTGCATGTGCTTGTGCAAGTTGAATGCACGGATATCTTGCCGTGTACATTTGTGTGTTTGATTTTAGGGCGATATTTCGATTATATCCCACATTCGCAATACTTACTAGGGCTTCAGATGACAGGGGAAACATCTGTCTGGACGCCAGCTTTTTGGTGCTATACGGACGATTACTTTCGCCGGCAATTTGGTGGGCAGATTAGTTGAGTGTATAAAATATTAATGATATGTGTATTGTGATGCCCAAAAGTTAGTGACCTGTATAAATTCTGTCTTTATGTTTAATAAACGTGTCTGACTTTAAACTGCAAACGGCACTATTCCACAAACATCTTTTTACCTTATCTCCACTTTCAAAAGATGTTATGGCTGTTGAACTGTCACATTGGTGGTGTGGCAGTACTCTTTGCAGTTTAAAGTCTGTTTATTAAGTATAAGGAGATGCCGAATTTATACTGATGAACTGATATGCTGAACTTTTGGGCATCATAATATGCCTCATTAGTATTTTAGGTACACTACTAATCTGCTGACCAAACTTGGCATTAGTAAATGTCCATATAGTGGTGAAAAGATGGCATCCGGCCAAATGTTTTGCCCATCATCTGAATCCCTGGTGATTATTGTGCATGCGGGATGTAATATGACATCACCCAGCTCTACTTGATTGCATATATAGTCCCATCAGAACGGGATTGGTTTTACCTAGGGAGGTTTGGTATGTAGTATGTAAAGTGATTTGACTGAACGATAAGAAACTTGTGTAATTTCGCCAAATTGGCAGAGGTAGAGGATGTAAAATGAATCCCAGCGGTTTGATGGGAATATCAGTACTAATCAAAAACAATAAAAACAGAAGTTTCCTCCCAGCCATACAGTAGATTATGAATTTGTGTACTACTCTGCACCTACTGAAAACCTTACCGTTAGAAGAAGCTGTAAGTGTAGGTTGTCAGACGTCTGTGTGAACAACCCAGCATCCATTCAGGCTCCATTTGTACCATATAAATGGTGTTTCTACCTTTAAAAATTGACATGTCTTTATAAATATGATTGTATTACCAAGACGACAGTTCGGACTAGAAAGCTATTACTGAATGAGGTCCGTGTTCAATGAAATACAGAAGATAATTCATGTCTCAGTGTTTTTTTTTGTGACAATTACAGACATGGCACATTTAGACTTGATTAAAATTATGAACTTCGTCGGTAATTGGTTCAGTTACATTATGCCCCCAGGTAAAACTAATCCAGTCTGAATAGGTCTCACACAAATGTTTTTATCGGGAAGGAAATGCATCCAGTTTGCTGATGTTTATGCCGTGCCTTTCTGTCCTTTGTCTCTGAGTTTCTGTCTCCTGCTCCTTCGCACTCCCTGTCTGTCTCCCACAGGATGTCAGGGTGCTGTTCATGCAGTCCGACGGAGGACTCACCCCCATGGATGAGTTCTGTGGCTCCAGGGCAGTGCTGTCGGGGCCAGCAGGGGGCGTGGTCGGCTACGCCGTCACCTCCTACAGCCAAGCAGAAAGAAGGCCTGTCATTGGGTTTGACATGGGGGGTGAGCGCCCGGAAGAGGTGGGGGTTGGGGGGACAGTAGGTTGGAAGAAAGCACTTGGTGGGGCAATATAGGGAGGGAGAGGATCAATATACGAAGGGAGAGGTGGAGGATGGCGATGGGGAAGGTGAGATGTAGGTGAAAAATTAGGAGGTGTTTTCTATAAACTCTAGACACTGTAGTACATGAAAATCTCAGGATTACTTGTATAATTAGGAGGAGGTGCTTCTGTGCTCACTTCACAGCCTGCAGCTTCACCCCGTCTCTTTCCTGACCTGTGATCCCAGGCACCTCCACAGATGTGAGCCGTTACGCAGGCCGATACGAGCACGTGTTCGAGGCCACGATGGCAGGCGTCACGCTGCAGGCACCCCAACTGGACATCAACACAGTGGCGGCCGGGGGCGGCTCACGCCTTTTTTTCAGGTTAAGGACATGGCCGTCCCCTCCTGTGACTCAGTGATTGCTGAATGCTTCTGAATACGAGTCACATGAAAGGTTCTCCCAACTCAGTTGACATATTAACACTGATGCTGGATTCAAAGGTTAATCCAGGGACACAAAGATATGTTACACATCACATGACAGGACATGCAGAAATTCATTATTAATGTCCCCATACTTATGGGCAGGACACATGCAATTTTGTTATTGTGCATTTTTCTTGCAAGTCATTAACCAGAATGGGTGTTTCTCAATATGCATGCTTGACCATTCTTGTGTTCTTTTGTACCTGTACGTCATCTTCCATTGCCAAAGACCAGTTCCAATACTCGAGAACAGAAGTAAAAATCCCCGGATGCTGTTCTTGCCGTGCCCCAAAAACAGTTGCATCCTTGCCAAATACGACCCATCCCACCATTCATTGCACCCAAAGTTCATTCTTGGGAAGTTAGCTGGTCTTAGTCTGGTCTTGCAAGACCACAAGTATAATCTTTGCATTCTTGGTATTGAGAAACACCCAATGTCCTTCCGCTTCATAGTTCTAATATCCTGCAGCGCAGCCATAAATTTGCATGATAGTGTGGTCAAAGTGCAAAGGCCATGACCCCGCTGTCTTCTGTGGTAACTCAGGTCAGGGATGTTCGTAGTGGGGCCAGAATCTGCAGGTGCTCACCCTGGACCTGCCTGCTACAGGAAGGGTAGGAATTCCCCCACCCCTCCACTCATAACCCATTCCATCCTCAATGCCATTCTTGTACTACTTTCTCATCCATTTGCTCAGATATACAACATTGTGGTGAAGGTAGTCATCCCATCCTGCAGGAGGCCCCCTTACAGTCACCGATGCCAACCTCGCTCTTGGGCGCCTGCTTCCCTTCCACTTCCCAAAGATATTTGGCCCCAGGGAGAACGAGCCACTGTCCACTGAGGAGACGATGAAGGGCTTCAGGGAGCTCACCCGCGAGATCAACTGCTTCCTGTCAGACAGTCAGTCACAAAGTGCTGAAAATGGAGGCAGCCAGTTGAATAGCATCACATCTAGAGAAGGGAAATCAGAAATGAGCGTAGAGGAAGTTGCCATGGGCTTTATCCATGTGGCCAATGAAGCCATGTGTCGTCCAATTAGAGCTCTCACACAGGTAGCTACACTGTTCATCTTGGGACATATATTATATAGGATATGACCGTTCATGATACAATATGGTACTGTAATATTTTGAATTGATCATTTTTTTAAGTTATTGCTGAATCCTGCATCATTAATTATATTTCTTGTGACCCCCCCCCCTCCTCTACCCACCAACACACTCCCTGCCAGGCCAAGGGTCATGACACATCCCAGCACATCCTGGCGTGCTTCGGAGGGGCAGGTGGGCAGCATGCATGTGCCATTGCTCGCGCCTTGGGCATGAAGACGGTCTTCATCCACAAGTGAGTCCAGTGGAGGGTGGTGGTACCTTACTGGTAGAACTGTCATTAGCTTTTGTGTCAAAGCAGGTTTTATCAATGTTAGTAAGTACAATTTTGACAAGTTGGGTATAATTGTGTTTGACCGGTACAACGGCATCCTCTATGCCTATGGCCTGTATGTGTGTATAGCGGCATCTTCACAGCCTATGGTCTGTACATATGTGTACTGGGTGTCTTTCACAGGTACACTGGCATTTTCACAGCCTATTGTCGGTATGCATGTGTTCTCTGTCTCTTTCACAGATACAGCAGCATATTCACAACCTATGGTCTGTATGCATGCATACTGTGTCTTTCACAGGTACAGCGGCATCCTCTCAGCTTATGGCCTGGCCCTGGCTGATGTGGTGGAGGAAACTCAAGAGCCTTGCTCTCTGCAGTACTGGGTGGACTCCTTTCCAGAACTGGATCGGCGGGTGGAGCAGCTGTCTCTGCGGTGCCAGGAGGCCCTGAGGGGTCGCGGGTTCACCAGGTTGGTCCCCTGCCTTCCGTGGGCCATGTGGAACCTAAACCGATATCTTATCAAATTCAGTACAACACACCATGGACCTCCTTACTACACCGAATCCAGTACTATGGCACCATATACACATGGTTTCAGGCAAGGCTTATAGTGAGGCTAAGCCCACATGGGCAAACTGAACTACACCCAGTACTACTGGGTCATCAGGCACCATACTGCTCAGAATCATCGTGCAGGAATAACAGGGAGCAAGAACCTATATACTTATGTGCTCTGAAACCACGTAATTGTTAAACTATGAAAACTCACCCTCCTAGCCCATATCTCCTTTCCTGTTGTCAGTGCCCAGATCACTACAGAAGTCTACCTCCACCTACGTTACCAGGGCACTGACTGCGCACTCATGGTTACTGCTGGTAGTCACCCCGGAAACTCCCAGTCCTGCAAGTCCGGGGACTTTGCTACGGCCTTCGCTGAGAGGTGCGTGGCCCAAGCTGCATTTCAACTGGCCTAAACTAGACCCTCAATTTATCTCATGAGATATTTTAGATGCTGAAGGTGGGTTACTGTGTAATTATGAGTATAGGCGTTGTGTCTAAAAACAAACTGACGTAAAAATGTTTCTTAATGTTTTATAACAACCTGCTTATGTGACCCTTTCTCATTTTGGATAACTAATGAGTTTTTATAATATGGTTGTGTGCCCTGAATGTGGCATAATTTAAAATTGATTTGTGAATAGTTCACCATTAAGGACCATTAAGGATTTTTGTAGATCAAAGACATCAGTATGCTTACAAACATTAGCATCTTAATGAGTTGGGGAGTACCTCATTAATTTTTTAACCATGGTCTTCCTCATCCTCATCGTCATCCACTCTCTTCCACTCAGGTACTTAAAGGAGTTTGGATTCACCATCCCGAGTCGGCCCATCATGGTGGACGACATTCGTGTTAGAGGCACTGGGAAATCTGGGATACGGTCCCAAACCAAGGTCGAGGCAGATCAGAGATCACCCAGACCCGTCGAGGTATGGACAGAAGAGCTTGGCTTTAAAATCCACAACATATATCAGGTTTTTAGGTCTGAATGCACTGTGATGTGTCAAGCACACAACCTCCCCCAACACTTGGCTGTTCTCTGCTCTCTTAGATGACCCGGTGTTACTTTGAAGATGGTTACCAGGATACTGCCGTGTACCTGTGGGAGGAGCTGACATGTGATCACAGCATCACAGGCCCAGCCATCATCATTGAAAAGAACAGGTGGGTTATGTATTTTACATAATGGCCCAATGACATTAGGGTCACTCTACTAGCCTCGGGATTTGAACCTTCCAGGCAGACCCCAAACTCAAAATGCCTCGTAAATACTAAGCCCTTTAAACTCGGAGATCCACCAGTGTGATACAGGAGTTCACCAAGTGACTTTTATGTCTATGGCTTGCTTCCCTCAGCACCATCCTGGTGGAGCCCAGCTGTGTGGCTCAGCTGACAGCAGAGGGTGACGTTCGCATCGCGGTGAGCTCAGACACCACGTGTGCACTGGGCACTGAGCTGAACGCTGTGCAGCTGTCCATCTTCTCACACCGCTTTATGAGCATTGCTGGTGAGTCCAGAGATGGAGAGGCCCTGAAACTCTTGCATTAACAAATAGGGGGGGGATTACTCAGTACTTTACAGTACAGGTGATTGTATTTCCTGTCGGAGGTGGGAGCACTTCCTGTCATGCTAATTAAATGACACTATGAAGTGTGTGAGGCCATAGGGTGATGTTTTCCACCCCCACAGAGCAGATGGGGCGTGTCCTCCAGCGCACCTCCATCTCCACCAACATCAAAGAGCGTCTGGACTTCTCTTGCGCTGTGTTTGGGCCCGATGGGGGCCTGGTGTCCAACGCCCCCCACATTCCTGTCCACCTGGGAGCTATGCAGGAGACTGTGCAGTACCAGGTAGGGATCCAGCTCAGAATTATACCCGTATGCCCCAGCGGGGGGGAGGGGGGGCTGAGAGTGGAGCTTTTAGATCAAGACCCACACTCTGAGACAAATGTCGCTTTTCCTCCAACATATGGGAACCGACCCCTACCATGAAAAAATTTACAGCACAGTTCCAGCTCGCTTCAGTTTTCCACTGCACAAGCATCAGCTCAGTAAAGGCATTTCTGGGTTTGGAGAGGGACAGAAACATTTGTGTAATTTTGTAACATTGTGTAAATTCGCATTACGAAATCATTCCGTTCAGCTTTGTGGTCACGCTTGTGGCCCCGCTAGTGAGCAGGGTCCTGTCAGCGTGAGGAAGACCACACTGAGGCTGGAGCATATACACAGACTTACCTCACACTGAGGCTGGAGCATATACACAGTCTTACCTCACACTGAGGCCGGAGCATATACACAGACTTACCTCACACTGAGGCCGGAGCATACTTGTCTATACTGAGTTTCCTGGTTTTAGTTCCTTGTACTCACACTGCATCTAAACCCTTCCTTCCCTTTTTCTTTCTGCACCTGGTCTCCTATAGATTAGAGCGATGGGCAGAGATCTGAGGGACGGCGACGTGTTGCTAAGTAACCACCCGTGCGCTGGGGGTAGCCACCTGCCAGACCTCACCGTCATCACCCCGGTGTGTTCCACATATAGAATCTCGGCCCACTCCTCAGCACAGCACTTGCAAGAGCTCCAGCAGCTTTCCTTTGCTCTGATAATATGCCGTCTCCCTCACAGGTGTTCAGGAAAGGCGTAACTGGGCCCGTGTTCTTTGTGGCCAGCAGGGGGCACCATGCTGACATCGGGGGAATCACTCCTGGTTCCATGCCCCCCCACTCCACCTCACTGCAGCAGGAGGGGGCTGTTTTCATTTCCTTCAAGCTGGTCACTGATGGTATCTTTCAGGAGGAAGGTATGGGGAAAGCGTGGCTTGATATCTGTAGGAATTATGAGAGGCATGTGTGGACATCTGCTTTGATCATCCTCTCTTATTCCCAGCTGTTACTGCTGCTCTAATGGCGCCAGCCCAGTACCCAGGGTGCTCAGGGACACGCAATCTCCATGACAACCTGTCAGACTTACGGGCGCAGGTCGCAGCCAATCAAAGAGGCTGTCAGTTGGTGCTGGAACTGATTGACAGCTATGGTCTGGAAGTGGTGCAGGCATACATGGGGTACATACAGGTATGATTGGTAGATACTGCCCTTACTCCAAACACTAGGAAATATTTCGGAAATATTTTATCGGAACAAATACAAAGTGTGTGTGTGTGTTTGGGGGTGGGGGTTCAGAGCAACGCAGAACTGGCCGTACGAGACATGCTGAAAGAGTTTGCTCGTCGCCGGCGGCAACAGACTGGCTCCTTGGAGGTGGAGGCAGAAGATCATATGGACGACGGAACACCAATCAGGCTGCGTATCCGGATCAATGAGGAAGAGGTGGGTCTCGGGGGTGGGGTCAAGGATTGGCTTATATCTCATTGTTAAATCGTTGTTGATAATTGCTACAGGAGAAACAGGCACATGGAGCAGGGCACTAAGAGTCTGTAGTAATCAGTAGGATCCACGTGGATGTTTGAATGGGGATAATTGGCTCAAGTTAGTAAAGCATGGGTTACTTAAATAGGGGGAAGGCTAAAACTGTGGGTGACCATTAGTGAAGTGAAGGTGATTAATCGTCATTGTTGATGCACCACAGCACGCAACAACGAAATGTGTCCTCTGCATTTAACCCATGTGACAATGTGACACAGCAGGTACGGGGGGCAGCTACGTGAGCGCCCGGAGAGCAGTGCTTGGGGACCGTAACTTGCTCAGGGTACCTCATCGGTTCTAGCAGCTTCAAATATTGTACCTAGCTCAGTGTTTCCCAACCCTTTCCTTGCTCTCTCCCAGCTCCCAACATTCCCATACCAGGTATTCGGTGTTCCTGAGTACCGAATCAGCATTATTAAAGGTACTAAATGACCCTACACTTGCTGGTGACTGCAATTTTAGTTCTGCTCAACTTGCGTGCCACTTTTGACACAATTAATTATAGTATATTCTTCCAGCGGTTGCCCAGCATTGGCCTCAGGGGTACCGAATGAGACTGGTTTACCTCTTACCTTGACCAGTGACCTTCTTTGTAAATAGTGGAAATTCTCATTCTTCTACAACTCTCATGACTTGTGCAGTTCCTCATTGCTCCATTTTGGGCCCTACATGCTCCCACTTGGTAACACATTTCACAGTCACAATATATCATTCCACTGATATGCCAATGATACTCATATTTACCTACCCTTGAAACACCATGAACCCCTCATTGCCTGATAAACTTATTTGCCTGTAGAAAATAAGACGGAGATTCAGACCTCCACATCACATTGATTTGGTTTCTCAGGGGCTGGGTCAACATTGCTTATTTGTAAAACATCACACCAATAACCTCAGTTTGATAAGCATATGAATTCTATATTCAAATCAGGCTTCTACCATCTTAGAAATATTCCAAAATTCAAATTTCTATCATTTTCAGTTTAGATTTTTTAAATTCTCTTTATATTGGAGTCACTAAGTCAATATTGTTGTGCTTACTGACTAGGATGAAAAAGAGAGGCCATATTACACCCCCGTTACACAAGCTTCCTGTTCAATACAGGATCCAGTTTAAAATTTAAACTTTTATTAACTGTTTTTAAAGCATTAAATGGACTGGCCCGTCCTAATGACACTGATTTGCTTCATCAGTACACTGCTCTCAGTCAACTGTGGTCTTCCAGTAAATTTGTACTATTTGTACCACGAGCTTGAGTAAAGCTGTGCCTTTTTAGTGAACGCAGTCTATGTTTAGAACAACCTCACCGTTTAACATCCAGCCCTTCACTTCGGTTACTGTTTTTAAATCTCATCTGAAAACCTATTTGTACCAACTAGATTTTACTCTAGATTAACAAAACAATATTTTAATTGTTTCTTATTTTTATTGCGCCTCTTTCTCTCCTATGGTTTAGTGTAGCGCTGTTATTGTGAGGTTTTGTCTTTGTGGGTTTTTGTTTTACTCTGTTTGAATATTTTGTACAGGAATTTGGTAAACCCAGGGACTGGGTTGGGAAACACTGGTCTAGTTAATCACTTGTTTTTTGTTTTTTTTTTATATTCACCTAAATCGTGTGTGTGGGTCCAATACAAGAAACTGTAAACACACAAACAGCAGAGCTGCCTGGGTTGGAGTGAGTTGGTTCAAACCCCCCAACCCTTCCCATCTTGCACAGGGCAGCGCCGTGTTCGATTTCACTGGCACAGGCACAGAGGTGTGGGGGAACTGCAACGCCCCCCGTGCCATCACCCTGTCTGCACTCATTTACTGCCTCCGCTGCATGGTGGGACAGGACATCCCGCTCAACCAGGTGTGTCCAGCAGGGGGCTCCTGATGGAGTGACCCAAAAATGGCAACTTGTGGCCTTCCTGTGATACCTTAACCTATTTGTAACTAAATGTAACAGTGGTAGTTTGATGGTGAGTGTTCAGGTTTATTGTAAAATTGGGTGTGTGATGTACTTTTCTGTCACTTTGCGACAGGGCTGCCTCACCCCCATCCAGGTCATCATTCCTCCCGGTTCCATCCTCCAGCCTTCCCAGAATGCAGCAGTGGTGGGCGGCAATGTTTTGACTTCGCAGAGGGTGGTGGATGTCATCTTCCGTGCCTTTGAGACGTGTGCTGCTTCACAGGTGCCATCATCATCATCATTATTGTCCAGTTCAGTTCTATTCATTTTTATATAGCGCCTTTCATAACCGAGTCTCGTCAAGGTACCTGACAAGAGTGTGTGGCAGCCCATTACTAGTTATTTATGCAAAATGGTGCATGAAAGAGGAAGAGGGTAAGAGAGATTGCCAGAAGGCTGGCTGTGCAACCCCCCGGGCATTATAACATTATAGATTGTCTTGGTTAATTGCACATATGTGACGCGTCTCCCTCTGCAGGGCTGCATGAACAATATCTCATTCGGCAATGAGAAAGGAGGTTACTACGAGACGGTTGCTGGAGGAGCGGGGGCTGGCCCGGGCTGGCACGGCCGAAGCGGCATCCATAGTCACATGACGAACACACGCATCACCGACCCTGAGATCCTAGAGAAGAGGTGGGTAAGGAGGTGAAGCTCTGGCGATTCCTTCCACAGTGCCTGAACCACTGACCTCGAGGCCGGTCTCCTCTACCAGGTATCCGGTGGTCTTGGAGCAGTTTTCGCTTAGGGCTGGCTCCGGGGGCGGTGGGCGTTACCACGGGGGGGACGGCGTGGTGCGCAAACTGCTCTTCCGGGACAGAGTCGTGCTTTCGGTGCTGACAGAGAGACGTGCCACACGACCCTACGGGCTGCACGGTAGCCTCGCCCTACCCACTGACCTTTCACCCTGTCATATCATTGGATGCAATATCATTATTGACAGGTCCCTTTGCCCTCAGTCATTTGCATTCCTTTTTCTTCACTGTCTCGCCTCACTAACGTTTAAATCCATATACAAAAATATTCCTTGCTTGTCCATCAAGGTCTCGGGTTTTAGGTCTGCATTATTAACTGACATGTCATCGGGTGATGATCCAGGTGGCGATGCTGGGGCCCCAGGAATCAATCTGCTCCACAGGGCCGACAGAAGAGTCCTAAACCTTGGGGCAAAGACCACTGTGAGCCTGGAGCCAGGGGTAAGAGGACCTGGCTGTCTGTCCAATTTGTCCCCAGAACAGCAGCTACATTGGTCATCCAGAGCAGCGTTTCCCAATCCAGTCCTCTGGGAACCCCACGTTTTTGCTCCTTCCCAGCCAATCGGGAACACCGAAAGCCTGGTACAGGCGTGCGGAGAGCAAAAACATGGACTGGCCGGTGTTCCCCAGGGACTGGGTTAGGAAACATTGATCCAGAGTATGATAAACCCAATACAGAAGAGTGCAGTACAGACAAAGTATGATACCATGCTCAGCTTCTGCTGTATTTAAGTAAAGGACAGTAAAATGATTAAGGGCAGTACAGTCATGGTACTGGCTAGAGCAGCATGTGTCTTAGTAGTCTTGATGACCCCATTTTTTTTATTAGATTTTGTCAAAGAACTAGCATGGTTTTATACGCGTACAGATTTGTCCTTCCTCCTGCCTTCACTGGTGTGGACTTCACCCTGACCCTCATCCTTGTGGTATTTGAGTCGGTCCACCCCCCCACCCCCCCTTTACCCCCCTGGTATTATCCTCTGCATCAGCAGTTATCGGAGTCCTGGTTCTGATCAATGCCCCTCCGTCTGACCACCACATGCATGTTGTTCCTTCAACCACAGGACATGTTCTGCCTGTACACGCCTGGGGGAGGGGGTTATGGAAAGGTGGAGGGGGACCATGAGGACGGGAGTGGAGACCCCCCAGCAAAGAGCCAACGCCTCAGGGACACCTTCTGGGAGAGGGGCAGCGTGTTTGAGTACCGGAGAACACAGGAGAGCGTGTAAGACACCTAACAGGTGCAAGTGGCTGGAGAAGAAATAGCCTAAATGAGCAAGTCAAATCCCTGATCATACAGACATGCAACATCAAATCAGCTGAAGAAAGGACAAAGGATACACTGGCCTCGTTCCCAACTCGAAAGAGACATCGCAAAAGCCCAAATGGATATTTTAAGTCCCTGACTGACAATAATCTGAGGACTCACTGTTAAAATAACCATAGCACTAAACCAGTAATGAGCACAGCCTGAATGCAATGCAGAACTTGAAAGGTTACATTTAAAAGATGCAAACATGGATTGCATTAATACTTTTAGATTAAGATTCAGTTAATCTATAACTACACTGCATTTTGAGATTTGGAAATTCACTCCCATACCAGTCGAGTTGTAAACTTCAGGTCCAGAAAGCAAAAATCCAGATCAAGAATTGTGTTGACCACCTAGTTGAGCACTCTGTGAATGTAACTCTTTATACTGAACTGGTTGGTTGAAACAATCATTTATTTTCTGGACCTAAAATTTACACCTCTGAAAACCAGTCCCCATTAAATGAAGACCAATCAATAAAAGTCCAACCAGAATCAATATACTTCTTTTCAATTTTATTTATCAAAAATACTGATTCTTTGTTGGAAGAGGGCAAAGTCATTTTAATCAAAACAGGTTTCAAACCATATAGTGGTAACAACAACAACCACCTAGGGGTGGACTTTGGTTTGGCTGTGCAGAGTAATGGGGATAAGTCGTCACTTCCCTTCTGCTCCCCCTTGTGGCCAATCAATGGAAACTACAGATGACCTCACAAACACAGAAATCAGACATTGAATAAAGACTGGCCATTCTTACGCCACAAACATGCTCCTCGCTTATCAAAGGCCGTGGGCAGAATTCCATGGGGCAGCAGAGCGTTCGGCAAGATAAGAACCCAGCGGGGGTGGGGGCATGTGTTTTGGACCCCCATGGAGAGAGGGGGAGAGAAAATGCAGAACGTCAAGCTGTCAGTTCAGTGAGAGAAATCAGCAGGAAACAAATGTAAGAGTCCCTCCCATCTAAGCAGCAAGGGTAAGAGGGCCCTTAAGCCAAAAATAAAAAGGTGCAGCATTGCATTTATCAAACTTTTATAATACATTTAATTCACTGTTAAGACTGACCGACTTGAGATTGGAGCAGGACCCCATTTGCCAGTTATATTTAGCATAGCTGGTATATTCATCCAAATCCTAATGCCATGGGTGAAACATCTGGGAGACCTAGGACACCTTTTCCTCATCAATGGTTTAATTTCATGCAGTGGCCAATGCACAGCATTCCCCCCCACTGTGGAAAGAGGAAGGGTACCATCACCTCTGCCTGAACATTAAGCGTCAGATGGTTTACCATTCACCACTATCCTGACCTTTCCACAGTCAACAGCATCATACCAGGTGACTGGTTAGTGGTTCAATCTACAACAACTTTGAGCATTTAAAACTGAATTTATACACCTGATCACCAAAATTCATTCTGGTTTTCTTTTGTGCTTACAGACCTGATCCTTTGTCTGTGAGCACATATATAATACCGATTGTTTACTGGTTTTATGGAAATGCTAGAGGTCAGACAACAGAACCACTAAAGTAAACAGCTGCTAGAAAAATGAACAATTCAGTCCCAACACATACACCCACCACAACAGGGAAAACAGCATGAAATCTGCCCTCTTAACGCTGGTCCTTTGAACCGGAAGAATGTGAAACTGCCATCTCTCCTTAGGTACCCCGTTTTTCAAATAATGCTTTTAAAACTAAACTATGTTCACTCCAATATTCCTGCACAATGAAACCCAAGAACACTAGAATTTAGCTTTTAAAATTAAAACATTTGGAGAGAACTGAAAGATGTTTAAAGGCTAAGCTTTTTCAAAATGACTTTGAGCCAATAGGCAACATTTATAAAAACTTCTCAAAAGAAGCGCAGAATAGACATTTATAGATAAAAGGAACAAAAATAGTGCAAACGACAGCCAGTGCATGATCAATCGCACACTCCCCATCAAAGGCACAACCGATCATTTCCACGGGACTTATTTACATCACTGCACGCCTGGCACATCACTCGTGCGGGTGGGGTGGGGGTGATATAATCTTTGGCTATTGGCTAATACTGAGGGAATCGTGTCTGCATGCCATACTGCCCTTGCGTTGGGTGAGGCGGGGGACTGGTGGGACTGAGGACGTCAAACACGCTCTTATTAGGAGGCACTGATTGCAGAAGCCGGTCCAGGTCCATCAAGAGGGGTGGGGGCTGCAGGGGAACA
Source organism: Petrocephalus sullivani (assembly GCA_026780845.1). NCBI lineage: Eukaryota > Metazoa > Chordata > Actinopteri > Osteoglossiformes > Mormyridae > Petrocephalus > Petrocephalus sullivani. Next base: position 20,722,119 of record JAODKM010000001.1, read on the forward strand.
CTCCCACCAGGGAGGAGGGGCCAGTAGGAGTGGCCTACATAGTGACCAGGTGCAGCTGGCGGGCCCTGGTAGCTGTAGTATGGTATCCCCCCAAGGGGCAAGAAGGGGCTTCCACTGAAGCGCATGCTGGGTGGTGCCACTGCATTAGGGGGCGTGTACTTGGCATAGGAAGTTGGAAGTTCCCATGGAGGGGCAGAACCCCTCCTGGAGGACTTGTGCAGGGGTGGGTGGCAGTCCTCGTAACCATCCCCGTCAGGCCTGCGTTTGCCTGGGTGGGACCCTACCCTCCAGTCCTCATCTGAGGAGGAGGAAGCGGGGCTAACAGAGCTGGCAGAGGCACTGCGGGCAGATGAGGAGTACCTGGGAGCCTGGGGGTGCCCCCTCCAGCCATCCCTAACCCTATCCCCCTCCCCAGGCAAGCTGGCAGGCCGCAGGCTGTGTAGAAGAGAGTCAATGGCAAAGGAGGAATCGAGTTTGGGCCGGTACACTTCCTCCAGGGGTGGTGGCGCCGCCCTAGTGGACAGAGGGGGTGTTGACTCCTTGTGGTCATAGCCTTGTAGGATGTATGGGGCCAAGTCCTGTGCAAAGATGGTCTCGTCTTGACGGGAAACTGCAGTGTTCTGCCTCTTCAGCAGCTCCAGGGGCACCCGGCTAACCTCCACTGCCCAAAAGTTTCCCTTCCCCTGTGGTTTGCCAGGATCCTTCAGTACCTGGAAATTCAGTTCGGAAGACAAATGTCTGAGCAAGTCACCACACCCTGCCTCAGCCTGACGAGGGACCTACAAAATGGGATTAGTTCCACAAAGAAAAAAAAAAAACTGGAATAACCAGATCAAACATAATGCAAAAGCAGAACACTGTCCTGCTGGTCCTACATGAGTTGAAGTTTTAGGTTTCTTGGCTCACCTTAACGAAGCAGTTGTATGAAGAGAGGTTGTGCCTTACAGAATCCTTCCAGCCCTTATAATTTCCTTTAAAGAATGGGAAGAGTGTGCTTATCTCCTTTAGAATCTGCCAGGGAAACAGAGGTGGAGAGAGTTGGGGGGGGGCAGAGATTATACAGCTCATTTTGCTCAAAAATTCAGCATGTGAGGAAAAAAAATTAAATCCCGTTTGCAATACATCAAGCATCTACAGTTTCGTCATTAACACAACTACCAAGAATGGGAAAACCAAATCTTGAGAAGACAGGGGACATGCTATGACATCAGCTGAAGACTCCACTTGGGAAGGGGCGGTGGGGAGGGGGTCCACAAAATTAAAACTCCACTCCAAAACCTGCTATCTGACATCCCCAGCAGAACAGGATACAGACCCTCCTTATCTATAGGCACATTCCGTCGTCACCCAAATCACTTCACACCCGGCTGCTCGGAACCTGGCTTATCCACGAGGATGGAAGGAAACTGGTGCCGACATTGTCCAAAACACCATTAAACGCCAGGCTGACAAAATTCCCCATTGCTGCCACCTGGATCTCTCCCACTTCGGTAATAATTTCCCAGACTGCATTCTGATAACCTGATGTGTTCAGACACTTGGCTAGTCCTCAGGGGCCCTAGAGACTGCCATGTCCCTCTGATTCTTGTTCACATCGCCTTTGCATTGTGTCGCTTGGTGCCATACGGGACCTTTTCTTCTTCAAAAAAAAAGGTGTGTGTGTGTGTGTGTGTGTGTGTGGGGTGGGGGTGGGGGTTCTCATCCCAGCAAATTGCCTCAGAATCATGAGCTCTTAAAATTCTTCTCTCAACACTCACAAAACCCAACCTCAAAATCTGAGCTCTGTAGGCCTACTGGACATTTTAACTAGAGGTTTAAAAAGGTTGAACACGCAGGTGAGCAATGCATGATAACCACTTAATACAGACCAAACTTGCTCATTAAGAATCTCTTATAGACAGATCCATTTATCTCCATATTATTTCTGTAACATAAGACAGGTAGTAATGTGCCAATAACTACCCATTCATTTTGTCCACTGAAGAGTTCATGATGTACGGAATGGGATACTCGTTTGTTTTAGCAGGGCTGGTGTATGTAAGGGGGAACAGAGCAATACAAATATACTTTAGACGCAGACACTACGAAGGCCGGTCACATGGGACTGTCGCGCGTGAGTGATCACCCGCTCGTTTATTTGCATAGGTGCGGGGTCTTGGAACAGGGGTGCGACCCCCAAACACCATTCACATCTACAGCAATAGTAAAACCAATTCCCGATATGACTATTTGCCCTGGCTATCTGTAAATGTAATGTGTTGAAATTTGGCATGCACACCATTTATTAGAGTACAAGAGCGCGTGGTTTAATCGACGACCGACTGTGAAGCCTTTAAAATGAACCCGGCTAGAAAGTCAAAATCGTAAAATTTTGTTTAAAAAGTTGCCGTACCTGTGATAACGTGAGCTTCTTTTCCGGGGAATTTTGGATAACCAGGGCGATCATCGCCAGGTACGAGTACGGCGGTTTGGGGTAACGCTGGTAGTTCTTCTTCCTGCTGCTGCTGTTCTTGGCGTTTTCCTCTTGGTCCCATGTAGAACTGCTACTTCTGTCTTGCGCATCATCATTCGCGGGAGCGGTGTAGTACGGGGCCGGATGACGGTCGTAGGCCTCGGGCATAGTCGGGTCCATGGATGCCTTGACCCTGGTAGCTGTTGCAGAAGCACGCAGATTCTCCGACCAGGAGGGCTCCTGGGCCGGCCAGGTGCTTGGGTAGTTATTCCAGCGTGGGGCCGGAGACCTCGGCACTATGCTGTTCTGGGGGTACCTCGGGTGTGCATTGCTGTCTAAAGGAAAGCCAAGGTGATGGGCCTCTTTCGTTTCTAGACTAGGGGGACGGTATGCGGTGACGGGTGGTGCCAGTGCGCTATGACCCCCCCAGTGCTTTGTCATGCTGATGAACAGGGGTGCGGGCTGCCCTGGTCCCACACTGGAGGAGGAAGAAGGGTGTCGGTCCTTAACCGCTGGCAGACTGCTGGCTCCACTCGACTCTATTTGAAGAACAAACAATTAACAGTTTCATGTAAATCCCGCAGAGTAATCGAGAAGAGAATGGAGCGCTATCTAAGGGCAGATTGACTGATCGCGCCAGGGGTCCGGGGACATTTCTGTGACAGAGACTATAAATCCTTAAATAGATCTCTGACAGATATAAAACAAAGGTTTTAAAAAACGTTTGCGTTTCGTTTTCTAGCGATGCATCAGTGCAAGTAAAAAATGCTATGCAGACGTACATGCATCAAGTTGTGTAAAGTCAACTGAATTGGTTGATTAAAAAAATTATATCCCCCAATCCACCTTCATTCCATTTCCAAAGGGGTCTGGGCGGGGGGGGGGCGGGGCGCGGCGAGATACGGAATCTCCCCCCACCCCTCGCATTGTTGAGTCTGCTTACAGTAACCACAGATAAGTGTTGTGATCTTCCAGCATCACACTGGTTTAAGACGCCAAGAGATACCAGTTGGGGGGGGTATTCCCAGGAATGCACTAATGGGTGGGGTTACCCCCCCTGCCTCGTTGTATTTAACAGCTTGGGGTAAAATATAGTGACAAATAAAATGGGGGTGATTTTACTTTCAATCAACAACGTTCTGGCCAGCAATATACATTGCGCAGAGAATATACTACAGTAATAAACAAAAAGTCCCAAACCAAAGCAGGCCGTACTTTTAGGTTTGGGCTGCAGGTAGAGCTACAAGTAACACGGCGGCGATAATTGTAATGTGGCGTGTTTAAGTGAGTGGAAAACAAAGACGGCAATTTAGAAATATGCGTAGAGGTCATTACATGACTAAACATCAATTATTAATTTACGGATAATGGTAATTGATACTATAGCTTCCGTATTTTAATTCTCAGTGACGAATTATAAAGAATATGTGCGTTATTTAATTTTGCATTACTTTATCGTCCGTCAAATAACGCAGTTTATGCATTGCAATTGTTCATCTTGTCACGAAATTACTACAACGCACAGCTTAAGTTTTATAATAATAACCACCTATAAGTCTACTTTAAAAATGAATGCTTGAGAGAAAGCGTACGTTTGGGCATTAACTATCGAACTGGTAGCGAAACCGAAAACGACTGACCTCAGTTAGGCATTAACCTGTCGGATTGGTTTTGTTTTAAATGGGAGCTTTCGTCGAAAGGCCGGTGTGCACCATCACACAAGGCCGAGTGAGAAAGTTTCGGGGCGACGGGCGCAGATCACATTGTCAGTTAATATAGTGTTAATGCATGTAACCGTACTTCCCAGCAAGACAGGGAAAACAATATGGATTAAGGAGATTCTCCGTGGAAGCTGTCGATGCCTCGTCACGGGGTGTTGTTTTACATGTGGCGTAATACAATAGCCGATTCAACACCATGGTAGTCGCTTGATTGTCTTGCTCGTCGGCCGTTGAGTGGCAAACACTGACAGTTCCCACGTATTATGCACGCAGCATACCTGAACATCGAGAAACAATGGACGAGGTCCTCACCTCCACCGGAGTAGACGGAAAAATGTATGATCCGTGAATAAAATGAACCAAAGACGTGCAGACCTGTGCGTAATTAGAACCTACTAATGTACAGGCGCAACAGCACGCACAGTTAGTAGACCTAGGCTACAGGGGCTTACAACTAAGGATAAACTGAAGGACATTAGAAGAACCTAAATACAAATAAATGAATGAATGAATATCAAGATTATCTTTGTTCGGGATCTGATGCAAGCAGAGACGTAATCGTATTTCATAAAAACACTAAATAGGCCTACAAGTCCATAATCCCATGAGGGGTAGACAGGGCCGGCCTGGTGAAATCCAAGTAGAAACCAGAAAATACGACAGAAAACCTCAGCTTGTCTGCCCGACCAGCACAGGGTGTAAAATACATGTGACACTTTCTCAGCATTAGGATTGGCCAATACCAGCGTTACCAGTCAGATGTTTATAAGGTACATGATACCGAGGAAGTTTTTTTTTATATCAAGTTTGGGGTCATTATTAAATATGGGAGATAATTTCGGTATGTATATTTCCTGTAGTAAAAACAGACGGAGACAACCATACCCATTTAAAAACTGCTGACGGATATTAAAAAAAACGTTGCGTGTGGCAAGACTTAATTGCCATTCACGCGACTGGTGGGGAATTACTGCAAGGATACCAGGATACTTTTGCGTGACAGCTCTTACCGTTTAGAAAAGTGTCGCACAACGTATCAGATGGCACAAAAAATAACAAAACTACGACTTGTTTGCAGAACAGCAACAAAAATATCTCCTGTAGAGTAAAAATGTCTAAATGGTTTATTGACTTCTCCACCTGAATCTCACTTCTAATCATCGTCGTGGCCCTGATGTGTGCTTCTGATTGGCTTTAAATCCATGATCTAAATTGTGGAACACTTGTGTCGTAGAAAACTGGATACTATATAACCTTCTGAAATGGTTTGTAGTCACTGTCAAGTAGACTTTAGACAAGCTTTTCTGTTTTATTATCTTTGTACCGCGGTAAACATACAGCGTACACCTTCGTGTAATGACACAGCCTAAGGTCAATTTTCAAGAATAAGTTAACGACTGACGATTTTCACGTAAAAAAGCATGTGTGGGCGATTTCCTCACTCATTTAATCCTTATAGCTAACAGACACAGTATGACCTATTACAAGTGATATGCTGACGTTTACCGAAACAACTATGTTGGAAAATGATCTGAGTGGCTGTGTCATGACTCATTTGAAACAAAGTGCATTTACGCATAACCGAGAGCAAAATAGTCGTATTTCAATAAAATCTCGCACAGTATGAGAATATAGATACAATTAAGTTAAGAGTTTGACTTCTTATGCTTCTAAGTCTTTGAAATCCCTAGAAACTACCAATCGTTTGAATGGGGTTGCCGCTCATTTCTATAAATACTCTTAGGGCTCTTCGGCTATCGGTATTTGTTAATCATACACTGAAAATCACATTTTGAGATGTGTTTCCAAATTACTTGTAATCTGTAATGGGACCGGTGGGTAATATTCATGAAAGAAAGATCACGAAGGTCTTAAAGACTTAACTGGCATAATCTTTAAGGCAGTGATTAAGGAAAGTTCTAGATTGCCATCGTCACAATGGACCATAAAATCAACAACGATGTTGCCCTGTAACAACCCAATGAGCCAGTTCAGAGGATTACAGATAACAGAAGACATATAATTGCTGTAACTTCATAAATAAGAGTAGCCATTGCAAGTTGCATTTTCCTATTAACCACCCAAGAAAAAGCATATTTAACAGAGACGTTTACATTAAGCTTTTAATAATTGGAATCCATCAACAAAGTTTAACCATTAAAATGAGAAAAATAAAATAATTAGCGATCTATATCTGAACCATGCTCCTGGTCTGGTTGTGGTTGGTGCAATGATCAATCCTGGAAGATATGAGATGCAGTTCGTTTTAGAGAAACATGAACTGTATGCCACCTCAGGAACGTCACCGTCTCCTGCTCCTTTTAATCCCTTCAGATGAGCCACTCACGGAGCCTACACCTAGAGCTTACATCCTATTATGACAACCCTGTTTTTGTCAGCAGAGTAGCTTGAAGGGACTCTGGCATATTGATGGTGTTTAGATCATCATCAGATCCTTGCTAACAATTCATTCAAAGTGAAGAGGCTGACATTTCCGGGACACCCATTACTGGTTTATATAAAACATCTCTTATTAATAGAAACTCACTAATGAGTATTTGATGGCAGTGACAGTAAGGACATAATGTTAATGACTGATTTCGCTATTTTAATTTAACGTGTGCTAATCTTCAGAAATATTAGTAAAGCTGTGCCTACGAGTCACCAGTAATTCTAGGCAACAGTTTTATTTTCAGAAAGGTTGAGAGACTGTGGTGTCATCATTACCTCACCGTGGGTTTAAAGATCCAGTCCTTTTGAGGTTTGCTTTGTCAGTAGGCTGCCTCATTTGGTTTGTTTAGTATGCTTAGCACTGGGCTAAGCCATTATGTTATTTGAATTAAGTAAGCATGGATGCACTCCCATACAAAACAAATGTAAACTTAATTAGTTGCTGGATAACTAGATTACAATAATATATTGTCCGGTTTTCAGCTAAAGTCTAAGATGATCACACGGATCAATTCCACAATACATTTATTGTGCTGGGTTGGTATATATTTCCTAACGGGGACCCCTGTTAATGAGAATAAATAGACTGGGAAGCACTGTCATGCCACACATTCAGGTCTGGCGGTTCGAATCTTGCTCCTGCTTTGGGTATGGAGTTTGCATGTTCTCCTCATGTTTGCGTGGGTTCCCACCCACAGTCAAGAGACATGCAGTTAAGGCTAATTAGTGTCTCTAAATTGCACTATGTGTGCTTGTGTATATGCCTTGGGTGGACTGGCATCGTATTCAAGATGTTTCATGTCCTATGCTACCTGGGGTGGCTTGTTTTCACTGAGACCACACTTCGGATAATAAGTTGGACGTTAGATGGATGAGATAACTAACTTGGTGGATATTGTGCATAAACAGTAGGGCCAGGGGCGTTTCTAGGATTTTCATTTCAGGGGGGCTCAGCCCCCATAGATGTTTAACACATTTGGCTTGTTCAGAAT